>OZ004626.1:5223821-5598018 GCA_963924575.1 Pycnomerus fuliginosus
CCCATTTTTCGCATTACCATATGAATGCTCTTCAAATTCTGCTTCTAAAAATGTATTCACACTTGGGCCCTTTTGACCAAAAAATGGTGCCGTGAAAAAAAACTATGCATAAATGTATATTTTTATTACGGATTTGATAACTGATTTTTTTTCAAGCCGAGAACCTTAGTGCCATTTTTTTCGAAAAATGTCATTTTAGTGGCAATTTATTTTATTGTCTGTGCGGGAGAGGAGCTGATTAGATTTTGAAGCCGATCAGTCAACCCGAAGTGCCCTTTTGGCATAGCAACTTTCTTATTTAAATATTTAAAAATTTAATAAATGCTGCTGTTATTAATCCAATGCAGTGCGGCGTAGAAGTTCCTGCCGTCTCCGACCGCCTTTTTTTTATCCAATTCTCGAACGTGCGCTGTGTTTTGTTCCTCTCATTGAATACAGATTCTAGATATTTGAATTCTCTTTCTGTATTTATTCTCCTCTCCTTCCACTTCCCCTTCCACTTCCATTTACTTTCTTTTGCCCTTCCTCTCCCTGTCCTGAATATCATCTTAGTTTTTCACATTTACTTCTAAACTTTTCCTCTTCATATGTTTCTCTGTATTTTTATCATTTCTCTCATTCCTCTTTTCTCTTTAGGCCCAAATCCTGTTTTCAGCTCAGAACACTGCAGGAACGCGTTTTTGACGCTATAGAGGCTAAAATCGTGCTTTTCAATTCTGAAAAGTACAAAAACGCGCTTTTGAAGTTGTAAAGGCTTAAAACGTGCTTTTCAACTTAGAACAGTACAAAAGCGCGTTTTTGACGCTATTTAGGCTCAAATCGTGCTTTTTAGCTCACAACAGTGCAAAATCGCGTTTTGACGCTATATCTAGTCTCAAATCGTGCTTCTATGTCAGAACAGTTCAAAACGCGTTTTCGACGGTATTTGGAGATAAATCGTGCTTTTCAGCTTACAATAGTGCAAAAGACGCAGTGAGAGCCTTTACGTCACTGTGTCCAATCTCTTACAATATAAACAAGTTGACTTGAATTATTTTGTTGTTAAACTATCAATTAATGAAATAAAAAGTTCAATTTTATGCGCAATTTAAGAGAATTAAACATTGCAGTTTCGACTACAAAGTAATGCAAAGTACACAGATCCTTCGCTACATCCAATAAGTGCCTATTTAAATAAAAACAATAAAACAGCTCTTCGTCGGATAAAATTTGTTCAAATTTAAGTTATAAAACGGCGGTAAAGTCTCTTAAGCAGCACTTGAAAAAGTACCGGAAAACTTTCGACAATAATGTTCTATTTCTTTCCCTAGATTTATAAAAGGGCTGCTGTGAGTTTATCGTAACAGTTTAGTAGAATGCATCGTATTTCCAAGTCATCGTAAATCAACGTATGATTTAAGACTTGGAACTTCCTGTTTCCAACTTTTCTAATAAGTCTTTTTCTTTCATAAATTGCTTTATAAGGGCCTTCAATTTCACAGTTTACAACTGAGAAGAATTTGACTCATTACTCACCCCCCATTCACCCCCTTCGCTTCATTTCAAGTTGCAAGTAGCAGTAGCTTAACATTAATAATTACAACAAATCGCAGGTACTTCTAAATTCTTTGATTAATAACCAAAACCATATCAAAAAAAAAAACAGGGCACTTCTATTTTCTCTGTATCTTCTTTTTGAACAACAATTTTCAGTCTTATCCAGGACATAGCTCAGGATTGGGGCTCTTGATACCATCAATTAGATTTTAGATAAGCACCACAGTATAATAGCACCATCCGTGTCCTTCTTAAGAGTTTTTATTTAGCACCATTATACTTAGGACAATGGGTTTTCGTTATCTACTGACAAATGACAGTGTTGCTTAGACAGGGTTGAAGCCTGTCTTTTTCTCTTTTACAAAATGTCCTTCAAAATGATAATAATTAATCGATTGCTCAATTTTTCGTGATTTTTTTTCCAACACCATAAATCGCATAATTTACAACTAAAAACTCTAGAGACACTATAGAAACTCGGTGGGCGTTTTTGTCCGAGTTGTAAATTATGCAATCTAACGTGTTAAACTGCTTAATTTCACACTTAAGTAAGACCATAGAGAGCATAACATTGCATAAACTTCCCACTTAAAGAAAAATATCCATCGATTTTCCACCATCTCTATGGATTTTGTTGTAAATTATGCAATTTATGGTGTTGGAAGAAAATTCCCAAAAAGTTGAGAGATGGATTAATCTTTATTTTGAAGGACACTTTGGAAAGAGAAAAGGACGGACTTGAATCCTGTCTAAACCCCATTGTCATAAGAAGGACAAGGCGCTGTCTAAAATCTAATTGATGGTATCGAGAGCTCCGACCCTCAGCTACGTCTTGTATAAGACTGAAAACTATCGCTCAAAAACTAACGAAGATACTGAGAAAATGAAAGCGGCCGTTTTTCTCTGGCCCCACCCGTTAGTTTCAAATTCTGCAAAGAACTTTGAAAACTTATTCGTAGATTTGAAAGATTTAAAAAAGAGATCTAGTGTATGATGCGAGCTGTTACAGGTTTTAAATCATTGAGAAATGAACCTAGTTTGAGCCTTTTTTGCCTTTCCAGTTTAAAACTTAAGTCAATTGCAAAAAGCATTAAATTATAAAAAAAGAAATGGCTCTGAAAGATTTCAAAACTAGAAACGAGATCTTAACTGAAAAGCTAGTGGACTTCTAGTTTTGAAAAGTAATTTTATGCTTGTACATGTGTTCTCATCGGGTGGCCTATCAAGTTTAAACGTGATACTTTCAGGATTGCATGTGCCTATGAAACACCCATCATTGCCGGCAAAACGTGTTTCACTTTATCAGCGGCAAATAAGGCGTGCCGTCGTTTAATTTGTTTGATTTGGTGATTGCAGGTTTTTATGAGTCGCGTGTTTAAGTGCATCTAAAAGTCGTTATGTTGTAGAACACACAAACGTGTTACTTCTGAGTCACGTTTCTTGTATGCGAGTGGCTTTGGCAGTCGATTCTACGCTTGCGGCAACTTCAAAACTTGTCTAATTACACTGGGAGAAAACGAGAAAACTCGCCAAATCTTAGAAAGTTGCCGCTTAATAGAAGATATTTCCTTGTAAGCATCAAGTGGACTAGCACGATTACCACCATTTATCTCTAAATTAACTGACAACTTGGAGGTGTTTATCGGTATAACCGAATCCCCTCTCCCCTTTTTTTCCTAAATTCATTTCGAGATAATGGTCGTGATATAAAGGAATGTTCGTGATGAACGAAAGGGAGGGAAATGAGAGAAGGGTGGTTGTTCGCATTTATTGCGGCAGGTAAGTCACTGTCTTTGAGATTTGAGTACCTGAAAGTGAAAAGTTTATATAAAAGCTCATAAAGTGGAATTATTTACGTCCAATTTCAAAGTGCCTGTTTAGAATTGAAATACTGGAATAAAATAATGAGGGGTAGTTATTTACATCTGTTCTTCGTATTGAGCGAGGGGAGCTTCTGAATGGAGCTGATATCTCGATCCTAAGCTAAATGTCTTGAGTTTTTGGCTTTTAATGAGACTTCTGGCGCCATATTGTCATTAACTGCAAACGACCGAAAATGTTTTTAATTTGAATACATGATGAATTGCTTTATAGATGCATCGCGCGCGCTGTAAATTTTCCCACACATTCGCATTAACTAACGAGGCGGACAAACACTGACAATTGCTAAGCTGAATTGAAATGCTCTTCTGTTAGATTCCTGCAAGATTCCAGAGAATTCCTTTTAGATACCATCGCGATTCACTGTCCTCTGCTATTTCCACCTCATCGCATTTCGCTAAAGATTTCTGCTATTCATTTAGAATCTCTTATCTTAAAACAAATCCCTGATGCTGGTTAGGGCCTCCTCCTTTCCGCCTATTCTAATCGTCAGCAAGTTAAGTTCATACAGAATTTGTAAGGGACACTCCCCCAGGAATTAATATTGTTAATTCTATAACAAATACTATAGTTTTATTATACTAATTATCTTTCCTGTACATAAATTGAAATTATCATTGCGTTCTAGAAGTAAAAAATTAAGTACCTTAGTCCCTCGTGTCATAACAACAACATTTTGATCATAGTTACCGGTAACCATGATCAAAATGTTTAACTTACCGTTCTCATGGGTAACTAACAGCACATTATGGTTAATTTTTCCTTTGCTTGGTTTGAGGAGATTGATAAATTAAACGCGTCTCTAGCAGGAGACGCCTTTGCTTTGACGTTTCTGTAACAGGGCAAATGCAAAATCAATCACAGCTCGCATATTGCATATTTAACGATATCGATTAATTTTTATCGTGTAATTACAGAATACACCCTAACGTCAGTAAGTTACAAACAGTCGTACAAAAAGTATCGCATTAATTTTTTTTCTGTAGGTATAGGTATGTACAATGTACATACCTCTGTACACCCAATTCATACGATGGCGCCAACTGCATCGACGCACGCACAACAGCAGGGTGGCAGTTTCGTAGTCGTATTATCCGCATTTATGTGAAGCAAAAACTGATAGACTCTGCGATATTATGTTATAAACAGTAGATTGGAATAAAACCAGCTAATTTTTACATCCTCCTCTAACGAGTTTCTCGTCCACAAACGGCACTGAATGAATCGCCCGCGCCAGGTAATAAAATCCAGTGATAAACCTCATTTGAGTTTCATGAAATCGGTCATATTTATTTTACTGCGTCGGGGAAAGAATTTATTTATACAGGGAGAATAGATCCGGAACAAGTTTTCCGAGGATCAGAGGCAGGAGAGGTTTAAATTTTGCGTAAACTTGGCATGAAGAATTTATAAAGACAAACAAATGTGGGAACTGCTTTTATGTCAGCAACCTGAGTGGGCTTGACTGCAAATATTTTGCAAAAAATTGTCAAAACAGGAAAATCTGGGACGAAAACAATTTTGTGGGAATGGAGAGAGTAATTATCGTAAACGTTGACCAAACTGGAGAAGGGCTGACATTTAAACGTCTGGTGGGGAACTTGCGAAAACATTTAATCTTGATTTTGAGTCAATTTACTAGAGTAGGTTACTTAGAAATTTAAATGATGACAAGTAGAATAATTTAGCTGTGGCAAGCATTGTGCAATTGCAAGTTCAAACAAAGATAAAGCACAGAATCTTTACATTTCGGGTTTCAAAGCAAATGACAGATATTGTATTAAGATGATGGCCAAATGCCGTTACGTTGAGAAATGAAGGAATTTCCTCCGATATTCTATTGTTTGTTAGCCACATCCACAGCCCTTCATTAGTTTATAGTTTTACACCCTTGTTTTGCTAACTTAGTTTAGGCATAATACAGACCACGTTTGCCCATGCAAGATACGACCTAAGTTCTGCGGCATCCACCAATAGCATGATTAGTTATAACCCCCCTGTTTACACCTTACTGTCTTAAAGTTTACATAGGTTGTCAATTCTCGTCCAATACAACTATCAGCTTAAATTACTATTCAAGTATCTTCTCTCACTATAGGATACAACATTCATTAAAAAATCCTTTTCGATCCATTGATCAAATTAAGATGACATTCGTGGATCGAGTTGACCTTATTCTCCCCGCTCAAGAAATTGTCGAGTATTTTCAGCTGGAAATTCCATTCCATAATGCACTCATGAGATAAATGGAACACAAGTAATCAGCATTCACTATATTCATGTGGGAGACGAATAGTGGTAACTGTACATATGTCTGAAAGGTTTTCAGTTTTTAAAGTCTTTCCCAGTTTCTAAAGAAGTCGGACTTTTTCCAAGCATTTGTTTGCCTTGAACGCTTTCTGCGGAGAATAGTGAATGCCAGTTACGATTTCTTTAGCGTAATTTCGAATTGCACGGAGTTACTTACTTGAATATACAGGGTGTCCATCAAAAAATCATGGTCCTATTTTGAAACTGGCAATTAATGATTTCGATTGTCATACTTTCACAGGGGTAGTTTCCAGAGAATTTTTAAATTAATCTTCGAAACGATCACTTAACCTTTTTTTGGTAAATACAGGGCGTTATTGATAGTGTGGTATTTATTGTATAGTATATTGAAACTGGATAGTGATTTAAATGTGAACTTTCCCAATGAATCAGCAGAAACGGCGGCGCCGGCTGTTTTGTTTTATTCGCAATAACCAAATTTCAATTTCAGTGATTTTCTTGGGCCATAATGAACCTGTCGACTCTAACCTACTTTTATTAAAAGCACGGAAAAGTCCGATGTTTATTTTATCGCAAGCTCAAATATTCAAGTGACGATCAAACCTTTTTGATTTAGAATTTGTTTTCCGATTAATTCTGATTTTGGAAGGGTCAGATAGTGATGGTTTGAATGTGTACCACACTAAAAAGCCATCGGAGGATGTACATCAATGCGATGTGTAGTGTCTGGATTATCACGTTAATGTGTTTAGGAGCCGCCTGGATCTTACTGGTGGAATTGGGCGCAGATTTATCAATCTGCACCTAGTAGTAGTGCCTCCGCAGACCGCAGATGTGTTAAAAAGGCGAATTGTTGAAAAATAGTTTTACAGTAAGTGTCAAAAAACTGAATTGGGATGGGAAACCGGAAATGTTCCTTTACAGTGTTTGGATGTTTTGGAGGAGATGAAATATTGTGAAGAGGGTTAAAAAGTTGTAGAGAGTCAAAATATAATACAAATAAATAATAAGTAGAATTACCGGAAATTTGCAATATGGCGCTCAGTGAAAAATTGCGGAGAGGAAAGAAAAGTAAAAAATGGTGAAAATTTACAGTGGTTAAGTAGAGTTATAAAATACAGCACGACAATAAGCTAGTTATGCATGAAATACTACTACACCTATTGCAAAGGGGGTTACGAATTTGTAAAAAGTAAACTGAATCAAAATAAGTTCAATTTATTACTGATAAGAAACGAAATTAGCGAATTTGGCAAATGTATAACATTTAGAGGGTTGAAAATTGTAAACGGAGTGAAAAGTCGAAAAGGCGAGAATTAATCGGAGTTAAGTAGAATTACAGAAAATACCACGAGAATAAACCAATTATGCAAATTTAGCTTTTCAGGGGTTGAAACATTGATTTAGGGCGTTGAATAATTGTAAAGGGGGATGAAAAGTCGAAGGTGGTGAGGATTAATCGTAGTTAAGTAGAATTACAGAAAATAACATTATGCAAACGTAGCTTTTGAGGGGTTGAAACATTGCTAAGGGGGTCGAAAAATGAAAAAAGGCAAGTAAAATTTATTACGGAGAAAAGACAAAATTACGCAAATTTTACAAAATTAACGCTGGGGGGGTTGAAAAAAGGGGAATGAAACGTCAAGAGGGGTGAAAGTTAACTGTAGTTAAAGTAGAACTAGCGAAGATTACACGAAAAAGAAGCGGTCTGCATAAATTTTGCTTTTTGAGGGTTCACGTATCGTGAAGGGGGTTGAAAAATTGTGGATGTATGTACTCCGTTTGTCAGGGGTTACGGGTTGTTAGTTGCCTAGGGTTTTTTTAGGTTGAAGATTCATAAGACTTTTCTCAGTGGTTGACCGAAATGTATCGAACCCTGTAATTTTATACCAACAATACCTGAAGAAATTTCCAGTTTCAACACTTAAATTTCACCACCTTTGTTAGATCATAATGAAAACTCGCTCATCCGCCTACAGTGCCACTGAAAATTAACACACCAAATTCTGCATTGATACGTTGGGCAGTTTTTGAGTTCTCGTATTTTTCTGTTTCTGCATTTTTGGGGTGATTTTTCGCGAATGATGATAAAGCGACCTTTTTTGATAGAAAGCTATCGAATGGTATTAAGTTTAATCCTACATTATTCAGTAAGAATTCGAGCTCCTACCCCTAAATTTCATCCCCTTCGTTAAATTTCTCCTAAAATTCACTCCACCTTTCTCGAAGATATACGGGTGTTTCAATTTGAGTAGAAACACCCAGCTAACTTTTTTATTTATTGACCGATTTTTAAACCTTTTTTTTTACTTTGTAGTGAATTGAAAAGCAGATATTATTTGTTGAAAGACTTTTACCAAATTTGTTTTAACGGAAAATACTTGTCAAAGTATCAGAAAACTTATTAGGCAATTTTCTATGGGCAAAACTCTTGCAGATTCTCGCAGAGGACCATCAAAACTACCCAAATACCAAACTACCTACCTAGATAAGAAAAACATCCACAAAATCTTTCATTTTTTGCCATTTTTTTAGATTTAAAAATATTATTTTGTTGTATATGATTATCGGTTTCCAAAAAAATTTGGTATCTGGCTAGTTTTAATAGTCATCTGCAAGGATCTGCAAGTTTTGCTCATAAAAATTGTCTAATAAGTTTTCTGATATTTTCCGGTGCAACAAATTGGGTAATTGATCCACAAAAAATCTTTTAACAAGTAATGTAAATTGATACCCATTCACCTTCAACAGACTTCACGATCGAACAGGCATACAAAATTTCAGCAAGATACCTTCACTAGTTCTCGAGTTAATAGTTTTTCGGTTTTTCACCCCTAACTCCTAACCCACCCAACCCCCTCTGTCCTATATGGCCCAAAATCAATCCCCGCCGAGTATTTGGGGATATGCAACTGTTATAGTGTTGCAGTTCGATATCTCATTCCGTTCTCAAGTGACGGAAATAGTAGACGAGCGAGCGAGCGGTCGAGCGCACGAATAGCTAAAACAAGAGTGCCTCGCATACTGCTACGGCACTAAAATAATACCCTGTCGTGTATGTATATTTTATTAGCTAGAAACAGTTGCCGATTTTGCCTATATTAATAGGCCAACGACATACGGTGGATAAAAACGATCAATCCTTTGAAAAATGAAGCCTTTCATTTTTCGTTCTAGCGCCGTTCCCATTTTTTATTTTTATGTCGCAACAAAGGCAGCTAAACTAGAAGCAATCGAGGATCTCGAATGTTGGGTGCAGAGTTGGTTATTGCGTCTTTATCAATAAATAATTGTAGCTGAAACGTAATCACACTCGATTGAACCGAGTGTATTCAAGGAAAAGTCCCTGTTCAATCGAGAAATTAGTGTTTCCTGGTCGATTCAGAAGGTTTTTGTGTTATCCTCGGGAAATTAGTTTTAACTATAAAAATCAATGTGTAATGTAAGTTACGGCACAGTGGATATCATCTCCGATCTTGCTGACGTGGATTGATGAATGGCCGTTCGATTCTTCGCTCGATTTTTGCCGATGCCGGAACTTCGCCTTTCTTCAAAATATAGCTCTTGTCAGTTTTTATACTCCCGTAAAACATCCCATGGTCCATTGTTTCCAGATTATGACCTGCCACCTAACGGTTAGTCAAGAAAATGACGATTTTCTTATTGCATTTTTTAGCACTGCAAAATTTGTTAAATCGACAAAATCGTTTTAATTACCTGGGTGCATTATACAAATTTTCTCCTTCAGACCACCCCGGGGTTGTACTCCTAATATTTATTATAAGGAAGAGAAGTGCGTAGTAGCGTAGTAAATCAATGCAGTGAAAGCAAATAACATGTATGTTTCTTTGTGTCAATGACACGGTTTTTTTATTCTGGAAAAGATGAAAAATGAATTGTGTTTCAATTTGTGGTTGAAAGGTTGCACAACAAACCCTGTGCTTTGTACAGCCTCCTCTTAATATACATTTATGAAATTTTTTCTACTCTATTTTTCCTGTTCCGATGATTTCAATAATTGTGATAATTTGAATAATTTGAAAAAGAAATTCAAGTACCGCGTGAGGGTAAGTGAGAAGTTTAGTATAAGCTATATCCCCATCGTTGATGTTGGAGATAGTTTAATGAACATGGTCGTATTCCAGTTGTTTAGTGTCCTCGTGGCATTGTTTTATGCTCATTTATGTCAAAGGACGTATAAATCAATAGTGCGACCACATTTTGACACCGCAAACCCTCTTCGTCGCACCCATCATACTTTCATCCCTCCAAAATAAAAGAATTGCTTTCTAGTAGAGTGCCCGGGCAGCCGAAAGACGTCAAAAAACTGCATATTCGAACACCTCAAAGTAAAAATGTATGACCTAGCCAGAATTGTAGGTTATGCCCTAAGGATCAAAAAGCCGTAAGTTGTCCAAAAATCGTCCAGTGCGTAAGGGCACTATCCAAAAAATTCGAGTTAAGTGCAAAATCAGAAAGAGGGACATCAAGTTTTACCTACTGTTAAAATTTCAAAGTGGTCTCTGTACGATTTGTATTTTTTTTTAATTATCAAAATATATTAGTTGCACGGGCGTATATGGGACCCGAACGCAGTTTTTCGTTGTTTTCTCGGTTCGACCCTCGCAAAATTTTCAGTGATTTTCGGAGTTTTTCTCCTTTCCACGGTCTAATCTCCTTAAATATTGCATTTATCAAGAAAATGTGTTCTTGATTAATTATAGAACAATTCATGAGGATGCGTACAGCGTTCAATTTGGATTTTTTGGATTAGTGATAACCGAGATAATTAATTAAATGTTAACCAGTGCAAAATCTAAGGTTCGTCCGCGCGCGCTGTGACTCACTCGCTCTCGCATGTCCCTTCTACACCCCTCCGCATCCCTTGCCTGGCGCGAAGTAACTTGGAAGTTTGACAATTCGATTTTTGCATATTTTGTTGATTGTTATTATGTATGTATTATGTTATTATTGTTAATATCAACCATTTCCATATTGTCGAAATTAGCTCGTGAGAAGCATATTCTTTCAGTATAATTCTTTAATACTCAATATCAATGATTAGCACAGTTGCAAAATAAATAATAATAAAAATATGAAAAAAATATTATTAGCCACAGTCGTTCGGTATTCCTTAATTTTATTCCCAGATATTACAATTTAAAACATACCTAAATAAAATAATTGCCACTTATAGGTACCTACCCTATAGGGCATTTCAACTCAACAAATTCACAGTACCTATCAAAAATTCTGTCAATTGTACAATTATTGGCTCCAGATTTAAGCATTTTTCAGGAAAAACATTTAATTTCATCACCGACTACATATTCTTGGTTTTTCATCACGGTTTTCCAAATAAAAACTTATAAAAGCAGGCCTAACAAAATACCATAACTTTTCGTTTATTAATTCCGTCAAGACGGTTCGAAAGATTCATATCGTCCATAAATTAATTATATAGGTCGTCGATTAAGCTTGCAGTACCTAACCTAGGTTCTAGGTTGAAGTTGAAACCCTCGTTCATGCCACTATACATAAATGGTGTGATATTATATTTTTGTAATAACAAAATAAGTAGGTAGTTAACTGTCAGAATAAACCATCAGTTGAATTTTCACTCTGTTGATATTCATCAAAACTTGTTGATTTGTGGCCGACGAAAAAAGCTTCCTGATAAAATTGTTGGACAAAATGTCATAATAAAGAGAGAAGCAGTATTCCACACGACTTTGCAGTGCTAGTCGCCTTTGGAATATAGTTTCCCCATCTAATTTACATGGAGAAACAAAATTTCAAAAGTGACTGCCGCTGTAAAGTCTCGAAAGGTAAATCCACATATAAGGTAGGTTTACTTATTATTAATGCTTAGGTTTCGGTATAGGTACTACTTGGAAAACTTGGCTAAAAATCAAGAGCACATTTAGTGCAGTTAAGCACTACCTTAGTAGAGCATAAACTAGTATAATTTCTTACTGTGAATTTATTAGGTACATACATAATTTGTTATAGGTAGCTGAAATGCCTATAGGAAGATACCAATTAGTTTTTTTTATGCTTCAGAGTGAAAAGCATGTAGCTGCCAAAAAACGATATTAGCAAATATACACTGCATCATGCCCTTCATGCCAAAATATAAACAGTAGAAAAAAAACAGTGATGGCTAATGAGCATAGGTACGATGTTCAACAAAGCCATTTATTCTCTAAGTACCTATGTCATTTTATTAATGAGTAATTATACATATTACCTTTTACATCTAGATTATGTTATACTGAAAGAATACGGTTCTCTTGAGCTAAAAAAAAACAGTGATGGCTAATGAGAATAGGTATGACGTTCAACAAAACCATTTATTGCCTAGGTACCTACGTCATTTTATTAATGAATAATTATACCTATATTTATATACTTACCTTTTACATCTAGGTATGTTATACTGAAAGAATACGGTTCTAATGAGCTAATTTCGGCAATATGGAAATGGTTGATATTAACAATAATAACATAATACATACATAATAACAATCAACAAAATATGCAAAAATCGAATTGTCAAACTTCCAAGTTACTTCGCGCCAGGCAAGGGATGCGGAGGGGTGTAGAAGGGACATGCGAGAGCGAGTGAGTCACAGCGCGCGCGGACGAACCTTAGATTTTGCACTGGTTAACATTTAATTAATTATCTCGGTTATCACTAATCCAAAAAATCCAAATTGAACGCTGTACGCATCCTCATGAATTGTTCTATAATTAATCAAGAACACATTTTCTTGATAAATGCAATATTTAAGGAGATTAGACCGTGGAAAGGAGAAAAACTCCGAAAATCACTGAAAATTTTGCGAGGGTCGAACCGAGAAAACAACGAAAAACTGCGTTCGGGTCCCATATACGCCCGTGCAACTAATATATTTTGATAATTAAAAAAAAATACAAATCGTACAGAGACCACTTTGAAATTTTAACAGTAGGTAAAACTTGATGTCCTCTTTCTGATTTTGCACTTAACTCGAATTTTTTGGATAGTGCCCTTATGCACTGGACGATTTTTGGACAACTTACGGCTTTTTGATCCTTAGGGCATAACCTACAATTCTGGCTAGGTCATACATTTTTACTTTGAGGTGTTCGAATAGTGAAAGATATGAGCCGCTTTGCACTCTACTATTCGCATGCATAGAATAACACAAGGGTATTATATTTTTTATTGATGGCGAACTTTCACGCTATACCTGCTTTTCCCAATGTAATAGCTCAAAAAGGTCTCTTTTATACTTTTGCAGCATCATCGAATATTAGTTTTCCTGATTCTTGCTATTATTTTCCGTAATCTACCCTCTACATTTTTCGATAGCTCAACAATTTCCTCGTCCATAATTCTTAAGTCTGAATAAATAGCCATTATCACGCATTTCACTGTTTGAATTGCCAAAACTTAAGCGACTACCAATTAATATTCAAATGTAGTCGTTCCACCAAAATTAATTAAGATCTGAGAACGGCTTCGAAAACAATAAATTCTATCAAGTAACTTTAAAATAATACAGGCACACTTATTCTAACCGGAAGAGCTCAAATTCGGATTAGTTTCCGCTTTTCACTTGCGCTGATAATGTCTACAAGTTTTTGCTGAAGAGGGAAGATGGATAGGTTTAGATTATTGCTACGTAAAACCCGGAATTTTTATTCCAAATCGCATTTCTCAAGCGCACGTAATTCTATATTTTTTAAGATCAATCTATGAAGTATAAATTTTTATTTTCTTAGTAGTTGAGACGGATCGAACCACCTACACCACAGTTTTGTAACTAAATTAACTTAACAGCATCCAACCAGCAAATTTTAAATAAATATTGTTTTACGGAATCCGTCCCTTGGTCATTTCACCCACGAACCATAACAGGTTCAGTGAAATCGAATGCTTTGTTAGTAAGAAGTAGTATAATTGTAGTAGTTTTCACGACAATAAGTAACAATAAGTAATAAGAAAAGAAACGTGGGATGAAGAGACAATCAAGGAATTCGGGCAAGAATTGGTAAAAGCGAAATTTGAAGCAAAAGGGGTAGAAGAAAAAATTAAAGAGCTAGAGATAATTATATCGAATGCGATAAGAAGAAAGGAAATAATAATATGGGGAGAGAATCGAAATAAGGGGGGGGGGATTGTTCGACAAAGAATGCAAAGAAGCAAAACGTGAGACGAGAAGAGAACTACGAATATGGAAAAAAGGCCAAAGCAAAATACAAGAAAAAATGCAAGGAGAAGAAGAGACAAATGAAGGAAGATATTATAGGAGTGCTGGAAAGAGAAAAGAGAGAGAAGGAAAAAGGGAAGAAAAGACAAAGATATTACGAGAGGAACGGATACGCAAGGGAAGATATACAGGGTGAGTCTGAACGACACCACATCCTTCATACCACATAATCTACTGTTCAAATGATGAGGTTTGGTGCAAAAATTTTAGGTCAATTGTGATTCCTCTTGATGTTATAAGCCACCAAAGTTCTTCATTTTTAATCGTTTTTATTTAATATCTTCCGAATGGTGTATCGCAGGATTCTGATATTTTGTACAGTATTGTTGCAGACCAAGAGGCAACGCATGATGGTACATCAGACATTATCCAAAAATCGGATCCCTGTTATACAGGCTGGTCCTAATGTTATTTTCTCTTGAACTTTTTTATGTTTTTAAAAGTTGGTAATTTGTCTATGCGGTGTTATTCGTCGATCAATTTTAAAGTTTTTTTGGCTCTTAAATTTTTTTGAAAAAACTCACAATTTACCAGCAAAATTGTAAAAATCGATAACATGCTTCAAGGAATCACCATAAAACCAATGGGAAAATTTCACTTAAAAAAAGTGAAATTACCACCCAAGTCTTTCTTCAGTTATGAACATGAATTCAGGACACCGTTGTCGAAAAATGGCTTCCTATCAACGCATATTTGATTTTTATTGCAATTTAAGGCGTTATAACGATTGTCATTTCTCCGGTTTTTTCAATTTTTCTGGTGAATGGTGAGTTTTTTCAAAGAAAATTAAGAGCGAAAAAAGCTTTAGAATTGATCGAAGAATAACATCGCATAGACAAATTACCAACATTTAAAAACATAAAAAAGTTCAAGAACAAATAACATTAGGACCATCCTAACAGGGATCCGATTTTTGGATAATGTCTGAAGTACCATCAGGAGTTGCCTCTTGGTCTGCAACAATACTGTACAAAATTTCAGAATTCTGCGATACACCATTCGGAAGATATTAAATAAAAACGATTAAAAATGAAGAACTTTGGCGGCTTATAACATCAAGAGGAATCACAATTGACCTAAAATTTTTGCACCAAACCTCATCATTTGAACAGTAGATTATGTGGTATGAAGGATGTGATGTCGTTCAGACTCACCCTGTATCAAGACGCAGGGAACAGGGAGATGGATGAATGGAGCGATGTGGGAAAGAGATAGAGACATAGATGTACAGGAAAGAAGAACAAAAATCAGAGAATCAAGATTTAACGCAAAGTATGAGAATATAATAAGTGAAGGGTTACCAAGTTACTTGAAGAGGGAGAGTGTGAAAGAAAAAAGAATGATAGCGAGATCCAGATGCAGGAATGAGGAGAGGTAAAACAAGTTCTGGCTGAAGGAGGAAGAGAGAAAATGCAGAGTATGTGGATAGGAGAGAGAGACAGTAGAACATCTGTTGATAGAGTGTGAGGGAATGAGAGAGGAGGAAAGAGAGAGAAAGAGTATTCTGAACGAATGGGGAGAGGGAATAGAATGGATGAAGGAAGTCGAGAGGGTGAGAGAAAAAAGGGGGGGAGAAGAGAAAACAGAAGACAACCGAGAGAGAAAGAAGAAGGAACAAAAAAAAACTAGACCAAAATATGTAAATATTAAATTAGTAAGTAAAAGGGCAGGGCTCATTACTAACCGAAAGGTAATAATAAAGTTTCCTAGTCTAATCTAAGTATAATTGTAGTAGTATAAAAGTCTACAATTTTCAGTCCCATTCGTTTGTGAAATGGTGAAATGTTGTCGCGTACTTTAAGCAGAATTTGTCTCGACAACTGCAAGTTAAATTTTAAAATTCCGTACATTCAGTGCATTTGAAATACTTTGCACAATTCTCTCGCTTTATTTAGTGAATCTTCTGTAAAAGCTCCAACAAAAATAAAGTATGACCCATGCTAATTGTATATTCAGCTCACTCACACCGGGGCAAGTTAATCCAGTTGAAAATACCTTTCCTTACATTTTACCTGACAGTTTTGGGTGATCCTGGCGCAAATATAACAATTCATTTATCGGCAATGAACGAGAACGGAGCGTTTTTAGAAGATACGATAGGATATAGTTTGATATCCTCCATATAGATTCCAGACAAAGAGCTGGGATACTGGGACATAACTGGATTAAATTTCACCAAAGCAATTTGTATGGCCCTTATTACCGGCCTGGTTACACGGCTCGTGTACAGCGAATCAAGCCAATTCAATTAGTTCGCTCACTCACAAACTTAATTTGATAAGTAAAGTAGTCGCGGATTTGCAACATACCACTTACCATGCTTATATGTCGAAAATGAATTTTAACTAATATCCTGATTCTATACTCACTACTTGTATTTCCACTGTTAAATCTCCTCTGGAGCTCTGTAAATCCGTATGTTTTATTAAACTTGAACCGAGATGTGATCCTTTCAATTGAATTGCGAATCTTACATTTCGAGCCTGTCTTTACGTTCTAATTTACTGCAAACGCAATTTTCTTTTAATTGGATATTTTTTAAGGATGTTTGTTTTGTTTCAGGTGAGGAGGAAGAGGAAGATTGGTGAAAACATTCTGATTCATTGACTGGGAAAGTTCACATTTGAATCACTCCATACATAATGTGAACAATTTCTTCTCAGCATCAGGCAAATAGTCGTAGAGCTCTCGTGAAAACTATCAGTGGAGAATGTTACAAAGGTTTGATGTGGCAATGCATTTACTATTTACTAAATGCAATATAGCACCTGAATGCCTCATTGTTTCGTCGCTAAACCGAAGTCGTTGTTCCAGACTGAAAATTTGGATTTAGCTTCTCTTTTCACTTCTAGCTCTCAAAAACGGTCCGAAAAGACGCAGTGACTTGATTAATTTGCCCCGCAGCGCAGGTCCACGACGATCCAGTTTTCATAACTTTTGAACGGAATGAGATATCGACTTGCGGTTTTCAGCAAGTTCTTTGGCATTGAGAAGGACACATTTCACTGCCGCTTTGACTTTGCTTAGTGTAGTGTATTGCATAATATGCACTTGCTTTAATATTATTATGTAACGGGACGGTAACCCACCGTAACACAAAGCGGAGGTTAAAAGTAATAATTGGCTTACAATATAATTCATCCCGTCCCTCGCCGATAAACTAGTGCACATCATAAAAGCCCCGGGAAGATGTATATCAATGCAATGTGTATCCCTGTATCGGGTGCAGATATTGTCAATCTGCACCTAGTAGTAGTGAGTAGTGAGACACACAGATGTGTCATCCGTGGGTGGTTTTTCGTAAAATAAGTATAACACCTTTTTTGAATAATTAGTGGAAAGCTATCGAATGATGTCAACTTCGAGCAATGGTTATTAGGCGAAATTTCGAGTTGCAACCCCTAATTTCCACCCCATGTGCCCGATTTTGCGGAAAAAGCATCCCCCGTAAGATATGTAAGATTTCATCGAAATATGTGTGTAGTTTGAGTTTCAAATAGCTGTGAGCAACCCTTGTGGAGTTATCATATTTTTGTGGTTTTCGTCCCTTAAATTTCATCCCCTGAAATTGACCAGTTATCCGACGGACAGACTAGACGAGCGAGCGAATAATCAAAGACAAGAGTACCTGCGCATTCTGCTACGGCACTAAAATGGTGAATGGTTCAGATTTTACAGTTCACCCTCACCCCTATGATCCTCAAAATCTTAAATGGCAACATACCTCGTGTCGTATATCAAATTCAGGATCTTCAAAAATACTATTCATTTTTCAAAACAGTTTGAGGTCTTTTAGTTAACCATTTTAATGTTAGAGACAAAAATGTAATGTATTTCAAAAAGAACTCCGCGCGTTTTGCGAAAATAAAAGATGCTATGACCCCAGTCAACATGATAAGCTGACATAGGTGACTTGTGAGAAAAAATGACGATATTTTTAGTAACTGCAGTTTGGTAACCTGACGTCCAAAAAGTTAAATAATCAGTTTAACAAGATTCTGAAAGGCAAAATAACCAACCAGAGGGCAGAAATCTCGCGACGTCACATTTTTGGACGTGTCAAAAAAATTATGACGTTATCTAAAAGGTTTTAGTAGGTATACCTATACACCCTGTAAAAATTCAAAACTCTAGCTTCAAAGTTCCCTCCTACCCTTTTTGTACCTTTAATGGTCAAATAAGTCTCTTTATGATTATTATTATTAAATTCGAGGGCCATTTTGTTGCTGAACGCTATTGTTGGTCCACCCTGTATATTTTTTTCACATCACTGGATTTTTTTGCCAAAAAGAGCACTAAGTGTGAATACATTTTCGGAGGCAGAATTTGAAGGGCTTTCCATTGAAAAACAGGAGTTTGCATTAAAAATGTTCAAGTTGATGTGTCAAAATTCAAAAAGGCATTTTCCGTGGACCGATTTGGCCCAAAATCGATCAAGTCTCGGACTAGAAAACTCCGTTCAGAAAATGCGTCAAGTAATTTTTGAAAAAACGTTTTGACACACTACGCGAATTCGCTCTGACCGACAATCACCGAATTCTTATATTTCTTATTCCAAAAGTGTCATGAAACATCTTTTAATTAGCGCCCCTAATTCTTCATTTCCTCAAACTCAATCGAATAAATTGATAAATTTGAAGCGCGTAATTCTTTGGAGGCGTCGAAAAGATGAAAATCCGGCGCCCCTTGTGAGAACAAATAATGAAGGAATGTATTCTCTAATTAATAATCTCATCCGTTCCGTTTGAGGGAAATAGAATAATAATGGTTTGCAGAAATGGGAAATCAAACCTTTGTTATAATTATCAACGGCACTTGTTCGTTGAGAGGTCACCCTAAGTACGCCACTAACAAGCAAACTTTTTCTCCACTTGCGCAATTAAACCAATGTTAAAATGCATTTTTAGTCAATCCCTATAAATCACAACATCGGAAAATTTATAGCAGTTGAGCGCAAATAATTTTAATTAAGTTATTCGGAGTATGATGCAATAAAATGTCGGGTAATTGATAAAAGTTTAAATGTTTGTTATTAAATTTAATTAAAACATAAATCGTTTTAAATTGCACTTAGGTATTGGGAAGCATCGTAATTGTTTTGAACCCGTCAAAGCGCCCCATTCTTTGCCGGATTTAACTCATAACTTAATCACGAGGTCATTAGGTCCTTTTTAACTTCAATACACCCGTTGATTTACAGCTGCCTAATCAGAAACTTTCCAAACTTCGGGTGTGTTTAATTACTTCAGTTTGTGCTCAGCAAATCTATGGAACAGATGGCTGGAAGAAGTGATTTCTTTTTTATTTCCACTACAAAATTTTGTATTAAATTTGAAATTACAAAACTAATCAGATTTTGCTAATTTGCTTCCATGACAAATGAGTTAATTCACATTGGACACAAATCATGATTTTATCGACCAACAGCCGACAAAATTTCAATCAATATTCTATATTTATGAAGAAAAACTAATTTCGGCGAAAACCCGGCGCTCGTTTTGTTTTATTATAAACCTTTTATGCCGCTACCGGAAATCACTGCATCGACTAGTCTAAATTACATGGCGGTATTGCAACAGACTTAACATGAGCTTTTTGTTTGTCACACTTTGATCTCAAAAGGAACTCTGTTTCATACTGAAATGACACACAATTTCAGCTGCATATAGGTTTGTAATGTCGGGAGAATAACTGCAAATGCATCACCTGCAACTATTATTCAGTTTTAATACTCTGAACTCTCCAGAAGTTATGAAACGTTGCCTTTGAGCGCTACAACTTAAGTTGAGTTAAAATTATACAGTTTCTCTAATTACGGATTTAGTTTGCTCACAAAGAATGGTTGTATAAAGGCTCTAACACTTTTACCGTTTTCTTTTTTCTCGCAGTAAAAAAGTACGTTTTTTTGCAGAACCTCAGAGATTCGTCAATTAGTAAAAAAGTTAAGTTGTTTATGCGGCTTAAAACTTAATGAAATTCTAACGGTTTAACAAGCCTATTTAAATAGCAAATTTCAGCTCTAAATAACATAACATTTATTATTAGAAGCTGCTGCTATAAACTTAAAGCATAATACACTTGAAGCTTAATGTAAATACTTTCCAAGTTGATAGTTAACTCTGAGTTATATTACACATTAAAGACAGATCTTTGAAACTTGCAATGAGAACCTGAAACCCGGGTGTGGTCTGGAGAAAAAATTGCAAATATTCAGGAGCGGCTATAAAATACTTTGATCTTCAAACTTCATCAGTGAGATATATCACTCCCGATGGAAATATGGAGCTCGTAAAGAAATTCATCAAGAAGAGTCCGGCAGTGGCCTCACTTAGGATCCACTCGTATCTCGCCATAATAACAAAGACAAAAGGGTCGGGATGGCTCTCAGGATTATAATCTATATGAGAATTGTGAAGCAAATACTACCATTTCAACTGTAAAGAAAAGTTTGGTTATTTACGACGCCAGTGGAGAAGTAAACATTTTGGCTGAGTCGGGAATTTAATGAAAAGTAGTAGAAAGTGGATTTTTCTAAAACTTATTACTCGAACATCCGTTTCTGGAGTAAAAGGTAGTGATTTATTTTTATAGTACAAGTAAATGAAAGCGTTCAGAATTCGGTATTGTCGCAGGGGCACCCTCTTCAAGCCGTCTGCAAAAGCAAAGGACAAAAAAATAATGTTCATCACATAATTCACTGTTAGATGTGGCATTCGTGGAGCAAACGCTGCTCCCACATTCTGGCAAAGCAATGAACTTGAATTTCGGCCACGAAAGTAAAATACGACTGTTCGTCCTTCTTTCCGCTAGTCTAAGTTTTTTTCTCCATCCGTCCTAGAAAAATATGGAGGCTAATATTTTATTGGCTGCACAAAGATATATGAAAGCCACTGTCTACAAACATCATAATCGGAATGACGAATAATTTATCTTCTAAACATGTTCGGCGTTTGTCAAACTGTAGGGCACAAAATGTTTCAAAAGTTAATACTTATTTGAGAAGAAGCAAATTAGTTCAGTGACATACAACAAACATACTTACATTAAAACAAAAAGAGATTAAAAAGCAGAGAAGCAGTTGGGAACCTCCCCATCTCGTGAATCTTTGTATTCTGTGTAGATATAGTAGTCAATTCAATAGAAATTTTTTATGCTTTTCGTCTGTGACTAATTTCGCAATTTTCTGACAAATACCGACATCACCCATCACATTTGACAATATGTTCCTTTTAAGGTTAATATTTTGCCACCTTTTTGACAATAACTGCCAGTTTATGTCATCCACTGTCTGCCCGCTCCCTTTTAATGAGAAAGAATTTTTTCTCTATTTTCCACTGAAATGGCAGAAACTGGGAATACATTTTTAGAACCAGAATTTGATCGTCTTTCTAATGGCCACATAAAAAAGGGGGCCTTGTATTTAAAATTTTAAGTTGATATGCCTAAATGGCACTTCCCTTTACCAATTGCTTCCATAAGCCTTTCAGGTCTGCAACGTTTCAAACGGCACTTTCCGGTTGCAAGATTGGATCCAAAAGCTTTTCAGATACAAGTTTGGGTATCAGATACCCACGTACCAAATTTCAGCCAAATCGGTCTAGTAGTTTTGGCTGTGGCGTGTTTACAAACGTACGTACGTACAAACATACACACATTTTAAAAACCACTTTTTTGGTTTCCTGAGCCCTCAAAACGCATAGATCCGGCCCTATCTCCAATTCGAAAATTTTAGTGATTGCAGTAACCTCCCATTTTTTTAAATTGTGATGTGGTTGGGGAGGTTAAAATATACAAGACAAGGAAAAGTACAAAAATATATTCTCTCGAAAACAAAATTCTACAAAAATAAAAAGTTTCAGCAGCACTGATTCAGTACATTTTGTGGGTTAAGATAACGGCTTTCTGGAACAACCGTTTCGACACGGAAGCACACCTTGGTGAGGCGAAATGGACAACGTATAAACTCACCCCTTCGCGTTACAAACTACCATCGTTTCCTGTTTTAGTTGAATTTTATTGTAGATATAACGTGCATCACAGGATAAAGATTCGACTGCTCCGGAAATGGTTAAAGATAACAGCAATTTTACAACTCCGCCCCGTAATTATCTTCCACTGAAAGTCGATATGTTAATAATATTTAGAATCACGTTGTAACGACTTGTTGAAAAATAGCAGGAAGCAAAATGCAACTACAGCTTGTTATTTGAGTTTCCGTGAACGTTTTGATTGAAAGCTACCATGCAAAAATTCATATCGCCCCCGTTTCTATAACAAAATAGCTGTTTTTAGTGCCGCCTTACTTTGAGAATTGATTGTGATATCAAGTGGATAGATGTTACGGGTTGAAACTTTAAAAAACTCACATTTTTTTTATATAAATAGGAGAGGATGAAAAAGACGATAATTTCATCATCCCCTTCTGGCACGTAACTCAACTTGTGTTCACCCATGATTATAAGTGAGGGTTATCAACTTCTAGCAAGGTGTGCAATACTTCCGGAGTACATCAGATAAAGCATGTACATGTAGGTAAGCGAGGTAGTGTGCTAAATTTGTCTACTTTATCAACGATCTACAGGAGTCCAGATATAGAGGCTCGGTCGTAACTGTGCTTAAACACCGCAACTTCATTACAACTTGATACAATCTAATAAATGAGTGGGTTGGTGCACAGCTCCGACAAGAAATAATTTTAATTTAATATTTCCAAAACTTTAACCACTTCGTGTTAACAGCTCGGACCCGCTTACCTCCGTTAATTTAGTAAGTTTCTGCTTCCGGAAATCTAATAAAAAATCCTAAAGGAATAAAATGAACATCAAAAGCAGCACGAATTTCTGATACGCAGAGGAGTTGTTCATATAAATAATTTACTCATATTGCCTAGTATCAAAGCTCGTTCGGGGTCGATAACATTTACTTAATCGTATAAATATTTAATGGAACGAATCAAATATCAATTAGCTAGTTAGATGCTCCAAAACTTGCAAATATTTACATTTATACTTTAATATCCATTTTATAAACACTGGTTTATTATTTTATAAGCCTACAACTGAAAGCCAATCGACGGACTGTTTCCTGAGCTTAGCAGAATTGTAAATGTGGAATAAAGCAGTCATGATTTTGCATTCAACAGCCGGGAGTTACACGTATTCATCCACGAACCATAAAACAATAACTTTGTATATGTACATTTATCTGATGAGAGCGACATGAATGCAGCAAAGACACAAATGGATCATGTTGGATAAAATGAAAAGGGCTATCAAGGTAGGTTAAGCCAGGAAAAAATATTAAAATACTCATAAAATTCTTCAGGCAGGTAACCACAATTATACATACCGGGTGATTTTTTAAAAAGGTGCAATTTGACTTTCCCCTAGAACTAAAAGATATAAAAAACCGCTGTAACAGGTCGATTTTTATTTCGAGGGAGACACCTAAATCCGTGCATGGTGAAATTTTTCAGCGCACCCTAACCCCCGCCAATCCCAACTTCAAAATCTCAAATGGCACTTCCCCACTTGTGATAGATAATTTGAAAGCTAATTTTATTGCCAATCTAACGCTGTAAGAATTTTTGATATTTGTTCAATTCTAGCGCCCTCTATGGGCAAATTTTAAATTGCGTTAGGGCCCTTTGTGACCGTCATTTGAAAGGATTTGGAATTCTATGTAAACTGAAATTTTTTAAATCCATCGACTCGTTCAAAAGTTACAGAATTAACTTTAAAGGATTTGTAGCCAGTTCATGTTTTTCAGTGTAACTTCTGAAGGAGTTGATGGATTTCAAAATTTTTTGCATCAGTTTACAGAGAATTTCAAACCCTTTCAATTGACGTATCACAAATGGCCCTTATGTAATTTAACATTTGACGATTGAGGGCGCTGAAGTTGAACAAATACCAAAAATTCTTACAGCGTTGGATTGGCAAAAGATGTATCACAAGTGGGGGGTTGCCATATGAGGTTTTGAATTTGGGGTTGGCGGGTGTTAAGGGGTGCGTTGAAAAATGTTACCACGCACGGATATATCGGATGTCCCAAAAAAAACCGGACAAAGTATTTTTGGGAATAAGTCTGCCATTTCTTAACCGATTTGGATGAACGTGGTCTTAAATTAAACCCAAAGAATCAGGCTTTCGACTGTATGAGAAACTACGGCAGATGGCGCTGCCGTAGTAGTCCTATTGATACTTGCTTTAAAGGTTTATTTTAGCTGCATGGGGATTGGTCAGTCAACGACCAATCGGTATGACACTTGAATAGCCTTGAAGATCTTTCTTTCTTGTTCAAAAATCCTTTTTCTGAAGTCGATTTGGCTTAAGCATTAATTTTCTGTCATTTTTTAAAACAAACTGCTCAGCAAACGAAGTGGAACACCTGAAATTTTCTTCATTTTTCAAATTGTTGTAACTCTTGAACGAATTGTTTGATTTTGATGCGGTTTTCGACGTTCGATAGATTGTTTCGTTGGCTATAGGCGGTGTATCAAACAGCGAGGGCGCGTGGTCCTCGTGGCCTGCAGAAAAAAACCACGAGCCTCCTGCAGAAATGGTTAAAACTTAGTCCGCCCCCAAACCCGAGACAATTTTTTTAGAATTTTTTTATCCCATGGCACAGATGGACGAAGTCATCTCGAGATGTTTTTGCCATTTTTTGCCAACAACACTTCTTCGTCTCGTGGTCGCAGAAGAGCAGTTTTTCTCTTTGCTTGATGAGGGCGGTTTTGCTTGCAGCTCGAATTTAATCCAGTGAGGTTTCTTAAACCCCTAAAGGATGGAGTTAAACAACGACATTAAAATGATCGACGCCATCACAAAATGGCGGGGTCGTCTATGGGGCTGAACTTTGTGCATTTCTTTTTCACCTTGGAATTTCGCGACTAAAGGCGAGATTTTTAATTGGCGAACAGAATTTGAAAAGCTTGAACTTAACGAACATCTTCCTATGTTTTGTTGGCGAGGAAAACTTGAAATCAGTCACTTCTTTCAAAAAATTGCGCTTGTTACGGTTCCTACAAAATTGCAAACTGCTGCATTAATGATAAGGTTTCATGTCGAAACTTTTATACCCAAACGTACGTAAAGAAAATCAGATTTTGTCGAAACAAGCAAAAATCTTATTTCTTCATCTTTAAAAACTCCGCCAAACTGGATACAGAAGAGGAATGGCCCCACTTTTTATCATTACGGCCCCCGGCATGGTTTCCATAAAACGATTTACCCCACACTGACATCTCGATAGTTCAATGTGACAACTGTCAAGTAAACCGTTTTCATGGAAACCATGCGGGGGCCGTATTGATAAAAAGTGGGGCCATTCCTCTTCTGCATCCAGTTTGGCGAAGCTTTTAAAGTCGAAGAAATACGATTTTTGCTTGTTTCGACAAAATCTGATTTTCTTTCCGTACGTCTGGGTATAAAAGTTTCGACATGAAACCTTATCATGAATGCAGCAGTTTGCAATTTTGTAGGAACCGTAACAAGCGCAATTTTTTGAAAGAAGTGACTGATTTCAAGTTTTCCTCGCCAACAAAACATAGGAAAATGTTCGTTAAGTTCAAGCTTTTGAAATTTTATTCGCCAATTAAAAATCTCGCCCTTAGTCGGGAAATTCCAAGATGAAAAAGAAATGCACAAAGTTCAGCCCCCTCGACGACCCCGCCATTTTGGGATGGCGTCGATCATTTTAATGTCGTTGTTTAACTCCATCCTTTAGGGGTTTAAGAAACCTCACTGGATTAAATTCGAGCTTAAAGCAAAACCGCCCTCATCAAGCAAAGAGAAAAACTGCTTTTCTGCGACCACGGGACGAAGAAGTGTTGTTGGCAAAAAATGGCAAAAAGGCCTCGAGATGGTGACTTCGTCCATCTGTGCCATGGGATAAAAAAATTGTAAGAAAATTGTCTCGGGTTTGGGGGCGGACTAAGTTTTAATCATTTCTGCAGGAGGCTCGTGGTTTTTTCTGCAGGCCACGAGGACCACGCGCCCTCGCTGTTTGATACATCGCCTATAGCCAACGAAACAATCTATCGAACGTCGAAAAGGGCATCAAAATCAAACAATTCGTTCAAGAGTTACAACAATTTGAAAAATGAAAAAAATTTCAGGTGTTCCACTTCGTTTGCTGAACAGTTTAATGTATTTTTGGGTATTTTCACGCATTAATGGCCATGACCAAAGAACAGTAATGTAAATAAATCTTAATTTTCAGTTATAAATGAACGAATATGGTGAAAACAGTGGCGCAGATGCCAGTGGGGGGCAACTGAACAGTAATCATTGAAAATTAAGCCCTATGTGCATCAATGTTACTTTAGTCATGGTTATGGAAGAATGAAAATACGCAAAAACACTTTTTTTAGAAAAGATATTTCATAGAATATTTTGTCCGCTTTTTTTTGGGACACCCGATAGATGTACCCCTCGAACTGAAAATCGACCAGTTAGAGCAATTTTTTATATCTTTTGTAGTTCGCGAGAAAGGCCAAATTGCACCTTTAAAAAGTCACCTTGTATTTCTTTTTCTCTAGTTTAAGTTATTGAGAGGCCGTCAAGAGGTTCAGACCTAATCGCTATTGAAAAAATTAATTTAAAATAGAAGTTTGCAGTCAAGTTCCTGCCAGTTTTAATAATATGATGAATTCTCGTGCCGAATTCATAAATCCCCAATAAGTGACCCCCTTGTAACAAAACGGAAACACCGTCCTGATCGCTACGAATTTAAATATTCTAACGCTCAACTGTAATTAAAAAAACATATTGCTCCATTCATTAAACGTGGAATTAAAATGTCCCCTGCAATCCAGTAGGCAACACTGTTTCCGTTGACGTATAATGCGTAATGTATTACGCAAAATCCGATTTCAGCGAGCCGATTTTTTTCGGTGAAATTACGCCCACTCAAAGGGTTAAAAGGGAGTAAAGCTTTTGAAATGAATTTACAGATACTACTAGGCGAAGGCGCCTGTTTGGCGATATTAAACAAATAATATGAAATAAAATGACAATAGCACGACGATAGTAAAGCAGATCCAAAAATTCACCTGCATCGCCGGTGGATACCATCAAGTTTTATAGTAGCCAATCCCTATTGTGCTCCTGCTACAATAGCCCTGCTGCGGTCTCAGTGACATTCTAGATTACTGTAGATTCCGGGAAAACGGGGACGCTATTGGTAATAAAATAGACCGGTAATCAAATCGGATTTATCCAACTCCTCCTCGTTATTTATTTGAGACGACAGTAGTCGAATTCTGAAATTTGATTGGTTTTTATGACAAATAATTTTTTTAGGAGCAACTGTTTTTGAAGTTGCGTCGTTTGCAGATTTCCCTTTGTTTCGTAGGCTCCGACTCTACAGTTTTGTTTTAGTTGTTATAATCGAGGTTTATTATTTTATACCCGAGTTGGCGCTCATCAAGTTTATTTTACTATTAAACTTCGTGCGATTTTATTAATTTCTGTAATAACAACGTTGTTGACTTTGCCATCGAATTTTACCTCCCTTCCCCCAACCGCTATTTTTAAATCACAATTTACGACGACTAATTTATCATTCAGACACTTTGAGACTAATTCGATTAGGTGTAATTTAATGGGTTGTGATACATTTTTCTCCAGAGAGCACCTCAACGTTAGGTATGCTCCAAGGGCTATTGATATATTGCAAAAATGATGCAATGCACCTAAAGAGAGATTTTAATTAATAAATATAATACCTGTGACAGGGTGATACAGATAATAATGGAATGTGAATACAAATAAAAGCAATAGTATGTAACTAGATAGGGGCTAAATTATAATTTCATGTCTAACAATAAATTTCGTTTATTGGCTAATGATCATTTATAAATCAACACCAAATAAATTTGTTGAATTCAAAATACCCGCCTGAAATAACTACTTACAATTGTTTTTTCTGTTTTTTTATAGCAGCAAATTTTATTACTGCCCTTTATCTTGTAATGAGGCCTGCTATCCTTACACACTAAATATTTAAATTACATATTAACTGAATTCTTTCTCTCCCGTCTATCTTCTGTTTCTGTATTGTCTCCCCCCTCTCTTTCGTCCCTAGCTCTCACTATCTCTTTCCTCCACTCTATTTCCTCTTCTCTCATTCCCCCACATTCTTTCAGCTGATGTTATATTGCCAGTCTCGCCTACCTGGCATCGTATCTTGATTCTCTGATGTTTGTTTTCTCTCCTGTACATATCTATGTCTTTATCTCTCTCCTTCATCACTACATTCATCCATCTGCCTTGTTCTGTTCACATTTCCTATTTCTTCCCTCGTACTATTTCTGCCTTTTTTTCCTTCTTCCCCCGCCCGTTACATCCGCATATTTCACCAGCCCTTTTTCCTGTATCTTACTGTAACTTACTCCTTTTCGTTTCTTCTTTTATTATAATATATCCCGGTGTCTCTCTATCTAGTTCCAGCACCTACTTCATATACTTTTCCTGCACTCTCTCCACCTCTTCTTGTCTCTCCCATTCCCCCTCATTTCCACTCCATTCATTAGCATACTCTTCACTAAGCTATGGAACATCATTCCTCTTCTAGATATCTGAATTCTCTGCCTTGATCTATTCTCCTCTCATTCCACTTACTTTTGCTTTTTCTCTCTCTTTCCTGAGTATCATCATGTTAGTTATTTCCATATTTACTTCCAACCTTTTATTCTCTTCGCATACTTCCTCTGCTTTTCTTATCCATTTCTCTCGCTTGTTCGCTAGTATTACCAAATTACCAATTCATCCACATACGCCTTTGGCCTTATTGCCCCCCCTATAGAGTCATAGTTATATTTTTTATGTTTGATAATTATATTCTGGTTTTAAAAATGTATTTACGGTTTCTACCATTTCGGTGGAAAATAACGAAAATTCTCATTCTCATTAATGAAATTAGTCACAATGACGAGTGGTCTAAAAATGTTCGTGTTCAATAATTGACTACGACCTACACGGAAATCAAAGATTTTTTATTTCTTTCTTTGTTGTGTTCCCTTACTTCTTAATTTCTTTTCTTCTCTCTTCTTAATTCTCTCTGTGCCCTTTCCCCTATTCTGAACCTCTCGACTTCTTATTATCTATTATCATTTTTTTCCATTATATTTTCTTCCCCCATTCTTTTTTCCTCTTTTATTTCTTTTATCCCCATAAGAATTCCCCTCTTCGCCCTCCCCCTTTTTCTTGTCATGCGGTTCAGTCTCTTTCCCATCTGTAGTCATTCAGTAACCTCTTTTGTATACTCTTTCAACTCTCCTCCGCCCATCTCTCCGTCAACTCTACTACATATTATGTCAAATTCTTTTATGCAGTTCCACACTTCTTCCTCTTTATTTCTTATCCTGGCTATGCACTAATACAGAAATTCTCCTCCTGCTTTCCTTTCTGTTTCATTTACTCATATATTGTAGGTACCTTTTTCTTTTGTCTATTTCTTCTAGATCATTTCCCTCGATTATACTGTTGTTATGTTAGAGAGTACAGTTATACAGTATAGTGCAATTATAGCAGTTCAAGTTTTCTTCTTGGAATTAACTAAGGCAAATAATCACCAGTTTGGGAAGATTCTAGTTAATAAATATATAAAGATAATGAAATGCTACTTTTTAGATTTTCTATGGCATTTTAAAAGTTTTTCTTGTTCTAATTTTTCCGACTGTGTTTAAATGCTGAATCGTTAGATCGGGAATGAAGGCTAAGGAAACAGTGCCAAAAAAAACAGAAAAAACGACCTTTTCGCTGCCTTTACAACCGATTTCTCTAGCGGTAGACGAATTGGCGCATCCACCAGTTTTCCTCCTCGGTAAATTATGAAACCGCCAACAAAGTAAAACGTAAAATTGTTAGTCTAGCACCTGCTGTGGCATGAAACTGGTTTAATTGAAACATTTCGGAGATTGAGCGACAGGACGGCCGTGGAAATAATTAAAGATCGCTATCGCAGCCATTTAATGCGACGCTCCGCATTAGAACATTTATAATATTGCAAAATTGATGATAAAATCATAGCTGAGTTGATACATGTCATTTATTAAATCGAAATTAATTTTGTTACGATCGTTAAGCGAATCGTATTAAAATAACACGGTAAACATAAATGTCGAGGGGAAATAATTAATCACGAAGAGCAATTAGGCAGAGTTTAATAGGATAAGCAGTGCATGTTATAGTTTGAGTATTAAGGTAGATGGCGACTTTAAAACAAGAAAACCGATCATGGTGACGGTCGGTGTGACAGGGGCTTAAACTGATAGAAGAGATCTGTTGCGGATAAATGGGAAGCTTGCGGTTATTGATAACAGTTGAACTGGAGCCAACGGCAAACTTAGATGGTTTGTTTACGCTTTTAGAATGAGTAATGAATGCATGACAAATTGATCAATGCACAAGGAAAATATGGGGACTGTGTTGAAAAATAAATTTCGGTTTTCCCCGTAAAATTAATACGTTAGATCGATTTTTATGAGAAATCCGGCCTTACGCAAATAATCTTCATTTATTGGTTGTGGTTGTTCGCCTTTCATGCAATGTAATCATCGCAGCTTTCCTACTGTAGATTTATTGTTCGGGTAATGAAATATGGTGTGCCAAATATCATCGCGATATCTTCCGTAGTTTCGACTGTAGCGTAACCACAGACAGACACACGCCTTTCTTGGTTTTTACCTTCAGAACAGAAGATACTCCAGACAATTTACTGTACGTTTCCCATGTTACAATCGTCACCGGTCTCCCCTACTGTAAAAATCCTGTAGTGTCAGCAAAAGACACAATAATCAGAATTGAGTTAATGAAAGTTCTCTTTATGAGAGATTAATAGTGTCCAGGTAAATAACTGTTGGAATTCCGGAATACCTGCCCCGAATTCCTATTCCTGCAATCCGGCTCTCGTGCTTAAATCTGAGGATTAATGCAAGTATTATTCTTGTCGCTTCGCAAATTAGTGGTGCAATTATTGTATATGCGGAAACAAGAAGTTTAAATCCAATTTTTGTTTAATGGATATTTCACTCACGAAACTGAAATAAAAAATTGTACCCTAAACTAATATTATTTTTAACAGGGTAAGCTCGTGAGAGAAGGAAATAATCTAGATCCCCTTGCCGGAATTTCGGGCACACAGGCATGTGTGTTGTGAATGGAGAAAACGGGGGACAAGCGTCATGCCTGAATCACATATATTTAATAACAAATAATCTTGCAAACAACGTGTATAAATCACAGTAATGCATACTTGGAAGAAGACGTAATTTAGATGATAAATTTTGAAGCTTAACGTCTAGAATATGAGCTCGGGGCATTCTTTCTTGTAAAGAGACGGGAAATAATTACGAACGTAACAAGGGCTAAATTTTTGTTTCCAACATTTTTCATCATTTGCCTCTTCAACAAAGAAATATTTACAAGAAAATAACTGTTTTTACAATTTGGGTTTTACTACCAACTCGTACTCTCATAAAAAGATGCGAAAGTAACAAAAAGGTAAAAGTAAAAAAGCACTAAAAGCCACGAAGGGCGCTGATAAAAGTAAATCCACTAAAACCGCTCTCACTTCTTTCATATTCTCTCACAACAATTTAATACCTTTAATATTCGCATCATAACAATCTCACCTAAATTACTCTCGACTTTTTCTCGATTGACAACTTTTGGGACCCATATTTAATTACAAAAAGTTCTTTTTACGACAGCGTTTTCAATTCAACTTCAACTCAAAAGGATACCGCTTTGGATAATTTAATCAGAAAGCTTAAATTTGAACAAGAAACCTAAATTAAACACTGTGCCCAATCCCCTGATATTTTTAATTTCATTTATTTAGGTAATAACGCTCCATTTCACTTTTTATTATCTTCCTCTACTAATTTTCCGCGAAATAAATTATTTCGATTTACAATAGGGCAGTTCCAATTTATTGTAATAAGAAACGAATTGTCAGAAAGCGGACCGCGGATATGCGGGACAAAAAAATTATGATGTTTCCTTATTTTGTTTTGATGTTTCAATTCTTCTTTTGCTTCAATTGTGTAGATTTTTGTGTAAGATTTTGATTTTTTATTCTTCAGTTTGTAACGTTTTACTCTGTGACTAGGCGACCGGTAACGACTGGGTAGCCGCTATGTCCGTGCGTGGAGAAGTTTGGGGTTTATGTACCTATGAGTGATTTGTGGGATGAGTATGGGACTCATAGCGACATATTACAGCGTTCAGAGTGTACTGTTATTATTCTACGTTTTAAACATCCTTAATTAGTTTGTAATCAATTTTTGATAAAGTTATAACGTCAGTGATCACGTAATTTATTATTATTTATCGCTTGGCTATAGACAGCCATTACCGGTCGCCTAGTCACGGCGACCTTTTTATTTTCACGTTGACATTTATTAGCATTAAAAAAGCAATTACTATTTTCAAATAGCTGCACATCATAATCGAAACTTTTTTTGTTTTAACGTAGCAAAATTGCCGTAGGTTACCATCAACATCAATACTGAACCGAAGTCATTTAAGTAAGCAAAGTATATGCGATGTTCGATTTTGCCACCAGCGTTTGCATGGGATGTGTGTAAACAAGGGTGATAAGTCAGTCGTTCGATTAAATAAAATCTGAGTTAATCATCCGGTTGAATAACTACCTCGAAAATTTATTACGAGCTTGATTTTAGGGAGATAATTTTTGGCACTTTTATGCTTCATGAACTATTATTCCAAAACAATTTTTTTCAATTCATTAACAATTTTCTCTGCGCGAGATTGATATATCCCTGACTTTATAAACTTTGGACATGTTGATGGATGAAGCAAATATTTCGTTTTTTATTTCGACAGAATTAAGTTATTTCTTTTATCTAATATATCTCCTATCCATAATCATGTCAGCTTCAGTTGCGGGAGATTTTTTTTTCTTTGGCGGCGCCTGATTGAAATTATATATTTTTATAAATTCAACTATAATGCAAAGCTATAATTTTTTTCTGTCTGGGTTTTGTAACGAAACTGAAAACAACGAGGAAGCTCCAATATGTCATCACCGAGCAAGTATTCTTAATCTAAGCGCGGAATGCGAATAATTCCGGAATATCCTCGAAAAATGTCAACATAATAACGGATACAGTTCATCCTGGATTGCTCAGATGACCTACTTCCGTATCAGTTCGAAAGACGCTATGCAAACGCCAGTGACTTTAGCGCTTTTACGGTTAAATATAAAGAAAAAGAAGTTTAGTGATGCTAAAATGACCGTCCATTTGGTTTCTTTGATGTTTCGACCTTATGCCATCGTTGATGTTGTTTTTTATACATTTTCCTCAGTAAGACTATATAGTATTTAAGTAAGAAGACGTATTGTCTGGCAGCGTACTTAAAAGCTTCTCTTTGAGCCATTTTCCACAGCCGCAACTACAAAAATCAATCCCGGATTTCTTGTCTTTACTGCATCGCTTACCATCTCGAATATATTTATATTCACCACCTTTTCTTCCATAAATCGATTTGGTCACACCACAAAAAATGACGTCTCATTCGCTCTAACCCATAATTCATGGAGGAAATCCCTGCTGATCATTTCAATTCCATTTAAATGGAAATCGTTGAAAAATTTCATTCGCAAAATTACGGCAGTATGGATTTTTAATGACACGTGTACAAGAATATTAGCTGCGCCTGAATAAAAAGCAGTTTGGCCAGTTTTCGCAAAATCAAAAAATTTTATTAGCTTTTAAAATATTTTCAGTCCGTTACAAGAAATCTAACGGTGTGAGATCATCAGGGGGTGCTAAACTGCATAATCTAATAAAGTTAATTTTTGATTACACCTGACCTGACCACTTGTCAAGCTGTATTGTTTAAAAATATCACTCCCTACCGTAAAAATGCATTTCCATGTGGCCGGGCAATTCAATTATTACATATCTACGGCAATATTATTTTAATATCCCTTGATAATTATAATTACAACTCCTTTGTAATACAAATTCAAATCGCTCGCTTCATTTAATCAGCAATTTAATTAATTATACACCGTGCCTAGATGTTTTTTCAGTGGGACAATGAAACCGTCAAATATTTACTCCTGTAAAAATCTTAATTCCATTAATAATGGAGTATTCACTCGGTGCCGGTTTTGATATTTGTAATAGGAATAAGGGCCAGAGTTAAACGGGGCCTGTGATTCAGTATTAGAAGCTCCATCACTTTAGCTGCGTCTTAAAGCCTTTGGGAAATTTGTATAGACAATTTACTAGAAAAGTGAGTTTTCTGCTCCCTCAGATAACAAACAACATGAATTTTCCATGAAGCAGACTTCCATTAACACTCCGCTTTGTTTCAAATAACCAACTTGTAATGATTCAAAATAAAAAATCTTATTTATTGAGCTTAGGGGGTGTTTTCATTTTTGAAAACGTTCTTGTTTGATGTATCTTCTTTGTACTCGAAGTTAATAAAAAACAGTCAGTAAAGCTTTAAAGTTATATAACAGTTCTTAAACTCTCCAGAATTTATGATGAATACGGAAAGTTATAGCCAACTAAATCAGACTTGCCTCAATTCGTTAGCTTTTGACAGAATCTCGAGGCAATTACCGATATCTTCTTCAAAAATAAACACAATTTATTAAATTGGTAAAAATAAGATTCCAACCCTAATCTCTATAAGAATTTATTTAAACCTGTTAGCCTTTTCAGACCCAAATCCATGAATTTATTCAGTCGGTATCTTTTGTTTCCTTTATTTTATTCCGACTGAAAAACATACCACCATTCCGTATGCCTGTTGATGACGGTAAAGTTCTGAAGCACCCACCTTACTCCATGTATATCTCTAAATAATGACCATATTATAGACCTAAGGCAACTTACCGATTCATCTCTCGAATAAAAATAGGGCTATTTTCATAAAACGAGGAGTAAACTTTGAATAATCTATGTGAACCCGGCTCGAGTTTGGCGCAAACATCTGAATAAATTCTTCCGATCTCATAGTTCAAATTTCTAGGGTGTATCATTTAGTTTTACACACACTGATTTATGAATGGTCCGAAAATAAACCGTAATTTTTATTTGTCTCCGATTAAGGTATTGCATGCTAACAAATATCAAAACCCAGCCTTATCCACCCTCAAATCGGGACTTGGTTCTGTATAATCGACATCGGAAGTTGTTTGTATAAAAATAACTGTCACTTGTAACTTGGCTGCAACGATTTTTTCTATCGAAAATTACAAAATTAGCGAATTTTGTCGTTTGTGCGTCCTGGGGTCACGAAAATATTATTTTTTTCGTAATTACATTTTTAAATCACACCCAAGGCAAGACCCCAGGAGCAGCTTCTAAGGGCAAAATCCTATCTGGAATGGTCCAGGATGAATCAATTGTTTCACCTTCAACACCCTTTTGCCTCCTAAAAGGTGTTAGTCCTGGAGGACCATCAGAACATTTTTGGTATGTCATTTCAGCGAACTTGATTTAGCAATATTGTCGCATCTGGCCCTTTGGGTCCAGAGCTGGTACCGGGTTGTATGGGGGGAAAATGGGAGAGTATTAAGAGGACATCCTCAAAAGACGAGATAAAAATGAAATGATTTACTTATTAACACAAGGGGGCAATCAATTGGAACAAATAATTATTATCAAATAATTTATCAAAAGGACAGAGTACTTACCCTAAGGGGAGATACTCCACGCACAACCGGCCGCGTGGCTTGGCAGGCCACCGACTCCCGACTTGTACGTGATGTACCTCGAAGGAAGCGATGACACATTTATTACTGAATAAGCACAAAAACTCCACTATGTGACATCACCCCCTCGCCGACAAGAACCGGCCCCCGGTTCTAACATTAGAAAAGAACTAAATTTTGCTTTTTTCCCAAACAAAAACGAGTTAAAAAAGTGAAAAATTTTTCGGTGGAAAGCAAAATTTGGCCTTACAAATTTGGAACAAAATCGATAAATACAATTCATTTTGATTCATGGGCTCTTAATTAGCGATCTTATTAAAAAGAATAGAGAGCTACACAAAAAAATAGGCAGGTACAGACATTTGGACAAACATTCAGCTCAAAACATTTTAAAATGAAACAGGCTCATCATAAGGACATCTTCAATATAATAAAATTTTCCATCATCTGGGAAAACCACGGGGGAAACACGGTCCTTTGCAAATTATTGCGCATATCGCAAAAACATCAATATCAGCTCTTCATTTAGCTTGGGAAGATGATTGGAATTATTAACGGCTCCTCTCAATACATTTTGTCTTGGGACATGGGAACCTCTTCTTCAAGGTCGGGGAAGACAAAATTTTACTTGGGACTTGAGGGTGCGGTTTTTTCCAATCACATAATTGAACGTTTCGGCTGATGCTGCGTTTGGATCCAAAGCGAGGATCCAAAAGACGATTCTGTCCTGTCCAAAGTGCGTAGCAGGTTTTCCATCTTTACGGTTCGGCCCATGAAACAGCCCAAAAAGGTAACGGCAGTAAAATGAATCAAAATTAAACATGTTTAATATTAAATTTCTTAAGGGTGAAGACTTTAAGGCTTATAAGATAATAATCTTATTGATAATAAATTTGTAAATCGTAGGTTCAAAATACTACATTTTATAAAAATTCACACAAGACACAAGAGTAATCATTTTATGCTGATACAAATAAGTAAGTTATTAACCGCGTCTTAGGTTCATATAAAAACTGCTTATTTCGCAAAGCAAGCTTCCGTCGACGAATAATTTTTCAATGGGATTTTTTAACCTCGCCCAAACTTTTACAAAAAATCGCGATATAAGTTCATAATAAAACAAGTTAATAAATTGTTATTGGCAAAATTCTACCACGGCGCAAAGAGGATTTATAACAGGAAAAATGAAAAAGTAGGGGTAGGTAAATTATGGGGAATTTACCAGAAAAGCAACCACGGCGCCTCCACCATATGTCGCATCTGGCCCTTTGGGTCCAGAGCTGGTACCGGGTTGTATGGGGGGAAAATGGGAGAGTATTAAGAGGACATCCTCAAAAGACGAGATAAAAATGAAATGATTTACTTATTAACACAAGGGGGCAATCAATTGGAACAAATAATTATTATCAAATAATTTATCAAAAGGACAGAGTACTTACCCTAAGGGGAGATACTCCACGCACAACCGGCCGCGTGGCTTGGCAGGCCACCGACTCCCGACTTGTACGTGATGTACCTCGAAGGAAGCGATGACACATTTATTACTGAATAAGCACAAAAACTCCACTATGTGACAATATTCTAGTTATGTTTAAGCTGTCATTTGAATTTCTCAAAAATTGACAACTCGGATACCGTAAAAGATACGAAATTTTATTAAATTAAGTAGAAGAAAGTTTCAATGTAGATTAAGAATCTGGAAAGAAATTGAAGATCTCTGGTTTGATTCCTGAAATGTACTGGAGAAAACTGAAAAATGTTATATTTTAATGTAGAAGAAGTTTTAGTCGCCTCATTTTATTCTTCGTGCAAGGTAATGTAATGGAAACTAATTTCATAATGATCTGCCGATTAGTAACCAAATTATAACAAGTTGTCAATTTTCAGTCTTTTCAGTATATTTCAGTAACCAATCTAGATATCGTAATTTCTTTTCAGATTCTTAATCTACACTGAAAAATACAACAAATTCTAGAAAGTGGTCACTCTCACCCTGAAGGTCAGAGTCATCCTCCTTTCATTTTACAAAATATTGATTTTCCTTACAAAATGTAGACGCTAATAACCAAATCATCAAGAGTTACCTACTACTTCAAATGATTTTTTTTTATTTTCAGCAATTTTACATAATCTAGCACTAAACTGGATCGGACTAAAGCAAAATAAATCGGACCAAACCGTACTAAATTCACGAAGGTTTTGACTAAATCGGACTAAACTGGACTAAATGAGACTAAATAGGACTGAATCAGACTAACGGACTAAAAGCGGACTAAATCGAACTAAAAACGGACTAAATCGAACTAAAAGCGGACTAAATTCAAGGGTGTATCGCGGACTACCACAGTGGTTGCCCCCTCGGGCCAAGTGCTAAAGTCTCGATCGTGAATTTAAAATTATGACACTTGTAAAATTGCGTCTGGCAGCTTTTCTGCAATTAATCCTCCTGAGAACAAAATAAAATGTCGTTATTTCTGCGATTTAGCTAAATGCATTGATGATGGCGTGATGAGCAGGTTAAATATAGAGATTAAATGGAAGAAGTTGCACTGTACTTAAAAGGGAGAGTAATTATAATAGGGGAATTAGATGTTGAAATGTAATAGGAACCGGAGAGTGGAGGCTGAATATAAAAGCAGGGTGAGCACAGGAAGGGTGAGCGAGCCTCATTGTTCATCTTCTAATTACTGGAACCTCATCAAATAAGTCATTTGAATAGTAAAAGTGAGAATTTGTGTGGTTTCCGAAAACGCGAAAGAATTTCTCTGACACATGAAATATGTAAATTAAGATTTGTTTTCGCGCAGCAAATAACTTACGCTGACAAGAGGAAGATTTTCGGACGACACAGCTACGAATACAAATGCGCAGGTATTTTTAAATCTACATTCCTCGACACAATTGGCACTTTATTCCTTTTGTTCCAAAATTGCTATTTCGTGACAGTTTGTTTTGTTTCAGAATGGTCGAATGATCTCTTTGTGGTATTAGTTTTTGCCTCTTCCAGCTATATCCCGATGAAACAAACACAAATATACCAAACTTAATAAATCCACACTCACTCATCCATAAATTGCGAATTTAGGCCAGAGTGAACGCTTCAGATGTCCTAATTGCCGCAGCCACGCCAGACATGTAAATCTTTCGCCCCGCTATCCAACACTGCATTTTGTTATATTTTCTTTGTTTTATAGTTTACCCTCAATAGTTCAACAACGCCGATTCTATCTAGACACAATTTCATTATCTGAAGCTGCCGAAGCTTTCATCTAAACAAAAGTTTTTATATTGTTTGGTAACCTCCATGACTTTCTAATGTATCCCAAGGAGAGTTTATCGGCGTCCTTTTCCTGGATTGCTGTTAATCGTTTTATTTCTATAAAACAGTAGTAGCGAAATTTATACGCACAATTAAAAGAATATTATGATATTAAAAAAAAATTACAACTGCCGTTATAAAGTCGGTTATAAAGATAACACTTTAAAGTTTACAGGCTTAGCCATCATCAACAAAGAGAGGTAATGAACAACCACTGAAATTGAGAGAAAGAGAAAACGGAGGATTTGAATCATTATTCGAAGAATTGCGTGCCGTATTTTTCATTTTTATGATGGACCATAAATTCAGAAACCTTTCAAATTCGTTGGAATCTGATCCATATAAACACTATTTAAAATAGATCAAGCCTGCAAGACGTATTTTCCCGCGCAGACAAGAGACAAACTTTTGTTTACACGAACAATTTATTGGAGAACAAGAAGGTAAAAAATAACATTTCCTCCACTGACTGAAAGTTGTCAAAAATGTTTTACCAGACATTACAAAGCCGACGTCGTTAGTAATGGCATCGCAAACGAAAAAATCTTGTGAGGTCAATACGAGATGACCAGCGATTTTCGTGAGAACCGAAATAAACTGGAAGTTCATCAAGTGAAGATGATGGATTCGCAGGTCGAAATTAGATCCATTAATTTGTAAAAAGTCATAGGTTGAGTGATGTTTTGTTTGTGTTTTTAAACGTAATCTCTTTCTGTAAGTAGAATGGATGGGCGAATTTTAAGTGGCATTTTCGTAGACCCCTAACGTCCGCATTATTCCCTAAACATGGGCTTAGCCATTTATCAAGACAATCGATCTTAAAAAATGAACCGTCCACTTTAACTTTCGCCAATTCAGACAAACTATACAAAAACCTGATAGATGTCAGCACAATCTAGCGTGGCGATAGTGCTTTTAATCACAGCTCACGGTGTAACGAGTGCCACCACATTTATATCCTGCAACATCTCCTTCACCACAGGACACCAACAGCTTATTATGCAAACAAAAGACCTCCTGTTACTTCACAATACCATATTATGGAAATTAATCAACTTACCAGTTTGCTATTTTGACTGAAATTCCAACTATGCAGCCTTTGATCTAACTCTTGAAATTTTTGATTGTGGCGTAAATACCAACAATAACAGCGGATATCGATTAGTCGACTAATCAAGTCCGAGCGACATCTACGAGACAACGAAGTTACCCCGTGGATTGGCCGTTATCTTAACTTGAAACAACGATATTTCGTTATTAACCTCCCCACAACCATATAAAAATGGGAGGTTACTGCAATCACTCCAAAATTCGAAATTGAGATAACACCAGATCTTTACGTTTCAAGGCCCCAGGATCACAAAAAAGTGATTTTTAGAAAATGTCTGTGTGTATGTACGTACGTACGTACGTACGTACGTACGTACGTATGTGAGCACGATTTCTCGGAAACTACCGAACGGATTTTAATGAAATTTGGTATGTATGTTAGCGTTGATCTTCTGGTGAGCCCAGTTGAGTTTCTTGCGAATCCGCAGACGCTAAGTGCCTTTTTGGCATGTAAACTATGAAATTTGACTGATGAACACTAATTTTTCTTATCAGCACATGAAAGGCCTTGAAATTCTGTATCTGAAACTGTATTCCCACTTAGCGCCTTTTTGGCATAAAATCTAAAAAATCGAAATTTAGAGGAAACATTAAATAACACGCTACAGCCTAAACTGCTGGATCGATTTGGTTGAAATTTGGTAGGTAGAGATACCGCTACCCGCCGAAGAGCTGATTTTGTTTTGGTGGCAATCGGCGAACGGCAAGTGCCATTGTGCCATATCAACTTTGAAACTTGAATAATAAACACCCATTTTCTTTATCAGCACATGAAAAGCCTTCAAATTTTGTTTTCAAAATTGTGTTCAATCTTAGTGCCCTTTTGGCAAAAGATCGTAAAATTTAGAAAAATCACAGAAAACATCTTGGATTTGGTGGAGTAAACCTTAGGTATAGTAAATAGTAAAATTAGTTTGATATTGGTGATATTGGTGACCAAGTGGGGAGGTTCCAGCCGCTTTCGTAGCTGCCCATTTTTTTATAGAGGAGTCTTGTAAGTTTTTGCGCGGACAGATCATTAATAAACGTGGATTTGGCGTCTTTCCATTGTATTCATCTATGCGGGTGTCTCGATTATCTAAACTTACTGCTAGATCTTGTCGGGCCCATTTAGCTCGACACGTGAAAGGCGGTGCTAGTGACTTCAGATACGCGAACTAGAGGATCCCGATTCATTCCAGGAAACACTACTAATCTATTTGTTTCGTTTATTCTAGACTGCCCACGGTACACAACAACCCGATTAAGTTTCCATTAATACAAGTTTTCCCTTGCGACACAACTGGTGCAGCACTATTTATTATCAATAATTCGGCGACCGTAATTCCAGGGGCTTAAAATGATAGCTCAAACATAAAATAGGATATTCAGCAAATATTTGGCGGTATGGTCAACTTCTGTTTGCCTGCTTGACCAGGTATAAAGTTGGGAGTCTACAAGTTTACACGTTAAACATGGCGGAAGACTAACAGAAATAGGAATATGTCCAGCGAAGGATTAAATATAGAGATTTAACAAAAATCTGCAATTGACAGGAAGGAACTTAGTTTTAGAACTGTCAATTTTGCAACTTTAATATAAACCCAACTCCCAATTTTATTGGCATCAAATAAACTTATAACGATTTCCAAACAATGCTCGAGAAAGTATTAAATATTCTATTGTTCGCTGCGGCATTATTTGAACATTTCTCGACGGTTTAATTTCATTTCAGTGATGTTATTATTGTGATTGTGAAATTGTCTCATAATCTTGGCGACATTTACTTCACACACTTTTATCTGAACGCCGAATATGGCCGGGTATCAAAAAGAGGAGCTTTCCGGGCATATCTCCAGATATTACTTTGCATAAAAAAGTCAACTGTTCAAATTTTCCTTTTCTCTTTCTTCCACTTCGTGCGTTACTAAACAGCTTTTCATTTGAATATACATTTAGGAATTTACTTTAATTGAATTTGTGGACAATTTAAGTAAATGACTCATATCATTGTTCTAGGAATTTTATTCGTGGAAACATTAATTTTACGAAACAAACATTACCCTTCACGGTTTGCTGCAGGCTTGAACTTTCATGGCAGTTTAAATTCCCAAGGAAAAATTCCCACTTTTTGCTAGCAAATCAAATTATCCAGTCAATGTAGCACTTAAATCATGCTACGGGAAACGCTCAAATTAGTTTCCCGGAAATGCTGAAATCGGCGCCGTGATGCGATCTAAATAACGTGTATTAAAACTTACTGATTTTTGTTATTCCTCCCTGTTGTATAAATACGGCGAGATTTCCCCAATTTGTTTAGATCCGTCAGTGGCGTCAGATGTCGTAAACTCGCTGCAGTTACTTTGTACTTTGGCTCATGCTTTTGCTCCAGGAGTCGTTAACGTGAAACCATTCTACCGTTACTGTTGTCTATAGTGGTTTTGTTTTAATCGTTTTTCGTACACTCCTCTTTCAGATGTAAACAATAAATTTTGATGAATAAAACAAAATGACTGCGGAGTTTCGAAAGTAGATAGTTTCCTTTAAAGTTTTGAAAAATTGCCGGCAATAATTATTGCTGTCTGTCCAGATTGTGATTTAACTCGGAGACTGAAGTTGTGCAATTTTCTTGCTAGTTTTTTCTTTGATTCCGCGGTGACTGGTTCAAATTACTTGAAATTAATTTTACAAGACCTACCGGGAAACTTGGAAGACGTGCCGGCATTTGTCAACGTCGATGCTTTATTATTTATATCAAAGCGAATGACATTAAATCCATTCAGGGCAAATTTTAATAATTATTCAGATGTAAGCGGTGTTTTCCATGGGCAGAGGGTTCTTCATAAGACGAAGAAATTGCTTTAATTGCCACTAGTTAATACTAGTAGTAATTAATTTCGTCACTGCATTTTGGCTTGCAATGAATGAGCCCTGCCACGGTTTCATACTAAAAAAATTGGACAGCTACGGAAGCGGCTGGAACCTCCCCAATTGATGAATAATCCAGTCCTACCTCATAAATTTCAATCCATCAAATCAGTCTTCAAAAATGTTTTTGTGGAGTTTCTTCAAACCCTTTCATTTTTTTTGTCAAGAGGGCAGTAAGTTTGAATGGTTTTTTGGAAACAGAATTTGAATACCTATCATGTGATGATAAAAACAAATTATGGTCAGCTTTCAAATTTCAAAATTGACATATACAATGTATTTATTGTGGGGAGGTTAAAAATTCACTAATGTGATTGGACCCAGATTGGACAGAATTTTATAAATGCGATTTTCAGCCAAATCCGCCCAGTTTAATAAGAAACTTCGAATTATTCGACTTTTTGCAGAAAGAGCACTGTGTGGATAAATTTTTGGAAACAGACCCAAGTAACAATTTAAGTTTTATTTTAATCTACGAGACAGCTATAAAACTTACTAACAAGAGTTCCTTTAAAGCTACTCTCCCTTGAAGCAGTATTGAACACTGTAATAAATCAGTTATAAAGTAAAAAAGGAGAATCTTATGAGGTTCTTCCAGTATAATTTTTAAAACTTCTTAAAACCTTTCCATCTTAATGCAACAGTGTTACTAACATTGTCAAGTAATCCATAAAACTTTGCTTAAAACTTTAATAAGATCTTCGAGTCTTAATAAGATCTTCAAATTGAATTCAATAAAACCTTACCTATATTACTTAAAATAGTTCCACGCAGAGAAAAAGGTTTTGAAAATAGCATCTATAATTCTTTGTACCTTTATTAAGATTTTAACTTTGCCGTTTATATTCTTTTGTATCTACAATGATGAATCCTGTTTAAAATGTACGCTGTATTAGAATTGCATGTTCCGTATATCTACCTATATAATTACGGATTCGTTGTCTTCAAATCCAAAAAACCTAAACAAAGGATTGTTTACTGACAAAATTCTACAAAACAAGCATAAAAAACTTACGCGCCCTGATAATAAAGATTCCTTTAATTAATAAGTTTTAATTATAGAAAAATAAATTTTTATATAAATGCTAAATGTTGTCCAAAACTTTACTTATTCTGTTGCAGATTGAGTAGCTTTGTAAGTCGAGCAGATTTTTTCTATCTATCGCTCAAATTCAGGAACAATAAATAAATTATATTTTTTCCACATTTCAATTTCATCAATATGGCGGCTGAAATCATGGCGCATTTGTTCATAAAACTATTAACTACTGAATTATGTTTTAATAAGTCTAGCTTGTTTTGTAAAAACTTATTTAGAAATATTAAAACGATTTGTAATTGAAACAGATTTGCTAAATGCTATCTTAAGGGCAAAGACCGTTGTCTGAGAGTAAATAACCTGTAGAGCTGTTACATTTAAAAAACAGTTTTTAAACCATTTATAAAATTCTCTAATAAAGCAGCCATAAAGTTAAGCTCTTATTTATTAATTTAACAAGTCCATTTTGACTTCAAGAATTTCTTAAGATGAAATACATTTAACGAGGTATTTTAAGTAGCAACAATAAAACAGCATTAAGAGCTGTCGGCGTTGAGACCATGTAGTTTTATAATTCATTCTTAGGGATGCAGATAAAACTTATTTATAAAACATTTTTGTCTTACAGTATTATTCCATATTTCCATATTCCACTATAAACCTGTCATAAAACTTAGGCAAGACTGGTTATTCTTAAAATTGTTACTTGGGGAATTAAATAAATTTGTGCCAAAATGGCACTTGCCGTTCGCCGATTGCCACGAAAATCTGTTAAATTCTTCAACGAGTTATGGCACATCTACGTTACAAATTTCAGCCAAATCCGCCTACTGGTTTGGGCTGTGACAGTTTTTCAATTTTCAGAAGAACAGAATTTTTGGGCTTTTTGAGGAAAGGGCATCAAATGTGAATATATTTTTGGAAACAATTTGAAGCTCTTTCATGTGTTAATAAAGAAGAATATTGTATCATCAAATTTTCAAGTTGATATGCCAAAAAGGCACTTGCCGTTCACGGATCGCCACTAAAATCTGATAAACTCTTCAGCATACACACACTCTGAATCCCCCAGCCAGAACTTATTTTCTCTCTCCTCTATCTAGCTATCATTCTCTTTTCTGGTTCTTATCTTTTTCCATAATCTCCATTCTAGCACTTACAAGTCGTGTGTTTTTCTCAGCTCCTGATTTTCTCCCTTTATGGCCCCATTTTCTATTTTTCTGGCTTTATTATCTTTAGCAGATTTGTGACACTTTAGCTGACATGTTTAATATTTCGTCTAATTTATCTTCACTCTTTGATTTAGTCAGTACTGTTGTTTTTTTCTCATAAGAAATTTATCTTCGGTTTTCCCCTTTCTTTGTCGCCACTCGCTGCCATTCCTTGAATCTTGGTCACTTCCCATTTCTTGTAATTTATTCGAATACCGACTTTTGTCAGTAATGACTTTTAACCCATTAAAGATTAAAATCGATAAATAAGGGAGTAAACTATGTATCTGAGTAAAAAAGTGAAGCACTTCAGAAGGTTCGCCCTAAACGAATTTCCAGGCCATTAGTGTGTAACGAGTTCTCGTAAGTTCCTTCAATATTTAAATAAATCCTCACTTTTGGTTAATCTGCTTTAACAGTGTGATACATTTTTCAAATATGAATTTGTGGAAAAGCCTCTCCAGAGAAGTTTTATTTTTCACTTTTGCCCGGAAATGTTTTGCGTTTATAATTAGAAGAAACTTTTGTTTGAATAAATCACCCTTGCCGCGCCTATGAATTATTTATTAGAACCAAGTTGCTAACATGATTATTAACAATGTGTGTGTTAAATCCTCCGCTGATTAATTGAGTTATTTGTAATATTTCTGGCAATGCTGCAGCCAGGTGGAACAGAAACTGCCTTTAAAATTGGTCGTAAAGGGAGGATTTTTAGAGGAACGTTGGCAGCAGTTGCTTATTATGGTTACGCGCACAATGTCGCACTCGTTTCGATCACATTCTGATCCAATTATAATGGGTTGTTTACGCCGTATTGCGCACAAGATTTAACTGACATATTAAGACGTTTTTGTCCATTATAAAATTCTTCTTTCAACCACTCTTCAGGTTTATCGGAGTGGAAAATGAGGAAATTGCATGGAAAATCCTCCCGTTGCCTCACATATCCTTTACGGTGTGTTACATTCAGGGCCGGACTTACCATGGGGCAAAAAGGGCCTCGGGCGTTTCGGGGGACTTGGAAATATTAAACCTGCTGGAATATTTTTAAAAGATCCAGAGTGAAAAAGGGATGTGTGTATTTTCCACAATTCAAACACGTAATATACAAAACGTACATACTCTAACAAAAAACAAGCTAAAATGGATAAATTTACATCAGATATGATCGTTTAATGACATTTATCATTTAAATCACCCCATACACAAAGTGAATAAGATACCCTATCAGGCTCTGTAGGCCAGTCATTTGAGCAGTAAAAAATTGGAAACTTAACATTAATTGCAAAAATCCTGAATTTCTCATGTATGCTGGAGAAGGGTGTGAAAGTGAAATCTCATTTTGCAATCTCCTCCGAGGTCCGCAACATTACCAAAAATGCAGGAAACGTGTAATTTCCTTACAGCTTACAGACAAAAAATACAGAAGTGTTGCAAACTTGGGATAACATTTTTTTTTAGATAAGTTTGCAACCAATTCGGAAGTCCGCATCATGGTTTTTTCTTGTAAATTATAGTATACCAGGTGTTTCATCGGAGCCTTAGTATAGGCGTTTAACATGGAAAAATTAATTTAATTTTTTTCCTGCTCCGGAAAATTTATTACAAAACTTTTAGAGGACGTGAGGGGTAGTTCATGCTAGTCTGTACCCCTTGAGATTTTTTTCGTGCATCAGTTCCTCTTGGGTACCTAACAATGATTTTTTGAAAATTGAACTTTAAGCAGAAACATTAATTTTTTTTTTAAATAAAATTTTTTCGTGCACACCCGCTTCGAATGTTTACGCAAGCCTTTCCGGTTTGTAGTGCAACGCAAATTAAATGGATACTTCCAACCGGGTCTATTGTGCACGAAAAATTTTTCCGTATACGCTTAAAATGCACTTTTCAAAAAATCATTATTAGGTACCCAAGAGGAACAGTACAGACTAGCATGAACTACCCCTCACATCCGCTAAAAGTTTTGTAATAAATTTTCCGGAGCAGGAAAAAAATAAAATTCATTTTCCCATGTTAAACGCCTATACTAAGGTTCCGATGAAACACCTGGTATTATTGAATCAGTGTGTAATGAATTTTATTGCGCCCGACGCAGGAGGATGACGTTCATGGTACGAGCCGTAGGCGAGTGCCATAAATCATCCGAGACAGCAATAATCATTACACACGAATAGAATACTATGCTTTATCCATGAGTTTTAAAGCGAAAAAATCTATCACCCATTGTATAATGAGTCCATTCTGCAACACCCGTGGATAAACACTTGTAAGCTGACTAAAATGTTCTTGTAATTGCAGCCTTTTATATTAACTGCAGCATGTGTTTTATTTCAGTTTTAAAGCAGCAGATTACCAACAATGTTGCATTCACAAATGACAACTTCAACAAAGCAATAAGTTTCAATCATTCAATCACTGCTTTAAGTAAAAAAACATGTTGCATTTGATAGAAAAGGTTGGAAATTTCTGCAGACCTTCAGAACAATGGTAAAAGCTCTCTCGCCAGTTTGCAACCCTTTTGTATTTTTTCAAAGCAAGGTACATATAAAGAACTTATGGTATAAGGACTTATGAGGAGGTTGCAAAATGACATTTATTGTTTTCATACCTTGCCCTAGTAAACGTCAAAAATTCAGGACTTTTGCAATTAATGTGAATTGATTTGCCCAAATGACTGGCCTACTGGTTACTTTTTGAAATTTGAGAAAATTTGTGCTCGGCGTCGCGTTTCGAGTCCAAAACTGTTGAAAACAATTCGTAATTACATTTAAGCCGATGGCTTAACTTTACTTGCCGGAAATCTCGAGATCGAGAGTAGACTAAATTAGAGAAAAGTTGCACTTTTTCAAGGCGATTCCTGAGTTATCCCGAAATAACTGAAAATTTCGATTTTAAATAAAAATTGATATCTTTCTAACGATTGATGGTATTCAAATGAAACTTGAAGCTTTTATATTTTTGACAGCTGTAAATTCAATGGCATTGACATTGGCATTGCTAAGCCATCCAGATTTTGAGAAACAATGGCCAACTTTTCTTTTTATTATGGCCGCCGTACTGCATTTGGTTACACAAAAAAATTAGCTTTTCAAAAATGTAATAATATGGATTTCTTTGAAAAATTATGTCGAAGCTTGAGTCACACCATGCCAAGGCGCATTTAATTACCGTTGAATTCAACTGTTTTCACATGTCAAAGAAGATTGAGAAAGTTGATGTTATTTTTCATCAAGTTTATGTTGATTTTACAAAATTATTCATACCAATTTTCAAATTTTGATGATCTGTCAAAAAAATCCATGTTGGATACATTTTTGAAAAGCTAATTTTGTTGTGTAACCAATGGGGTTAAAATCCAATATGGCGGCCATAAAAAAAGAAAAGTTTATTGTCGTTGCTCAAAATGAAGGCCTAGAAAATTTTTGTCAGGTCTATTGGGTTGACAGCTGTCAAAAATATAAAAGTTCAAGTTTCATTTAATTACCAGAAATCGTTAGGAAAATATGAATTTTTCTTTAAAATCGCAGCTTTCAATCTTTTCGGGATAACTCAGGAACGAATCAAGATAAAGGAGAATTCTTTACAGAATATAAATAACCTTGAAAAAGAGAACTTTTTCTAATTTAAGCTACTCTGTATCTCCTACGGTTTCCGACTTCCCAATGGCGAGCAACGGAAAATTCACCACCCTGTACGTTCCAGTTCAGAATGATAAGCTGAGTCCAACGGTGCCCGATTTTCCCTGAGCAAACGCACTCTTGTCAATAAGTTACAGGTTTTCATTAATCTAAAATTCATAAGGACTTTACTTTAGCGGAAACCTCGTGCATGTTAAAACTGTATAGGTCTCTGGTTCAGAATAACGAGCTGAGTTCAACAACACCTCATTTTTTGCGCAAAAGACCGTTCCCAAGTTATACTAATTTTATGAAGTTCTTATGAACTGTAGCCGCAGCGAAAACCATGGGCGTATTAAAATGATTTATATTATTTCGATTCCGATTGACGAGCTGAATCTAACTATATCTACCTCGTTTATCCTGCGCAAATATTTGATTTTGTTAATTAATTTTTAAATAAAGTGAAAAAATCGGTAATATACATATTGTTGTATACCTCCTGGCCATGACTGTGTTTTATAAAGATGGTGGACACGTCGCTTTGCATGGTTTAACTAAACATATTCATTTTTATATGATACATACGACTGAATGACAATAAATAATTTTCTCTGACTCGTTTGAGTACAGATATTAAGCGGAGCTATAAGCAATATAATACTTATTGGGTAATTCTACAAATCCTCTTCCCAACCCTACAAGGTCCTTTACTCCTTTTAGGAGCAGGCTTCCACAAAGCTTTCCATTTTCCTTTACCAGTTTGCTTGCCTCCTTCCATGTTTTCCCTCCTTTCCTTAGTTCTTCTTTTATTACTTTTATTCTCCATGTGTTCATAGGTTGTCCTCTTCCTCTTTCTCCTGTTGATGTTCACCGCATTGCTTCTTTAGTATATGTCCTATCCAGCTCCCAGTACACATCAGGACAACAATTTTTTAGTAGAACGATGTGAATAGTGATATGATCCGTAGTGTATTTGCTTTAATTTTTTTCCAAAATGAAGTTCCGTGTCTCAAAAAATGAAAGAGCCAGAAAAGTTCGCTTTTTAAAAAGGCCTTATAAAGTGGCATCAAATAATTTTTAATGCTTTAGAAAAAAGTTTGAAATAATTTATAATGGCAGGCAAGAATATCCGGGTTCTCGTCGTTCGATTTTGGTAAAATTACAGGAGATAGGAGATTCTGTAGTCCAATAAACTAAATAAGTTACCAAAATTTGGTTATCGTAGCTTAAACCGTTCAAAAGTTATACGCAAATAACTCAAACATAACCCCTAATTTAGGGGGCTGCAGCTCCCTTAGCAAGCGGAAATCGAGAAATTTTTATAGATGTTTTTAATTTTATTTTTGACCAAAGAAAATTCCCATACATTTTCGTGGTCGAATTCGAGGACACCCTGTACTTAAGGAGAGCATTTTCTACAAGGCGGATAGTTGAAAGAACAACATTTTAAAAAGAAAGAACAGCAAGATGGACAGTACGAAAAACAGCAATTTAGAATTATTTTAAAGCAAAGAAGTAAATGGCAGATTTAAGACACGGGGAACAGTAGAAGAGACGCATAATAGAGATGTGATGTGGTAGGTGGCCATATGGACAGCATTTTCTACAAGACAGATAGTAAAGAGTACAACATTTTAAAAAGAAAGAGAAGCAGAACATTAGAAAAACAGTATCTACTTTAGATGAGGATGAGGAACAGTAGGAATAAAGGATAGTGACTATAAGTGACAGTAGAAAAATCAGCATTTTATAATTTTAAAACAAAGAACAGCCATAAACAGCAAATTTAAGACACGAGCAACAGCATTTAAGATGAGAAACAACAGAAACACGATGTTAGCATAATATGGGCTCCATGTAACAGCATTTCTACAATATGGAAGGTAGAACGAACAGCTACCTACTTAGAGAAAAAACATATCTGTTGTAAAATTCTCGAAAGAGCTAATAACACTAACGTAAGGTTATTTCTTGCGCACTTTGGAAACGAAAGGATTCGAGTAGTTTGATGTATGTTTGCCCTGAGAACTGTGATATTCATTTTATTCATGAACGGAGGAAATAATTTTGAAATTTGATAGAGGAGGGCCCGTTTTCGGTAGCTATTATCAAGCAAGTAATTTGGCAATGTTAGCTTAAACGGTTATGTTTGAACCACATGTGAACAACATTATATATGTATTACACAAATCACCGCTCAAACGAGTTTATAATCTGTTTCGATAACAGAGCTGCGCCAAAAATTCAGCTTGTGACTAAGATATTCTTGAGCAGAACAGTGAAAGATTAGCAGTATTAAAGAAAATTATGTACACTCACATCTGCACCTGGTACAGCGGGTCGATAAAGCTGCTGCAAGCGCGATTACGATCGTTGAAAAACCGCGTCGGCTTCGAGCGGACTCTGCTGGTACCGTTGGAGAATGCTTCTAATACTCCTGAACGTACAACTTCCTACACTAACGTGGCACGCCCAACACTATTAATCTACACTAAATAGAGAGCTTACTGCTTTGTTCAAGATTAGCACGCAATTTGCAAACCAAGAGCTTCTATCAATTGCCTTCCACAACAACACAGCCAGACTCTATTAATTAACATTTTTTTAGTATTCTCTAAACTAGATGCTATCTAAAAGTAGTTAATGATAAATGAATTGAGTTCAGTTGAAAAGTACTGGGCGGCGCTAATGCGCAGAAACAATTTTAGTATTGTCAGGTTCATTTCATCAACCCCCTCCACGGTCAGTGCGCATTTTGTCGGCTCCGCCCCGTCCTTTACAACAATAATCAAGTTAGCTTCCTGCCTATGTCGCACTGATGAGATCTAACAAGGCCAGCCGAAATGCATCGAAAGTTACAGATAGAGAGAGTCTACAAATCGATGGTGCCTCCGGCACTAAAACTATATTGTGCGTGTGGGCGGGAAAAATAATAAACGGGGATAAAATGGTGGGCCCTAGAGCGCGATAGCGAAACTCAAATCGCAAAGGTGCGAACTCGTCAGTGATAAATATCGTACAGGTAATTGAACATTTGATTTGTTCGAAGCTGCGGGTATAGGGTATCACAGACAATCGGTTGCCTTACAATAAAGCTGTTCTGTTTTTGATGGCTGATGTTTATTTAGTAACAATGCGATTGTGTCTTAGTGTGATATATCGGATCTATATGCCCTCTTGACGCTGTCTCATGCAAATATGGATACACTCTCTGTCATTATACAGAAAATCTGAAGTTATGTCAGCTTGGGGGAGATTCATCTATCACAGGCCTGTATCATTATTATATCGAGCAGGGAATATTATTGTATGGAAGTACTTAAACGCAAAATTGGTGGATGCGCCAGGATAGTGATGTTATTTGTCCTGCAGTGGGGGTAAGGAACCGTTTAATGAGCGACGTCGATGCATATCATTATAGACAGTAACTAAAATGGCGGGATTGCAAAAAATGTCATTAGAATTTTTCATTAAAAAGACATTAGGTTAAAGTTTGAAAAACTGGCGAACTATCGAAGTAAATTAATCACCCTCGTCTCGGTTAAATTCGTAATTAAGCTTATTTCAGTCGAAAGGCAAAATAAAGTTTTAAAAGAGATCTAACTAATCTCTCGCCCCAATAGGAAAATCGGTTCACGCTAAGCCTAATTATAATTATTTGTAACGGCGAAAAGGAAAACGCTGAGGCAGGAAAAACTGCAGAATGAAGACTATCATACCGTTGACAGGTTGCTTTGAAGGGAGTTGTAAATGCGAGAAGTAGACAGGTGCTTAACGAGATCCGGGAAGGGTTTCGTGTGTCGTTTTCCTATGGACGGTTTGTCAGCCAAACGGTCAGACAGGTCTAAGGTATTTAAGTGTCGGTGTGTTTGCCTTAGAATCAAGCTCATGAATCTTAACTGTCAAGCCTAAGGACATAACATATTTCAGCATTAACTGTGCTGGATAAGCATATAATATGGACTTGGCGCGTTCGCATTTAACATTTGCCAGCTTGACCCAAACTCCCCCATTTTTCCAGGAGTATAATTCCTGATTAAGGCCACCAATAAACCCAAAATTCAATTTGTTCATGTGTTCATTGAATAGAAACTGGATTTAAAAATTTTTCAATATTTCTAAGAAAGTACGCTTCGGATCCGCTATATTATTCCCCCTTCATATGCACATCAAATGAGTCGACTAATCTTAAATAATGATGCAGGCTAACAATAAAATTGATGAATGATGCGTGGCCTTCATCATTGCGAAATAATATGGTTCAGCGTCTTCCTGCTTTTGAAATTAAGTCATGTTTCCCTGCAACGAATATGATTTCGGAGATTAATGAAGGCAACTGACAGGAAAATACCTGGGTAATCATAATAATATGGAATATACAGAGGATAAAAAATTACTCATTTCTAGCGATTCTAATACGAAAATTTCAATCTGTTTTTTATCAGTTTTTGATGGCCTTTGTGGATTCGCTTTTTGTAGACACCATAAGAAAAAAATGGACAGCTACGCAAGCGGCTGGAACCTCCCCACTTGGTGAATGATCCACTCTTATCACCTATCAATTTCAATCCAGTTTTTCAAAATTTTTACTACTTCTTGCCAAAAGGGCACTAAATTTAATTGAATTTTTGGAAACTAAATTTGAAGACTTTTCATGTGCTGATAAAACAAATGGTGGTCATCTTTTAAATCTTTCAAACAGGCCCTTGTTATTGGTCGTTTGACACCAAAATTAAGTATATTTTCCTACTTGCTATACCTACCTAAATTTTACTCCCGGGATTTTTCAAAATTTTATGATTTCTTGACAAAAGGGCACTAAGTTTGAGGACATTTTTGGAAACGACATTTGTAGACATTTCATGTGCTGATAAAAAAATGGGAGTTTATTGGTCAAATTTCAAAATTGATATGCCAAATAAATGGCAGGTGCCATTAGCCGATTGCCACCAAAATTAAACCAGCTCTTCGGCTGGTAATGGTATTTCTACCTATCACTAGAAACACCCCACTACACCGAAAAACTTGTTTACACAGCTAACGCGTTTCGAACACAATGTGCTCATTCTCAAAGCTAAACAGCACAACCCTCGAAGAAACCGTCATATTTATGATCAACCAGTATAGTTTTGCCCGTGGCCCGTGAAGGTTAGACCAATCACAAGTCGAGAGGTGGTTCCACGCGGATGAACACGTATAAATATGACGTGTCCTATAATAACGTGAACATAGGAGAGAAAGCTATAGGACCTGCATCCCCATTCATGAGTCTATCTCTATACTTATAAATGACGATATTCTCCATTGCGTCTAACATCTGCACCTTGTTCACACTAGAAACTAACTTAATATTATCACTTATTCTATAGTCATTTTCTAAAGCATGCAGGGCAACACTATGGATTTCTCCATGCTACCATATCTAAGGTGGGCTAAGTGCTCCTTAAATTTGGTGCTAAGAGACCTCCGTGTCCGTGTTTGACCAACATATTTTTGATCACAATTTTGACAACTGTTAAACAGTTTTTCGGTGTAGTGGGTGGGGTGTTTCAAGTGATAGTGGATTTTCAGCCAAATCGATCCAGTAGTTTAGGCTGTAGCGTGTGCCAAAAAGGCATTAAGCGTGAATACATTTTTAGATACAGAATTTGAAGACCTTTCATGTGCTGGGGAGGTTAAAAGCCTAAAGTAGATCAGTAGATAGAGTAGGCCATTTTTTCAGTGTTGTATAAAAAGGCGGGAAGGCTAAATCTTGCTTTATCAAATTAGCGCAGATATCGCCGGTTTTTTATTATAGTAATATAACTGAGCCAGTAATTTTATTTTATTGTATGTAGGTATAGTTGTTAATTTAATGACGGAATAATTTTATAGGTAATTTAGTAAATGTATTATAAATGTGGATCAAAAGAGTATTAAACATTTACCCTTTAATCCATGGAAGACCGATTGAATTTCACGCTCGAAGTGATAACATTTTAAAAGCGGCTAATTTGGTTTCGTTTGTGATTCGGGCAATATCTCCGTTAAAATTTGCAGAACATCTGGCAAAAAGCGTTGTTCTTCAATTTTTCACTTACGCTCAGCCCTTATTCATCTTTCATATTTTATGGCACATTCATTTTAGTCTCGTCAGCATGAGCTGTAGTATGACGGAACTTGGAAGACGGCAGCGTCGAAGGTTTAATTAAAATGTTGCATGTAAGCTAAAAACAATATCTGGAGGCGATGATAAATATACAGAAAATATTATCGGCTTGTACGTGTTTGGGCCTCGGATTCACCTGACCCGATAAAATTCAACATGTTATGATCAAATAAAGTCAAACCCTTAGTCGCTCCTCTTACAGCTTGAAATATCCCCTCGTCACGCATACTCTCCCTAATCCGTCACGAACAACTTCTCCCAAACTCTAAGTAATAATTATTACCTTGCTTACATTTCTAACTGCGATTAAACTTGAAAGTTTTCACCAAAATATTTCTTTAATTATTTTGTTGAGTTGATTTTAAACAACATCAGCCAGCGTCGCAAATAATTATTTTCGGGCTAGAGCTTCTAATTTAGACTCTCTCGGCGCCTCCACCAATTCTGTCGATAAAAAGTAAATAGCGGCTCTAGGTTTAAACGATTTACTGAATCCTCTACGTAAGATAACATATTAAAGACATGAAAATGCTATAAAAAATGACGAGCTTTTATCCGAGTGATTAGCTACGCCATGCGAACGACGAAAAAGACGAAAACATGCCTGTACGACATGATGAACCGAGCCAGGAGGACGCTTATATGCTTAGGGCAATTACTTGCGATGATTCATTACAACCACCAAACCGATCATAAATGTTCCTTTGATTTATATACTCGGTACTGAAATTCATCCAATTTCCAGGCAGTAATGCAGATGATAACGATGATATGTTTTCATCGGAAAATAAAAACCATGACTTCTTTATTAATAGGTTCAGCGATCTCTTGAAGGTCGTTTAAAATAAGCGAAATGCAGCCATCGGTAATTGATTGAGCCTGTCAAGCAAACACATGCAGACCAACCGGAGTGATGAACATCAACCTCTAACCTCCACTCAGTCTTGTTACAAGAAATTACTTTTTCCTCGGGAATTTATAAGACGAATGTCACTAGACTGCAACTCCCAACTATTAAACGAAAAATAAAGATTTACGACTGCTGTTTATTTTTAAAACGAATGGCTGAATTGAAAGTGCCCTCTTCACTCGAGTGCTACCGATAATCTTTTATACTTTTTCGGTAGTCCCAAATGCGAATTAATAGTGCTGCGAACACATTTTGTAAAGTACTTGCAAGAACGTAAATGTCCTTTAGAATAGGGCTTACGGGCTACACAATACTATCTGGCGGTGCTTAGAGCCTTTCGGAGGTTTTAGCTGCTTTAACACCCTTTCTCTTATCATATATGAACTTCAGGTCGACGCTGTAAATGTCCACATGCCGGAATCTCGTTAAACAATTTTCAAATACTTTCCCTTTTGTACGCATTCTGAAGTGAGCTTTTCTAGATAATATCCGAATATTGAATTAATAATATACTACAAACATTTTAACTTGGTAATTAGGGGTGCCATCTGGTAGATTTAAGTGTCATCTTAAAGGAAAAGCTGTTTCTACTATTCATAGATCAAAGTAAATATTCGACAAATTCAATTAACGGGTCCGAGGCTTCTGAAACATCAGCAGCTGTGGAGGAATATGAGACTGATAACCAATTTGCTAGCTAAACATTAGCCAATCGATTTTTACAAACTAACTTTGTAGGATAAACAGGGAGAATTATGCAAAACAATTCATAAAAGCTGAACTACATGAACTAATTTAGCTACGTCTGAGCTTGCAATATGCTCTGTAAGCCATTATAAAATTTGTATTAATTAGAATGAGCAACGTTATACCACTACAGGGGGATTAATAAAACATGCCAAGAGTAATTTTTATTTATCTTGCGGATTTATCGAAAGTGGAGTAACGTCCTTGCAATTAGACAAACGGAAGACAGGAGAAGATCCCTTTTATTCCCCCTTACTAAGCTAACGTCAAGAAGAGTTATTCGGATTGTGTCTCTAATTAAGTTAATAACTAAGACAAATAACCGTCTTCAGTCGCAGCTTAATACAATAAAAATAGAAGAATTCTTAAAAGTAGTTTGTAGTAATGTCTAACGAGATTAGCATAGAACGCCACTAATTGTAAGCGAGTTTGAACTACAGTCTAGAGTTTGGGTGATTTCAGTAATGTATCCAAATATGAGAATGACAGCACTGAGACATATGTTATTTGGCCTGGGATAATTACAGAGCAGAATTTGTTGCCGAGCGACAATGATTGGTCTGTAAATTGTATCCTGGACGGTCACATATTCTCAATCGGTACCGTTTTCTAATTATCCAGTAATTGTACAATGGCAATTGTCAATTAAAGCTCACACCCGACTACTCCTCCCAGATAATTCTAATTGAACATTTCCGTTCCATGATGTTGTGGATTCGTGTTTTACTGTGCCATAAAAAGACTGTTTTTGCAATTTATACGAGCCAAATAAATCTGTTGTCTTAATATCATCTTTGTCTTTAGTGGCCACCAACTGCATAATCATGGTCGTCGAACGGCAGCGTCGCGCTCTGCCTTTATTGCCTCCATAAATTGCCTCTAAACCCAATAAATCTCCTCGACAAAAATACGTCGACCTTTTAAATACAGATATTGCAATCAATGGAAATGCCTATATAATGTCCCGGAGAGCAATACCTTATTATTTAATATTCATATAGCTCATGGGAATATCTCGTTCTGCACAAAAACTATAAGGTTACGAAGAGGTGTTGGCATCCGCCGTCCTATTCAACTTCATGATTTGTGATTGAAGTAAAACTTCTATAGGAGTGACAAGTGCCTCAACATTCCCTAATCTGCCATGTTAGTTTCATTATCTGCTGTAACATTTAACTACCAAAGTTTCAAACATAGGTATAAGCCATGATCTTTACTCACTTTAGTTTAACAAAATGGTAATAAGAAGAGCGCGGATTTCTAGCTATTATGCTATTTGGTAGTATTTATAGCAAATTATAACGAAAGCATTAACTAAGCCAAATTTTTTCGTGCTTATTTTCCTTTTATCCGAGTTTTGTGCTTATTACATTTTTTTGTGCTTTCTTCATTTTTTGCGCTTTTTCAGGTTCTATTTTACAATTTTTTAACGTTATTTGGTGAAATTCAATCCTAACATTTTTCTCAAAATATTTCATTTCTCTAGCACAATAAGAGCATCTGCCCATTCTGCCATATGGGGTCCAATTTTTGAATCTCTCGAACCGTTTTGCATGCGATGTTACTAGGCAACCGCCAATGAGATTGCATCTACCGAAACAGAGGGGCAAATCTATGAGCAAAATTTTGTACATTAACTTCACCTTCCTGCGTGATTTCACCTTATTTCCCTTGATTTCATTTGGCTTGTACACTGATTTCACCCATAGATTTGCCCCTCCACCGAAACTGTTTGTATCAAAATTGCAGTAAATACTTAAGTACATGAAATTGTATTATTCAATGTAGATAGATTTATTCGTTCACAAGGACCATTTGGACTATAGAAGGAGTCGATCTCGGAGTGGATAATGGAAGGATTAAAAAAAATTGGATCCTTCTACAGGGTGGGCCTGAACGACACCACATGCTTCATACCACATAATCTACTGTTCAAATGATGAGGTTTGGTGCAAAAATTTGTAGGTCAATTGTGATTCCTGTTGATGTTATAAGCTGCCAAAGTTCTTCATTTTTAATCGTTTTTATTTAATATCTTCCGAACGGTGTATCGCAGGGTTCTGAAATTTTGCACAGCATACCATGGGTATGAGCGAATATCGAAAAGTTCTACAGCATTGAATTCGTAATAAAGTTTGCTTTAAAACAAGGTTTCACAAGTGGGGATTACTATATAAAATTTTGTGCTATTTTAGAGCTTTTTGCTTTTTTGAGTTATTTTAGAGCTTTTTTTGTGCGGTTTTTGTGCTAATTTCAGCACTTTAGAACAACCTTCTTTGTGCTTATAAGTCCGCGCTCTAGTAATAAGGTAGTACTAGTCCCTGCCAACCTTATTGTGTCAAATTCTTTTATTATAGTTCCACACTTCTTCTTATTTGTTTCTTACCCCGGCTACGTTCCAATACAAGAATTTACATTCTTTCTTTTTCATTTATCCAACTGCTTCCCTTGGTAATAAGGGGTTGATTTATTTTATGGGGTTTGAGAAAATTTGTAATGCGGGAGCTTTGTTGCTTTAAGGTAATGAATGGATGGATAAATAACGTTGTAGGGGCATGCATATTATTTCGAACAGTACTATAGAAAAGTAAGCATAATTTAGACAAAACTAACAGTGAAGAAAGTTAAAGAGTCATCACGATGCAAAGTTGATTTTAAGGATTTGCTCTTTTAATAACCTGCTAGTTTTTGTTAGGCCTTAACAGTATGAACGAAATTGAAAAGAAAACAACTGGTTGAATTAACTCAAGTGGAGAATCCGGCGAATCCGTCAGCCCACGAGCGATGAAATTCCCACTCTCACAAACTAGAGCAAAACATTAATGAAGGTCCCGTGGAGCCTTATTGAAAATCATAAATAAAAAGAAAATTAAAGGAATCGGCTGTTACCGTCGAATTTCTGTGATAAATCCAGAAAGTAACGCCAGTTGCCACCATTTGCTGAAGCGAACCTGAGCCTTTTCACGCTAAATCGTTTTGTCCGTGAACTGTTCCATTCAATATTTACGGTGGTGAATGTCGGAACGGGATTATTGTCATTGGATCAATTGTAACCCATCGCTATCTTTGCAGGCTTCATATTAAATGCGACTTTGTAAATTGAATCTAAAACAGTTTCTATAATATATGGCTCAATTATTATTTCAAGCGTTCGACTGTACGTGTGGACACCTTTGCTAATCCAACCAACCACGTTAATCCTCAGTCAACATTAACAAACATGCAAATATTGGGATGTTAACTAAACGTCAGTTATCAAATTTTAATTGCCCTAATGAATCTGGTGAGATTATGTGCACCAATATTTTTGTGGTTTTCATCCCCTAATGGACCCCGCACCATCCTTATGGGAAAATGGCTTTCTGTCGGATTGGCTGAAATTTTAGTATGTTGTAGATTTTGACCTCCTGATCAAAAGTTATCATTGCCACAAAGCAATCGTACGGACAGTTTTTGATCCAGAGGGTGCCGAAGATAAAATTTTCCCATAAGAATTACATGCAGCGAAAATTAATTTGCATTTTTGCCATCATAATAGCACATGATAAGTCCAGGGGCACTTTTCTTACGTATATTATTAACATACTTTTATACAGGAGTCTTATGGGTGTGTTTGCTTATTATTATGCTGAAAAAAGTATTTTTACGACGGTCCGAAAAATGTGTATGTCCTTATGGGGAAAAGTTTATCTTCGGCAGACTCTATATCAAAAACTGTCCGTACGATTTCTTTGGGGATCAGGAGGTCAAAATCTACAACATACTAAAATTTCAGCCAATCCGACAGAAAGCCATTTTCCATAAGGATGGTGCGGGGTTCTTTCATCCGCCGAAATTGGCACTACTGACTACTTCACCTTCAACAGACTTGAAGATCGAACGTGCACTAGTTATTGCAATTAACAATTTTTCCGTTTTTCACTCCTAACTCCCACATCCTTGCTCCGATATGGCCCAAAAGCAATTCCCGGCGAGTATTTAGGAATACGTAACTGTATACCAAGTTTCAGCTCGATATCTCAATCCATTCTCATGTTATCCGACGGAGAGACTATACGAGCGAGCGGATGGTCGAGCGAGCGAATAATCAAAGACAAGAGTAGCCTCCGCATTCTGCTACGGTACCAAAACATGTTTATAAATGTATACTTTTATTGTTGCTTTCGATAGCTGATGTTTTACCGGCTCGAAAACCTTACCGCCAAATTTTTGAAAAATGTCACTTTAGGGACGAAAAACCCATTTTTAAATTTATTTCAGTAAAAGGATCGTGAGCGCCACGCCACAACAGCGCCAGAGCAAGCCACGGCAATGCAATATTATATCGATGTTTGTAATGGTATTTTAAAATGTATTATTATGTAGAATGTCTTTCCTGACCATAACAAGTAAATTTTGATGGTGTTATTAAATTACTTACTTATTTACCATCATAATAGCCGGTTAACGTTAACTGCTGGATTTACAATTTCTGTAAAAAGTCGAAGTGTCTACCGCCTCCGAGACTGCTAATTTTTGCTTATGGGCTCCCTCAACCCGTAATCGAATTATAAAGCGACAGATCGAATTCAACAGTACCTGCCGTGCTCAGTAAAAACAAACATTGGCAATTTACTCATTAAAAAGTTCGTCCCATATATAAATTAATTATGGCACTCACGTCACGTTGATGTGCACAATCGTGAACACCATCCAGTTATTCTAGGCGAGAGTGTCACAATAGTGGGAGAACCGTGACATTCTGAAACTCCCAGGAATAGACTTAGTCGTATTTTAATACAAAACAAATTAACTCGCCAGAGAGGGAGACAAAGGATCTCGAGGATAAAACCTTTGAAAAAAGTATCCTAATTGTACTCCGCAAGATTAAAAGAACAATCACTTAGATAATTAGGAATCAGTTTGAGCGATGAATCCATCGGCATTTCTTTGTTCCCGAAGTTAAATTGCATTCAAATGTCGTTAACTACTAATCTCATTATGGGTTTACTTGTTTGGTGAGCACTGGTGTAATGGATGGTCAAATGTCGCAACCCGGTTCGAATTGGGATCACAATGCGAAACTGAAATGTCCCAATGGGCCGCCTTAAGCATACAAACCTCGTAGAAATTCCACAGGACATGGAATGAGCTATTGGTTAGAGCTGCAAGAGTCATTCTACCTTCCCTAAAACTACAAGGGATACCAGGGATACTCTCTCCCAAGCAACTAATGTCGCCTGTCCTGGAAATTTACAGTTACAACCCCTACGCCTCCACCTTCTCTTTGTAAAACGACCAACAAAAATTCCACCTCAATTCATTCCCGATTCTGGTTACTTGAGGACACAATCTATTCACACATCATAACCCGCAAGTAGTTTTTGTCGATGTTTCGGGGTGTTTAGAAATTTAGAACCATTACTCCTCCCCCGAGAAAAAAGTAGGAAGCAAAAAACGCTGAAAAGAGATTTCACTTGCACGCCTTCTCTGACAGAATGTCACAGCTTTCTGAAATGCAGTTAATCATTTAAGCTTAGTGTCCCCATCAATATTTTTTATTTCAACGAATTGAATCGCACGGCAAAGAGTATCGGGAACAAATTTGTGTAATCCTCTACATCAAACGGAATAGAATTTTTAATTCGGGAATTAATTAGTCCGTTATTGCTGTATGGCAAACGCATCCAACACCAGAATTATTACGCCAATTTTAAGCTAAAGCCAATTTTGAAATGCAAAAACTCCAAATCACTTCGCTGATGTTTATAGGATTTTAAGCGGGATTCTTTAAACTATTTTGGGGTTATATCTCGCAATCTAGTCGAGAAGTGCATGTATTTTATGTTTTTACAGGCAATAACTGTCGTTTCGAGGGACGAGATATAAAAGTTCTACATCATCATGTAAGTAACAAGTATATTGGCAAGTTTAAAGGGGATCTCAGGAATTCCCTCTAGCACCATCAGTCAAACATCCTGAATCTTGTGAATCATATAAATACGAAGCGTATGATACTTCTACAAAATCGGAAAAAATTTAAAATCCGTACGAAAAATCACATTTAAATAAACCCCGCACACAATGTACAATGTAAGCAAATAAGTTGTCGCTCACGGCCAGCGGTCAGATAAATGGGGGAGGAAGACGAGGAAAAATTAATATTGCTCCAGATTCCAGAACATCACGACAGAATTTCGCCGAAGACGTTAAGAATTAAGACAAATACAGATACAGGATAGAGTGAAAGAACCAATTTTATCAAACGAATAGAAAAACAGCAGCTGAAGTGGTTTGGCCATCTTAATAGTAAAGCGCGTTTGGAAGGCAAGAGTAAACCGAAGTAAAAGAAGAGGAAGGCCGAAGAAAACTTGTAACGACGAGGTGGCATCAATTTTGAAGAACAAAGAAAAAATATGTATGTCCGGCAACAAAAAGGAATGGGCATAGTTTTTTTATGCACTAGAATGAATTGTAATTCACTTCACCTTACATCTTAGGGTACACCAGGTTACGATTCCGCGATGACAAGTTAATGTGTAAATGCGAGGCCATTACGAAGACAGTAATTAAGTTGAGAAGTCTAAAGCTCTTAACACACTTGGGGAAGAGCTTATCTGGAACGAATTCAACAAAAATACTTTCGTGGAATATCAACAAGCCCGCAGATATCCGCCCGGAATCCTAACGTAATTGTTATTGGTCGCTTTGTTGTTTTAAATCGTAAAATGACTAACGAAAAAAATTAATGCAACGAACGGAAGCTCTATTAAAAAGTCTTTTGTTGGAAAACGTGCAAAAAAAACTGGAAGCTGGAGTGTAAAGTATAATCAGCCCTCTATTACACATAAATAACTGCGAAATCTTGGCCGTGGAATTATATCACATAAACGACTGTAACAAAACACTTCGCTACGCCTTATGTTCGTGAAGGCTCAGAATAATTCACGATACGAAGGGGTAGAACTGCAAGAAGTACAGAGTCTTCATTTTTATATTAAAAATAAATTCTAACTAGACTGCTTCATGAGGCAAGGTAAATCTCGCTGGAGTTACTATTTTAAATTAATTCTTGTTGTTTTTAAATCATTTTCATTCTGTCGCAGAACAAAGGGAGCAATAAGGATTAAGCGTGCACAGAATTGAAAAATATTAAATATACTACTGTTTTTGTTGCGGTTTTCATTGATTTTAGATAGACGCCAACGGGGCCAAAACGGTAGGTAATAAAAACTTCGCTAGTCGTTAAAGATATAACGGCATAAGTTAGTGATTTAGCTGAAAATTTATAAGTCATTAAATCCATGTATGATTTATCAATTTGCGGTAAATCATAATTTTCTGAATGAGCGCGAAACGCTCTGTCAAAATTTTTAATTTTGTTAACAGATTGCTTTTGAAACTTCGTAAATCGTATGAAAGTTTTTGAAGGTGAGCCAGCCAAGTGTAAAATGTACGAAACTTTTCGGTTTTGTACATACTGTCTGTTTAAATTATGGAAGGAAATTAATTTCGCAAAATGTCCGAGACATGTGTGCTTTAATTTCCCTTTAACTGTTAAAACTTTTCTCTTTAATTTCAGTGCTATCGAGAGGAGAGGCGGCCCATGCAGTTAAAAGATTCACGGGATTATACACTGGTCCATACTTTGATCCCGCAACGCCTACCAACATAACGACCCAGTTAGGAACACATGCGTACCTTCCCTGCAAAGTAAAACAGCTCGGAAACAAATCCGTGTCGTGGATAAGAAAAAGAGATGGACACGTTTTAACAGTGATGAGGTACACTTTTATAGCGGATGACCGCTTTCGGGCTTTCCTTGTGGAATCCACCGAGACATGGACCCTTCAAGTGAAGTATGTCCAGGCAAGGGACGGTGGTACATATGAATGTCAAGTCAGCACTGAACCCAAAATGAGCCTTTGCATCAATTTAAACGTTCTTGGTAAGTCCAGAAACCCCGTTTTTATCCTACTACCGATTTGCTGAAGTTAGCTTAGCTACAGATCTTTATTTTAATATAGCCATTAATTAATTAACTCTTACATAAATATATATCGCGTAATATTATTAACCTGAGACAACATTCACTCCAGTCGATTTTATATATACAGCGTTTACAGACCATTTAGGTCCATTGCTGAGTGATTTTTCTCCATTCTCTCCTGTCTTTTGCTATAATCGTCTTCCACTTTTAACTCCCATGCTTCCAAGTCTTCTAGGACTGCTTCCCTCCATTTTCTTCTTGGTCTGCCTCTTTTTCTCTTCCCCTCAGGTATCTTCCAGGTGATGTTTTTAACAATCCTATTTTCTTTTCGATTTTATAACGTCCGTTATGTATGGCTTATTATAAAGATATATGGATCTCTGCATTGGGCCGTTTTTTCCATCCGTCCTCTCCTCTGTTTTCCCACCTCCAAACATTCTACGCAGTATCTTCCTTTCCAAGACTTCCAGCTTGGTTTGGCTTTCCTTATTAGTTTTCTTTGAGATTTCTTTCGATTTCAGGATTCGGTTAATTCCACCAGCGCATCTGTTACTTTTTGCAATTCTTAGGTCAATTTCTACTTCTTCGTTACACCTGTTGTCGATTAGCACTAGTAGATACATGTAGTTTTCCACTTCCTCAAAATCTATGCTTTCTCCATTTTCCAATCGCACCATGAATTGTCGGTCTTTACTAGTTTTTTCTAAATTTCCATATATTTGCTTTTCTCTTTGTTAATTTGCAATTCCATCTTTACCGCAGCGTTTGTCAACTTCTTTGTGATATTTTCCAATTCCTTCTTGCTTCGAGCCAGTAATGCCACATCATCAGCGTATATGCCAGACACTGACGGCTTCATTTAAAAAGGGTTCCTTGCCTATTTATTCCACTCTCCCTAATTACCTTTTTCTAAAGAATGTTAAACAAAGTTGTTGATAAAGGATCCCCCTGCGTTAGGCCTCGTTTTACTTCAAATTCATCTGACAGTTTTCTCTTTATTTTCACCGCACGTGTAGTCTGTAGCGTCATGTTTACCAATTTTACTGTATTTTTTGTATTTGAAAATCCTTTAATGTCTCGGTTAGTTTATTTCTATTGACTATCATATGCCGCTTTAAAATCAATAAACAGTACATAGGTGGGAATCTTATATTTATAACATCCTGTCAGTATTTGTTTTAGCAAATAGGTTTGATATGAGGTTGATCTGTTTTTCCGGAATCCACACTGTTATTCTCCCAATAAATTGTCCGTGTTTTTCTAATCTTCGTTTTATTAGTGTTGCTAGGGCCTTGTATTGCAATCTGTTTTCCCCTTTTTTGTATATTGGTATTATGCTTGCTTTGTTCCATTTTCTTGCCATCGTTTCTGTTTGCCATATTTCCGTTTTGACAATTTCTCAGTTATAGGTATTTTAGATTTTCTGCCGTAACCACATTCTCTCCTAGGCTTTTATTATTTTTTATTGCGTGTATAATTTCTTCTACTTTTTCTTTGTGGGCTCAGAGGTTTCCTCATCTGTCAAAGTCAATTCGTGCTCTAGCCTTACCTCTTCTTCTGTTCCTTCATTCAGAAGTTCTTCAATGTATTGTTTCCATCTTTTTAATATGTCTTCTTCTGCACCTATTAAGTTTCCTTCTTTATCTTTACAGTAGTTTAGTATATTATTCCTTGATGCCCGGCGGTCCTCACATTCTTTACGTATTTATAGAAGTTTCTCGTTTCCTTTTTCTTAAAGTTAGATTCCATATCTTTTATTTCCTCTTCCAACACCATTCTTTTTCTATATCTGCACAATTGCTTCACTTTTCTCCTTTGTTAGTGATAATACTTTCGGTCTTCCACTGTTCCTGTTTGTAGTATCTCTTGTCTCATATTATGCATTCTTCGTTTATCCAGTTGTTTTTGTGAGGTCTTTTCCTTTTTGACAAAACTTTGGTTGTTACTTCTTTTATTCGCATTTCTAGTTGTTCCCATTTTTTTGTACTGCATTTGGGGCACTCTTCTCTCTATTAAAGATTTCATAAATACTTTCCCTGTTGCTACGTGCTGTTTCAAAGTTCTGCAATTCTCTCATATTATATCTTGCTTTTGTTTCCTTTCTCTACTTCAGTTTTCTATAGTGCCATACTTCAGTTTCACCCTTACCAGGAAATGGTCCGAAACGGCTTCCGCCCCTCTACGTCCTTTCATTTGTTATTAGTTGCGAGAACCTTTCATCATCCATGTTTCTTTAAATACGTCCTTTCTCTTAAAGTGTGTACTCATTTTCTTCACAATTTTGCTCAATCGCAAAGGCTATCAATCTTCCTCCATTATCATTGCTTTCCTTATGCTTGCTTTCCCCTTCCGTTATTGGGCTGTATATGTCTTTTCTATCGATTTTTGCATTCGCATCCCCTACTATAATTATTACCTACGTCTTGTTTTGGTGCTCCTTCTATTACTGTTTCTAATTCTCCATAATACTGCTCTTTTTTTTGATTCATTCTTATGAATCATAATCGGTTCGTTTTCGGTTCAAAATGTTTTACTCTGACTTCAACTGGCAAATAATGCATAGTTTCCTATGTTTATTAATATATCGCTTCCTTTTAGGGGAGTTTCTTGCACTATATTATATTTCTTTAATTCATTTACAAGATTTTGTTAATGATGCCCCTTCAAAAATTCCTCTTAGATTCCATGTACCCAGATTTATAATTTCCCGTGACTAGGTGTCTTTCTTTGTACTCTTATTCGTAGTTCCATTAACAGCCAAATTCATGAAGTTTCCTGCCGAAAAGTTGCCTAGTTTTTTGGACCCCTGTTCTCTTTGCCTCTCTGGGCACTAAGTTTTTCCAATTCTTCGTTTTCATCATTCCATCTCCTTTTCTATTCCGTCTATAAATATCTTCCTAAATCCTATTGTAGGTAATCTTCTTTCTTCTTACAGATCTTTAATTTAATATACTTAGCCATTAATTAATTAACTCTTAAATAGACATACAGGGTGTCCCGAAATTAGTGGGCAAAACTTTACAAGTTCTATGAAAAATATGAAAAAAAGTCCCTATGAATATATGTCAAAAAATAAGTCCTAAGGAAGCTTTGAACGTGTTTTTTTCTAAATATCTTGAAAACAACGTGAAATTCGGATCTTTACTGAATTTGCTGAATGCTGAATTATAAAAGATTTAAAATTTTGACCATAAGCGTCTCATACAGGATTAAATTTGCTCAAACATTTTTGTAAGTAGTTTTTTCTCAAATTTGATTCCAGAATATGAAAGTTTGAGGTTTTTTAAGTAAAAATGGTACTCTTGTTTGACATCGATAGGATGCGCCCTTTTCTTCGAAAAAAATGGCTTTTCATTGGTTCAGGGCTCCAAAATTTGTGACCAGAAGACATCAAAATATCGTAAACAAGTTTCTTACTTCATTCTAGAAAGAAAAGTTCTTGTGGGTATGGATCGAAAAATGCTTCCTGAGGGAGCTAGAGTCCTTCAAACAACATGCTTTTCAAGACTCCATTTGAGCTATGGCTTCCTTAGGAAGCATATTATTATTAACCTGAGACAACAATCACTCCAGTGGATTTTATTATTAATAAAATTACACAAAGGGATTCAATAGGCAGGTCCAAGATCCAGCCTCGAGGTAATGATATTATTGCCAAACAATAGAACCCTTCATCCCTATTCCGCTTTAATTCGATAAACCCTAATATGATTTGTCAATAATTAAAGCGATAAAACGGTTTTCACTTTCAGTGCCCAAGATTGAGATCATGGGCGAGTCGGACATTTACGTAAAGACCGGCAGTACCGTCAATCTCAAATGCGTTATTACCCAGTCCCTGGACGAGCCAGCCAATATTTTTTGGTACCATGACGGGGAACTAGTTTTGAAAGATGATCGCAATGCAATACACACGGATCGTGTGGGATCGGACACTACAGTTAGCACACTTATGATTCTCCATGCTCGTGGAGAGGATTCAGGAAACTACACTTGCAGTCCATCAAACCTGAACGCCGCCGCCAGTGTAATGCTTCATGTACTCAACGGTAAGGTTACAATTTAAGCACAATGTGTAAAAATTGCGGATGAACTGGAAACATGACTTTTGCTATAACTCTATAACCCACTTCGACTGTTCGGTTTTATATCCCGTTTTATCGATAACGAGACTTTCCACTCATAAAGTTTGATTGAAATTATAATAAAAACCGTTTATCTGCATCTATTGAAAAATAGATTCATAAAAGGCAGGGATCAGCACGAGCCGAAAGCGTGTGATTTAAATAACAGTAATAATCGAAAAATATATTGCAGGGGAGCATCCGGCGGCAATGCAGAGAGGCAAAAGTTCTGCTTCCCCCATCCCTGCTTGGTCACATCTGTCAATGGGCCTCGGCCTAGCGACCTGTACTCCCCCAAGATTCGCCATTGGAGTGGTGCTCACTTTAGCCGTATTATTCGAATTATTAATAACATAAACAACGTCCGAATTCGAGCCTGAATTTTGACCCTAACTCATCGTTATTTTAATTTCAAATTTATTAGATTTTATAAAATGAAACGAAACTGTAAAATTTGACACATCACCATCAACCATTCCATTGAATTCTTTATGCGTACACCCGCAAACCAACTACCAACCAAATTAACTACCGAACTGCATGCACTAATAATCCCAAGTCCTAAATGTTTTGTGTCGCCATTCCATTCGATCTGCATTCAAATCTTTTGCTGAGTGTTTAGTGTAAGGACAATCTGATTTTATTAAAATCTGAGTGTTTCAGTGCAAAGCTGCACAAATATGAATTTAAATAACTGTGATAAATATGTTTAACTGCTAGTTATATAGGCTGATACACCCAGGTCTAAATACAGTCAGGTCCAAATTTACTTACATACACAGTTTTTGGGAAAAACATTAAAATCCAGGGTATACTAACATTTCCTGTATTTTTTATTATTTTTTGTCTAAAATGGTGTACCTAAGAATATTTGGACCAAGCAATCTAAAGTCATAGTTACGATTTGGTCAGTGAAGGGTTTACCAGTCCATACAACAGTGGGCTATTGTTTTGGATTGATACGATTTAGAAAATAAGACTCAGCCTTATTTTATAATTTGTATAAATCCGGTTGCTGGTTGCTTTGAGGGTAATTAAATTAGATAGTAAAATTCATTTCCTCTCTTATCACCTTAATTCAGAAACAGGTCTTCATCTCAAATAGATGTAACTCTGAATTTACTCCGTGTGACTGACTATTGCGTTTGTAAATAATTTTTAAAACAATGAATATGTGAACTACTAATATGCCTAAATTTAAAGGTGTAATTGCTAGGTAGGCTAGTTAGATGTAAATGTACAGTATTGATTGATATCATTGCAGTGTTTCTGAAGAGGGTGAAAGAGACTGTAAAAAGTATTTTTACTGTAAAGAATTGTCATATTGTTTCATTATTGATGAATTTTACTCTGTTCAAAAACTAGTACTCATAATTCAAATATGTAAAACGATCCGCTGTTATTAAAATCTGTGAAATTATTAGCCATAGTAATTATTATATTGTTTTTATCTACTTTATTGATGTATTTTAGGTAAGTATACCGATGTAACCCAATTTTATGTTGAATAAATCGTTAAATAAACCATGTTTGATCCTGTTGTTACCAATTAGTAATTAATAGTAGTAAATTTTATTACTGCCTTCCTTTGGCGTGTAATGCTGGGTCCTGTCATATGTCATCCTTATGTGGGTACTACATATTTCAATTATACAGGGTATCCCGCGACAAGCTTCAGTTAGCCGTATCTGGAGAACTGTTTCTAGCATCGACATTAAAATTTATTTCTACACAGGGGTTTCAATTAGTTTTGAATCGACGTAAAATATTTTTTTTGTTATGATATTTTTGGATTCTACGTTTAATTCTAGGTGAGCTTTTACTAAGAATTACTATGCTAAAAATCAACCGTTTCTGAAAAAATCAAGAATTTCGCTTTTTTATGTCAAGTGCAGGCCTAACTTCAACAAACTCTAACATCCTTACAGTATGAAATGAGGAAACGATATTAATTTGGCATGAAGTCTAATGTAGGGTGTATCCGCCCCTGAACTCAAATTGGGTAAAATACATACAGGGTCTTCTCTGCAAGTTTTTAAACATAATCAATTTCATTGGTCAAAAAGTCAATTTTTTCAAATGGAATGCCCCAACTATTTTATGGCACATCGATGCAGAATTTAATTGTCATCATTTTAATCTACGTTTGCCATAAAATAGTTGGGGCATTCCATTTGAAACAATTGACTTTTTGACCAATGAAGTTGTTAAAGTTTAAAAATTTGCAGAGAACAGCCTGTATGTATTTATTGACCCAATTTGAGTCCAGGGGCGGATAGACCCTACATTACACTTCATGCCAAATTAATATCGTTTTCTCATTTCATACTGTAAAGATGTTACATCTTTTTGAAGTTAGGCCTGCACTTGGCATAAAAAAGCGAAATGCTTGATTTTCTCAAAAACGGTTGATTGTTGGCATAGCAATTCTTAGTAAAATTTCACCTTGAATTAAACGTAGAATCCAAAAATATCTTAATATACAGGGCTGTTCCATTTAAAATAAGGGAATTAGTACCTATTTCCGGTATAGGTCCTGTAAGCGTGACGTCATGACGCCATGTATGGCAGTATGCGCAGTCATTTTTTGACCGCTGACAGAATTTACTTGAATGTCTACTGTCAGTTATGTGTCATTTATCATCATTGTAGGTTAAAATAGCACGTGGTAAACGTGAAAGGTCCCAGATTCTGTTGACAGTAGTGACAGATGACGTATAAATGCACTAGAAATGACACAAGATCAACGCACGCGCATCATACGGGGCCAAGCGCAATAAACCCCCACCAGTGCCTTAAAGCACCTATAACCGAAAGTGCGCTATTGATGAAAATATTTTACGTCGGTTCAAAATTAATTGAAGCCTCATGACGATGCTAGAAACAGTTCTCCACATACGGCTAACTGACGCTCGTCGAGGGATACCCTGTATACATAAATACGTCTTAATCATATTAACTGAATTATTTCTCTCCCGTCTATCTTCTGTTTCTGTGTTCTCTTCCCTACCTCTTTTTCTATACCTTCTTCTCCTTCATTCAGTAAATATTAAGTATTTCTGTCAGTTTCCTGTTCTCTCATTCCTTCACACTCTTTCAGCAGATGTTCTATTCTATTGTCTCTCTCACTTCCTCACACACTGTCTGCATCTTCTCTCTTTCTCCTTCAGCCAGAACTTGTTTTCTCTCTTCTCATTTTTTCACTCTCTCTCTCTCTCTCTCTCTCTCCAAGTAACTTGGTAAACTCTATCACTTATTATGTCCCTATATTTTGTATTGTATTCTCTGACTTTTCTTCTTCTCTCCTGTACATCTATGTTTCTATCTCCCTCCCTTGCAGTTCCTCCTCACTGCATTCATCCTTTTTACCTGTTCCTTCCACCTTTCTATTTCATCCTTTGCGTATCCACTCCTTTCGTAGTATAGGGTGTCCCAAAACGGTCAAAATGTTTTAGGGAATAAGCTAAGGAATAAGTCAGCGATCTTAACCGATTTGGATGAACGTAGTCTCGAATTGAAGCCAAAGAATCAGGCTTTCGATCTACGCTGCTGTTGTAGTATCATATGGCCCTGTTGATAATTGTTTTGAAGGGTTACATTTAGGTGCATGAGGATTGGTCATCAGACAACAACCAATCGTAAGATTCAAATAGTCTTCAAGACCGTTCTTTTTTCTTTCAAAATCCTTTATCAGGCGTCAATTTGTTTGAAACATTAATTTTCTGTAATTTTTTAAAAAAATTATGTTTCTACGCCTTTACTTTATGACTTATGAGTAAAGCTATTTAGTAATAGACAATCAGCTTAAGTTTCACTTAAGAATGGTCGAATTTGATGACAACAGCGCTGGCTACCATTAAGGGTAAATTGGAGAATTATTGCTGAAATTTAAACTCTAATGATGTGTATCGTTGTCAAGCGTGAAAATAGGCGAAAACGCACTTTTTAAACTCCGATTGCCACCAAAGTCAAGTCAATTTTTCTGCTCGATCCTTATGCCTAAATTTTTAATTTTTTGCCAAAAGGGCACTAAGTTTTCATACATTTTTGGAAACAAAATTTCAAGACTTTTTACATGTTGATAAAGAAAATGGTAGTTATTACTCAAATTTCCAAGTTGAAATGCCAAAATGGCACTTGCCGTTCGCCGAATAGGCGCGTTCGTTTACACATTTATCTGAGGAGTCTCAGTTAATCTCAGCAATTTGATTGGTTCATTTGAATATTGACCAATCAAATTGCTCTGCTAAGTGGCCTTCTCAGATAAATGTGCAAATGGACAGCAGCTGGCAGGTCGAAATCGGTATAAAATTCATTCATAGAGAAAGCGCAAGTGGGAATGTTAAGGATAGGGAAGATTATTCCAAATAGATTTTTCAAAAAGCCCGCCAAGGCGGCCACGCAACTGACAAGCAGGTTAGCCAACCTGACGGAAGTGACATGGAGTTTCACTGTTGATCGTTCAGTTTAAACGTTTAAAGTTTTTCTTATTATTTTTAAGAAATCTTTTCAAACTGTTTTAATTTCAAGGAATGGACGATGCCACTTTTGCACATAGAGCACGTAAAAGGATAAAAGAATCGAAGAAAAAAGCGAGACCAGGTACATTTCCATCATAACCTAATTTCAGGGCACCGTTTTTTAAATAATTTTTTTCTCACAGAACTAAGCACGAAAGAATCGTGGACGCAGTGCAATTACGCTAAAAACTTTGAGAAATTTTGGCAATTTACTGATAACTGTGATCGAATCGACCAGTCACAATTTTCACAGAGAGAATTTATATCGACTTATGAGCTTCCTTACAAGCCAGCTGTAATCACTGGAACTCAGGTAGGTAATTATTAGTATACGGGGTTGCTACAAATGATTGTAATTGCCTAGGTGGCTTTAAAAACAAAGGAATGACGTTTAACGATGTAGGAAAACAAAGCCACCTATGATGTTACATTTAGCCCCTTCTTGTAAACTCCTCTTTTTTTCAATAAGAGTATACAGTATGTCCCTGAACTCGCGTTAGAGCCGGTAATGGCAGACTCCTGAAGCCATTCTAAAAAGAAAATTGCGAGGGCTCAATAGTTTTTAAATTGGATTGCGAGGGCTCAATAGTTTTTAAATTGGAAGCAGTTTAAATTCACCAATCAGAATGCATCACTTAATTTTTGTGCCACTATTATTTTTTGTATATCCTGGCAACATCTTACATCTTCTTACTATACTTTACTATCTAATTCAGATTCATTCTGATTGCCCGACTTCAATTGACTCTTACGCGAGTTCTGGGACAGCCTGTATCTTGTAAAAGCAAGAATGCAAATTAACATATCTAAATGCTGCCCACAGGTAGGCTGGAAGACGTTTAACGCTGTAGGAAAACAGCCACCTATGATGTTACATTTAGCCCCTTCTTGTAAACTCTTCTTTTTTTCAATAAGAGTATACAGTGTGTCCCTGAACTCGCGTAAGAGCCGGTAATGGTAGACTCCTGGAGCCATTCTAAAAAGAAAATTGCGAGGGCTCAATAGTTCTTAAATTGGAAGCCGTTTAAATTCACCAATCACAATGCATCACTTAATTTTTGTGCCACTATTATTTTTTGTATATCCGGGCAACATCTTACATCTTCTTACTATAATTTACTATCTAATTCGGATTTGATTGCCGGACTTCAATTGACTCTTAAGCGAATTCTGGGACACCCTGTATTAAAAATCTTGTAAAAGCAAAAATGCAAATTAACATATCTAAATGCTGCCCACAGGTAGGCTGAAAGACGTTTAACGCTGTAGGAAAACAAAGCCACCTATGATGTTAACATTTAGCCCCTTCTTGTAAACTCTTTTTTTCAATAAGAGTATACACTCTGTCCCTGAACTCGCGTAAGAGCCGGTAATGTTAGACTCCTGGAGCCAATCTAAAAAGAAAATTGCGAGGGCTCAATAGTTTTTAAATTGGAAGCAGTTCAAATTCACCAATCAGAATGCATCACTTAATTTTTGTGCCACTATTATTTTTTGTATTCCCGGCAACATCTTACATCTTCTTACTATAATTTACTATCTAATTCAGATTCATTCTGATTGCCCGACTTCGATTGACTCTTACAGGAGTTCTGGGACACCCTGTATTAAAAATCTTGTAAAAGCAAAAATGCAAATTAACATATCTAAATGCTGCCCACAGGTAGGCTGGAAGACGTTTGACGCTGTAGGAAAACAAAGCCACCTATGATGTTAACATTTAGCCCCTTCTTGTAAACTCCTCTTTTTTTCAATAAGAGTATACAGTGTGTCCCTGAACTCGCGTAAGAGCCGGTAATGGCAGACTCCTGGAACCATTCTAAAAAGAAAATTGCGAGGGCTCAATAGTTTTTAAATTGGAAGCAGTTTAAATTCACCAATCAGAATGCATCACTTAATTTTTGTGCCACTATTATTTTTTGTATATCCGGGCAACATCTTACATCTTACTATACTTTACTATCTAATTCAGATTCATTCTGATTGCCCGACTTCCAATTGACTCTTACGCGAATTCTGGGACACCCTGTATTAAAAATCTTGTAAAAGCAAAAATGCAAATTAACATATCTAAATGCTGCCCACAGGTAGGCTGGAAGACGTTTAACGCTGTAGGAAAACAAAGCCACCTATGATGTTAACATTTAGCCCCTTCTTGTAAACTCCTCTTTTTTTCAATAAGAGTATACAGTTTGTCCCTGAACTCGCGTAAGAGCCAGTAATGGTAGACTCCTAGAGCCATTCTAAGAAGAAAATTGCGAGGGCTCAATAGTTTTTAAATTGAAAGCAGTTTAAATTCACCAATCAGAATGCATCACTTAATTTTTGTGCCACTATTATTTTTTGTATATCCGAGCAACATCTTACATCTTGTTACTATACTTTACTATCTAATTCAGATTCATCTGATTGCCCGACTTCAATTGACTCTTACGCGAGCTCTGGGACACCCTGTATTAAAAATCTTGTAAAAGAAAAAATGCAAATTAACATATCTAAATGCTGCCCACAGGTAGGCTGGAAGACGTTTAACGCTGTAGGAAAACAAAGCCACCTATGATGTTAACATTTAGCCCCTTCTTGTAAACTCCTCTTTTTTTCAATACAGTGTGTCCCTGAACTCGCGCAAGAGCCGGTAATGGTAGACTCCTGGAGCCAATCTAAAAAGAAAATTGCGAAGGCTCAATAGTTTTTAAATTGGAAGCAGTTTAAATTCACCAATCAGAATGCATCACTTAATTTTTGTGCCACTATTATTTTTTGTATATCCGGGCTACATCTTACATCTTACTATACTTTACTATCTAATTCAGATTCATTCTGATTGCCCGACTTCAATTGACTCTTACGCGAGTTCTGGGACACCCTGTATTAAAAATCTTGTAAGAGAAAAAATGCAAATTCACATATCTAAATGCTGTCCACAGGTAGGCTGGAAGGCCAACGAAAAATGGACTCTAGATAAGCTGGTGAAGAAGTATCGCAATCAAAAATTTAAGTGCGGTGAAGACAATGAAGGATACAACGTTAAACTGAAGATGAAATACTACGTACACTATATGCTCAACACTAAAGATGATAGTCCTTTGTATATTTTTGATAGCAATTTCGGCGAGGTTTGCACCGTTTTCTTTAGAAAAATTTTAAAATCTGATTGCAGCATCGTCGACGGAAAAAATTACTGGAGGATTACGAAGCCCCCTCCTATTTTAGAGACGATTTATTTAAATATGCCGGAGAGAACCGTAGACCCCCTTATCGGTGGTTTGTGATGGGGCCTGCCAGATCTGGGACTGGGATTCACATAGACCCGCTTGGGACCAGCGCCTGGAATGCCCTTATCCAGGGCCACAAAAGGTTATTCAAAGAAATAAGATATTTTAATTGGAAAAAACTACCCTGAACCCTGAACTGCATGGGTAGATATAGGAATCAGGGATCAACCTAATTTGGTTCTGTGCTAATTCTCGACGTTTACTTCCAGGTGGTGTCTATTTCCAACCCACACGCCTAAAGAACTCCTGAAAGTCACCGGACCTGTAGGAGGTAAACAACGTGAAGAAGCCATAACATGGTTCAGTTTCATCTACCCGAGAACGAAAGAACCGACTTGGCCTTCAGATTGTCAACCAATAGAAATCCTCCAAAAACCGGGAGAGACAGTTTTTGTTCCTGGGGGTTGGTGGCATGTCGTGTTAAATTTAGACACAACAATAGCTATAACTCAAAATTTCTGCAGTCGAACAAACTTTCCTGTTGTTTGGCATAAAACGGCGAGAGGTAGACCAAAATTCTCTAGAAAATGGCTTCGAGCACTGAGAAAAAACGAGCCAGACTTAGCACAATTAGCAGATAGGATTAATATCGAACAACCATCTGGAATGGCCTCGGATAGTTCAAGCAATTCCTCTAGTTCCAGTTCAGATTCAGAAAATAGCGATTCTGAGGATGGTGATAGTGGACAGGAGTCAATTACTGCTAAAAAGAAGAGAAGAAAATCTGATAACGAATCAGAACGCAACCGTAAAATCACACGCACTGATGTGAGTGATGGTATAAAATCTGTTCAGACTGAATAATGCACTAGAAACACTTCACAACACTGAGAAACCTTAATGACTGGCCATATCTCAACTTTGTTCACGATATTATAGGTGGTGAGGTGTGTCTAGTGTTTGTTAATTTCTTTTCCATAATAATAATAATAATAATCTTTTCCAGAGTTCTGATTCCCCGTGGAATTCTAATCATCGAGCTTCCATCCCCTTGCCCACAGATAAAACTGTTCCAATTTCTGTGGTACAAGAATGACACCATCAATATCTTATCACTTAGTTACCAATCTTTAGTCCTTTCTATTTTATTCAGAGCACTAAACTGTGTTGTTTTTTAGTATTTCAAATTGTATTATTTATTCTAATTCTGTGTTCAGTTGCATGCACCTTTTTTGTTTTATTTATCAAAAATTATGAATAAGATGTAATTTTAGTAGTGTGCACCTAAACACAGGTAAATTCTCAATTAGTTTCGTACTTTGAAATTTGTTGGTCTCCTGTTAAATTTGTTTGGTGGGGTTGCTTTTGTTAAAGTTCCATTATTTATATTATTTATTTCAGCGAATTTTGTAATCGATTTTACTTAATATTGTTGGGTCATTCGTGATCTAAACTAGTGCCTGAGTATATTATATTAGTATTAACTATACAAAGTATATATACAAAATACGAAGACTACTTTCAATAGGACGGAGTAATAATCATTTCTTGTTTTGTTTATAGTATTATTCAGGCACTTTTGACAGGCAATGAGTTATTTTTAAAGTTATTATTGCTTAGATAATTATATAGTTTATTCTCGAATTCAACAGTTTATATGTTGCCAGTATTATCAAATTAGGTGACAAAATTGAACAGTTATCCATATGTAAAAATTGTAATCAACTTTCTGTGTGCCTTTTGTCTTTTAAATATTTCTAAATAAATATTGCTAATATTTGTCGATTGATTTTTGCTGCAGCATCTCCTATCTCGTTTTATACATATGAATTGAAAATATTCTTGAGTTGAATTCTTTTTTAAGAATAGTAAATGAAAATGTTTAATGCGGGAAACATTTAGATGTTACAAGAAGAAAAATAGCAAATGTAATTGTAATTGTTACATTAGCATTACCTACGATCTTTGGTGCACATAACACACTGACACATTCTAAAACCACTTTTTTGGTTCCTGAAACCCAAATAATGAAACCTCAAAATGTATAGATCCGGTCTTACCAGTGGGGGTTAATAGAATTTCACGTCAACATAAGTTTTACAAATTACATCCTTCCATGGCTTTTTCGATTAGTTTTAAAATAATAAAATGATAGTAGGAGAAGGGGTCTTATTCAAAGGAATCATCCTGAATACCTACATAAATTTCGTTTTGGTTGACGCGCGGTTTTATTTTTTGATATTTCTTTCTTAAACATATATAGCAATAATTTATTATAAAATAATAATAGGTATCACCCACGCATAAGGCAATAAATGACGGGTACCTGATTTATAAAATATTACCTATCCAGGTGTCCACAAAAAAATCTTTCATGGTGTTATATCGAGGGGTGAGTCGCAGGGGAAAATTTTTGTACACCTAGATTTCCTTATGGAAAGATCTCCCCAGATTTCCTCAATTTGCTCGGATTTCCCGGAATTTTTTTTCGCAAGATTTACCCACATTTCCTAAGATATTACCTCAGTTTTCCCAAGATTTCCTCAGATTTCACCAAAAACACAAAAAGTCCCCGGAAGATGTAGGGGGGTGCAAAGTGAAACTAGCAATCTTCTTTTGTCAAAGTGTCGGTATCTGTGTTGTGATAGCTGAACTAGGTGCCCAATGAAGTTGTTAATTATACTGTGTTTTGGTTTGAATAAGCATACCTGATTTAAATGGCGATAGTTTAGAGATTCCTATTTTTGACTGTCTTGATGTAAAATTTAACTGCGTGATGGAAGTGGTAATACGAAGGAGTAAACTGGATATGGAAGGAACAATTTTTAACAAATCGTATCAACTACTTGCTTACGCGGACGATGTAGCTATAATAGGAAGGAATAGAAAATCAGTACGTGAAAGTTTCGAAAGACTAGAGAAGGAGGCAAACAGAGTGGGGCTGCACGCTAGTGAGGAAAAAACCAAATTAATGAAACTGAAGCTAGATAAATATTAGGACACAGCGGAGGAAGAGATAAAATGGGGAAGCATGAAGTTTGGAAGGGTTAGAGAGTTCATATATCTCGGCTCATTGATGACAGAAGATGGGGGGATACCCAAGGAGATACTTAGAAGAATAACGGCGGCGAATAAAGCATACTTCTCCATGTCAAATATATTGAAATCAAAAAATGTAAGCCAAGCAACGAAATTAAGGATTTATAAGACGATAATCAGACCGACTCTACTTTATGGAGCCGAGACGTGGGCCCTATCCAAAAACGATGCAGAAAAACTAGCCGTGTTCGAGAGAAAGGTACTGCGAAGAATCTTCGGCCCGGTAAAAAATGAAGGAGGGGAGTACAGGATAAGATACAACGAAGAGCTCAAGAAAAGGTTTAACGACACCGATGTACTCGGAATGGTAAGAAAGGCGATACTTAGATGGGCAGGGCACGTCAGCCGAATGGGAGAAGAAAGAATGGTCAAGAAGATGATGGAGAAGAACCCAAGCGAAACAAGAGGAAGGGGCCGCCCAAAAACGAGGTGGAAGGACGCGCTGACGGAATCCTTAGCAAGGCTGAAACTCACCGACAGTTGGAGAAAAGTAGCAGCGGACAGACAAAAATGGAAGAGGCTTGTAGAGGAGGCTATATCCCTAAATGGGGTGTAAAAGCCAGAAAATGAATGAATGGATGTAAAATTTCATAAGTAAATAATCAATTAAGTTGTGAATTAAACCAAATTATTATGTTTAACTTCTATATGGTGGTAGCTTAGTCCTCTAGCTTTGTCTTGTATGCATTGAAATTTCATTCATAACCCGACTTTTAATCAGCTGATAGACTTTTTTTCAAAGGTAGTGGTGGGGTAAAGTGAAATGCCATGCTGTGGGGCATATGAAGTGATTTCATTTTGCCCCTTTGCTTATTGTCTCCATGTTTTCCATGATTAATGGCGCCCTTCCTTATTTATAACAGTTTCGGTAATAAGTAGGAGGAATTATCGGAATCAGGAAAATACTTTTGTCTTTCCCCCAGTTCCCGATGAAAGTGTCATCGATAAGCAACAAACTGTAGACAAAATATCCATAGTTATTCGCCAAATACGGGAGAGTACAATTTTTGTAAAAATCTAATTTATACGTTACCATTTTTTTGTTCTGTTTTTAGAGTTAAGTAAGATTTTTCTTTTAATGCAACTTATTTTGCTTGCCCTTTCATTTTGCCTCGCGCAATATTTCACTTTACCCCACCAATGGGGCAAAGTGAAAAAAATGCAGATGGTAATTTTTTTTTAAAGTGTTTATCTTGCGTCTTTGTTCTCATATACAGGGTTAGTACAAAATCCCGGGACGGTCAGTTATCTCCGTTATTTCTCAAAATTTTACTGTGAAACTTGGTACACGGGCATAGTTAAATACTACTACTAGAAAACTGTTTTTAAAAATTTTCTTGGACTTCCGGTTAAACCGGAAGTGACCCTAAAAATCGTTTTTTTAAATGGAAACATATTTTTTTCTCAACGGATTCGGAATCTACGAATTTTTTAAAGTAAAAAACATGTATCATACTTAACCAGAAGTCAACTCGCGGCCACCCTGGATTTTCAAAAACATCGAAGAAATCGGTCAAAAAGCTAGATTTTTCAAAACCGCAAGCACACGTCAACCTTATTTTTTTAATACAAATTCAACTGCTCAATTACATTTCCTTTTATTTGTTTTTGCTTTTTTGAAATTTATTAAATGTTCACATCAGCCAAAATAGAAAGAAGAATTTTTGAAAATATAATTAGCCGGTTGAGTTTGCTTTAAAAAAATAAGGTTGACGTGTACTTGCCGTTTTGAAAAATCTTGCTTTTTGACCGATTTCTTCGATGTTTTTGAAAATCCAGGGTGGCCGCGACTTCAGTTCTGGTCAAGTATGATACATGATTTTAACTTTAAAAAATTCGTAGATTCCGAATCCATTGAGAAAAAAGCATAATTCCATTTAAAACAACAATTTTTAGGGTCACTTCCGGTATAGCCGGAAGTCCAAGAAAATTTTTAAAAACAGTTTTGAATTCCCCGTATTTAATTGTGCCTGAGCACCAAGTTTCAAACTGAAATCTTAAGAAATAACGGAGATAAGTGACCGTCCCGGGACTTTGTACTAACCCTGTATATTTTTACCAAATAAATATGTTGTTCTTTAGCACTATTACTTTTATTTCAAAAAATATTCATTAAACTTATCATAGTGAGGCGTTCTGTCTTAAGTATACCACTTTGCCCCACCTTCCCCTACATCAATGCGATGTGTATGTAGGGGCGGCTGGTCTTACTGGTGAAATCGGGTGCACATTTTATCAATCTGCACCTAGTAGTAATATGCCTCCGCAGACGCACAGATGTGTCAAAAAGGCGAAATGTTAAAAAATTGTTGTTACAGAATTAAAAAGTAGAATATTAACAGAAAAAACAAACATTTTGAGGGTTGAAAAGTAAAAAGAATGACAATATAAACCAAATGAGTAAATGAAAAGGATTGATGGAATTAAAACAAAATTTGTCGAATTTTGAAAAATTCCCAACCCAAGGGCGCTGAAAAATTGCGAAAGGGGATGAAAAATCAAGAGTAATGAAAATTAAAGTGTGATTAAGTAGAATAACAAAATATAACACGAAAATAACCAAATTATGCAATTAAAACTATTGTGGAGGTTGAAATACATACCTATCTTTTGCGAAGGAAACTGGAAAATTGTAAAATGTAAACTGAATCCCAAATGAGTTCAATTTTATTACCGACGAAAAACGAAATTATGCGAATTTTGCAAAATTATTACTTAGGGGGTTGAAAAGTCGTAAAGGTGGATGAAAAGTCAAGAGGTATGAGGATTAACAGTGGTTAAGTAAAATTAGGAAAAAAACACCAAAATAACCAAATTATGTAAGTTTATAGCGTTTGAAGAGTGGCAATATTGTGAAAGGGAATGAAAAAATTGTGTAAAATGTAAACATTATCCAAATGAGTTCAATTTATTACCGAAGAAAAACGAAATTACGCAAATTTTGCCAAATTAGCACTTAAAAAATCGTAAAGGGGGATGAAAATTAATCGTAATTAAACAGAATTACAGAAAATAGCACGAAAGTAAGCCAATTATGCAAATTTGGCTTTTGGGTGTTGAAATATTGCGAAGGGGGTTGAAATGTCTTACACCGCTCCTACCGCTTGCCTGTATTGTTGGTTGCCCCCTAACTTTGAAATTCAAACTCCACTTTTTGTAATATTATTTAATTCTAGGGATTAATTCTTTTTCAGCATTTTGGTAACGGCACCCTTCATATTATAAAGTTAGCTCAGAGTTCATCAATAATTTAAAAACCCTTTAATTTTAGGTTGGAGATTAAGTATAGCCATTTTTTCTTTACCCTGTAAATTATTTCCCTCAAGCCTCGCCTCAAGCTGCGAGAGGTGTTTATTTTATTGTATTATTTTGCAGCCAGACTTTTTTTTATTTCCTGTATCCGCGGCCTCGTGAAAGAACCAAAACTACTACGTGATTGAATTTAGGGGTCCTTTTGCAAGATTGAAGGGATTTCACAACGGTCCCCCTTTCGGTAGTCAGAAAATTACAGTACTTACCTTAGCGTGAAAGTAGGTAACATTTTCTACTTTATGCTTACTTCGACTATACATAGTCGCGAAAGTATTTATTTTCTGGATTATTATATCTCTGGCTGAAACCCACCTGTGGTGCTTGCTGCTATGCTAGCAACGGAATAAACAGCGTGTTAGCTACCTACCTATCCTGCTGCAATGCGCATACTAAATAATTTTTTTTTGTACTGACCTGACGTGAATATTTACCCCAGTTGAGTTTCACCACTTTTATGCAGATAATATCGGATAATAAATTCAGGCATGCGCCAAGCACCTGATTAAAAATATGCCTGATTGTATCACTCTGAAACAAACAATCGCGCTTGAAGGAAACGTTTTGAACAATTAGTGCAGCATGGACGAATTCAAAAGCCCGACTTCTGGTGAAACCGTTTCGGCAAACTACAGCAAATTATCAGATCACATCCGCAGATTAACTCCTCACGGAATTCAGTGTAGCGTTTTTTGTGGCGGAACCAATTGCAAATACGAAAATCCTGAAAATTGGAAGCCGGACAGTCTCGCTATACAGGGAATATATTCGCACTGGTGAGTTAAGTCAACAGGTTTCGACCCAAAATTAACTACAATGTATCAACATGCGGATTTGATCACATCGCTGGTCTGTTATTGGAAACGCTCAAAAAGAAACCATTTCCCAATTTAATGTTTATTGATTTTATAACTGTCACCCCTATTTATTTATCAATCATGTACAGCTTGCCCTAAATAATGTTTTATCATTCTATTTATAACTATCCAAAAATTAGCATGATGAGAGTCTTCTAACACTTAGCTTCCCTTGCCTTTCTACGGACACTAGTTTGTGAAAATCGCAAGATTTTCTCCTGCGAAATAATATGTCAAATGTAAAAGAAGTAGAAAGGTTTGTGCAATTTTCGTGAAAATTGAGATAAGTGCTCCAATATCGAAGAGAATACACAAAGGACCATTAATTTCAAACAAAATTTAATCACCTCCTAGCATCAGTTCTAACACGAATGAAATGTTTATCAAATATCATCTCAACATCTTCGGTGGTAGTATAGTTTATGTATTTAAGCGTGAAAGTGCACATTTTTCCGGCTAGAAAGACTCGGAAACAACTCTTTCACGCGGTGGTTCATACTATCTACATACAGGGTGGGTAATTTTTCGATGCTCACCACTTGGATTTTCTAAACGGTAAAAGGTCCGGGCTCGGTTAAATTAGAGAAAAGTCGCTCTATTTCTTGGCGATTAAGAATCTGAAGAGAATTTCCCGATATTTTGATTCGTTCCTCAGTTATCACACAAAATCTGAACATTGTCAATTTAAAGAAAAATTAATATCTTCCTAACGATTGATGTTATTTAAATGAAACTTGAAACTTTTATATTTTTGACATGATTACTGAATGTTACTTGGAATTCATCATAGAATCCAATAAAAAATTAAAATACAGGGTGTTCCATTTAAAAAAACCTATGTTTGTGTTCTTACTCGTTAGTGGGACAGCCTGTATACAGGATTGTATTTTTAAAACGTGCCTTATTTGACCGTTTGAAACTTTGTATTTAACAAATTTTCGCTATCTCTAATAATAATGGAGATATCGACCGAATACAGACAATTGGGACAATTGGAACACCCTGTATATTGAACCATAGATCACAGTACAGATATTGGCTTCGTCAACTTAACCTAGTTACAATATAAAATAGAATAAGTACAGTAAAATTCAATATTCACTATAATTTTTCAAATGTAAAAATCGTCGACCTTGTAGATATCTATTAAACTTTTACCGCACAAATCACAATCGCACAGTTACAATCTGTTTTTATTTTTTTAAATAATGTAAAAACATTTACGTTGCACACTAATTGAACAAATATCATAGAAATTGGTTAAACTTTGCAAGTATGACAAAAAAAGCGATATTTTTTTTCGTTGGATAGGCCCATTGTTTTCGCATGTTATAAGAAATTGAAGATGTCGGCGTACTTTTTTGCAATTGTTTTTCATCCAAGTTTACGCTGATTTTACAAATTATTCAAACCAATTTTCAAATACTGACATCTGTCGAAAGAGCTCATGTGACTACATTTTTGAAAAGCCAATTTTTTTGTGTATTTGATGGTGTCAAAATTCAATATGGCGCCCATAAAAGAATCAAAAGTTGGCTGTCGTTATTCAAAATCAAAAGGCCTAGAAAATTTCTGTTAATGCCATTCACATGACAGCTGTCAAAAATATAAAAGTTCCAAGTTTCATTTAAGCATCGAAAAATTACCCACCTGTATATTTACTTTTTTCTACGGCTAGCCGGAAAAGTAACGTTTTCGCGATTACCCACCTATTTACTGCTTATTTATTTTCTGAGCTATAGTCGCGCAAGTAAACTCCGTGTAGGAAGAAAAAATCAACAAAAGCTGTGATCCAAATTAAAATTTTTAAATTTGCATCGCAATTAATTACATAATAAATTATTTGTACCCTTTCCAGGATAACAGACAATATATTAGCGATGGCGCGCCCCAGCACTGTTGTCATAATACAAAAGAACATTATTCAGCAATTCGAAAGGTAGTTTAAAGCAGGATAAATAATATAATATATAAAATTTCCAGCTTAGGAATAAAATCAATAATTAATTTACAATCCCCAAAGGAGCACGCAAGCTGCGGCCAGCCACTGGAAGAATCCGGATTTTCATACGACCCCAACATTTTTATGGAGCAAAACAGTAAGTAAAACTATATGTATAAATAGTACTTAAATGCAATTATTGATTTATTGCCACATTTGGAGAAATAGTTACTTATCGTGAAAAGGTAACATATACCCTTAAGTCGACCCACAGCGGTTACAATTTACAACAGTGGGTCAGAGTTGAACGACTGAAATTAATTGAAACTTGACACGAATCGATTAAAAATAACAATTACTTGCGAATTCTGTTTGAACGCAATTGTGTCTTTGGTAGTTAAATTATTAACTTGATAACCTGAGCTGTTAATAGGTTTCACATAAATATATTAGTGTAAAAATTGAATTTTCATAATGATGATCGTACGTCACCGGGCATTATAGGTGTTATGTTATCTGATCGATTTTTTTATTAGTAATTGATAAGATCTTTGAAATAAAATTCGTTCGTTTATTTTTGAATCACTCTTTCAGTATATTATTATAACTTTGCCTGGAAGGATTACGGGGACGCAACTTTGGTGGGATTGTTAAATATGGTAAAAGTGGTGGCTTTTGCAATAACGGAAGGACGAGTCGCCATACATTGTCACGCTGGTGAGTTTTATTCCACAATTAATTTAAAAGGATTATTTTTTATTGATTAAATAAACTGACATTTTTGTTCTCTAATTAATGGAGCCTGCATGGTTTTAATGGAAAATAACGAGATCGAGTGTTAAGCAGTTTATTTTCCACCACAGATTTGCTGATCGAATTTTTACAATTTATTTGCTTCAAAATTAAAGGAGAACATGACAGCAAAGCTGTCTTTTCTTCCTGTATTTTTGTTGAACCGTCTTATTGTCTTTGTGATCTCAACATTTTGTATTTTTGTATTTTCTACTGTTAAAGAATAGAAAATCAAATACATGAAAAAGAAAACATAATAAACGAAAAGGGTCTTATTTTTATCGATATAAAGGAACTGGAGGAAAATGAAGAACATCTACGTAGGTACCTAGACATTATAAGATCAAAAGAACACCCTGTTGTGCTTACATCGAAGTTGAGATTGGTAGAAAAACTTTTTCTTCCTATACCTACCTACATGTTTGTAGAGGGCTGCGAAAGAGTCGAGTCAAATTTTCTTTCGCGGCTAGCCAAGAAAATTAGTAAGTAATAAATACTAATTGTTCAGAATAGCCGGGAAAACTGCTTTCGCCTCGACCGAAAACATCCTCCTTCACTTTTAAGTGCTATAATACCGGGTGGCCCATTCAAGATCGACGATCCAGTCGTAATAAACTTTTGAACGGAATAATATAAGACTTTTGGGGGTTTTTACAGATTCCTTGGCATTGAGGGGGGCATGTTTCGCGATAGCTTTGGCCTTGTTCAGTTTGCGCATTTCACCCCCACCCCAACCAACATCAAAATCTTAAATGTCAACAATCAACTTACCACGTGTCGTATCAAACGAAAGCCCTTGGAAAATTCTATTCACTGTTCTAACGAGAGAACCAACAGAGACCTATATCCAAACAAAGCTAATAACGATTAAACTTGCTAGACATCTAATCATCAGTCACATTTTTAATCCACGTCAACAAATTTTTCATGGAGTTTTTCAAAACTTTCCACGGAATTCTAATTTTAGTAAATTCGGATACATATTACATTATTTTTTGTCTCTAACATGAAAACGGTTCGCTAAATTCTCAAACCACTTAGAACAGTGAATAGCATTTTTCAAGGATTCATTTGATGTATATGACTCGAGGTATGTTGCCATTTAAAATTTTGACGTTGATTGGGGTAATGGGGTGGGGGTAAAATCCGCAAACTGAACAAGGTCAAAGCTGTGGTGAAACATGTCCCCCTCAATGCCAAGGAATCTGTCGAAAACCGCAAGTCGATATCTTATTTCCGTTCAAAAGTTATTCCTGCTGGATCGTCTTGAATGGGCCACCCGATATGTACAGCTTAGAAATATGAACATGCCCACCCAGAGCTGAATATTTAGTTGGTCGCCTAGCATTCGAATAGCAGTTAGGTAGGGGTAACTAACTTCTGCACGGTCTCTGTCGTGGCCTGATCCATGCGACCAGGTAAATATTCAGCTCTGGGTGGGCATCTTCATGTTTCTAAGCTGTACCTACTGTAAGGATCTTTTAAAAGTACCTAATCATTATTAGAGATAATATAACCATTGTCGAAGTTATTGAAAGTTATGTTTACTTCTTATGATTTATGGTCCTATTGTAATCAACTTAAAGAGAAACACCCCTAATAAAAATCCTTACAAACTAGGTAGGTACTGTCTTTTGCCATTGCAGGATTGGGCAGAACAGGAGTGCTCATCTCCTGCTATTTAGTTTACTCCTTAAGAGTGAGTGCCAACGATGCAATTCGTTACGTGAGGCTTAGAAGACCTGGGTCTGTGCAAACTAGAGGACAAATCCTTTGTGTAAGGCATTTCGCACAATTTATTCTTCCCCAAACTGTAACATATTACCTCAAGTAATAAACAGCAAGTTTTTATCATTTAGGTAGTAAACTATTGATTCAAGGGAAAATATCAACAAAGACAGATTCATGAACGAGTTCACTTTGGCAAAGTTTCTCAGAAGGCAACAGGTCGTCCTCCATGGGTACGACGAAAGAAACTTTAAATATTTACCAAAAGTAGGTATGGGTGGTTCACGAAGATCGTTCATTAGAAACTTTTGGGGATCCAATCTGACCCAAACCCAGTCCTTTCAAAATTCTACTACAAGTTGATCCTCAAAAGTTTCTAATGAGCGGTCTTCGTGAATCACTCTGCACATAAAAACTTTTAAACAAAATATAATTTCTAGATCGTGCATTGTATTTGTGAAAGAATATTGAAATTATGTGGATGTTGGATCGATGAGTTTCCGCCATCGAATATCCCCTTCACTGCTGATTTCCTTTGCACAAAACTTCATGGAAATATTCAGAGATATGAAAGCACATATAGTCTTTGTAGCAGCCATTCTGAATGTGAGTCTTTTTGGTTATGAAAATTACTTGATTTTCATTTTCAGCCCTGACTGCAGAGTTGAGATCTCCCGAAGAGGCTTCCTCTCCCTCAAGCCCGAATCCTTCAGAAAACGGAGATCCTAGTGATTCCTTTTCAGACTTGAGCACTCTCGATGGAGAAGAAATAAGTGAGGCGTTGCTCATTGAAAATCAATGTTTCCAGGTATTAGAAAGTCAAAAAAGTTTCAATCAAGAACTGAATGAGGAATCAATAAGTATCCAGAATATAATTGTGGTCGTGGACGCATTTTTAGAGGATTTTTCATCGTTAGACGCTGAGATGAGGAAGAGTATACGGCAGTATCAGTTGGAAATAAATAATTCTCAGCTGGGGTGGAGTAAATTATTCGTAGAAAAAGATGTAAAAATTTTGGTGATGCTACTGTGTGAATGGTTGGAAGGACTTAAGGTTCCAGTGATGAAAAGAGAAATTTTTGAGAGTATTGTGGTATTATACAAGCAACCTGAAGCCTGCTTTAAAAAAGTCGATTTGGTAGGTACGTTTGGAGAGAAAAACTCTAATTTTATACCTACGAGCTTTGCAGGAAGACGCTTGCTTAATGGAATATTTATTGAGATTTCTGACGAAGATCCAACCTTTAAGCAAGGAAAATCACGATTATCTACTGAAAAGGGTAATAGCTGCGTGCTCAAAGCAAACTCTTCTTATCAACGACAAAATGATTCCATCAGGTTAACATGCGATTAAGTTAGCGCAATTTAAATAATTCTTTTTCAGGAAAGGATTTTCGAAAGTTACGGGATGGCACACTTTCCTGTACGATGGAATTTTTTCGATCACTTCTAGAACTAGTAGAGACACATCACAACCTCAAAAATCCGGTCTACTCGAATGAAACAAAATCTAACAGCGAATCCGACAATGAAACTGACTTCCAGTAAATTAGTTATTTTTATAAGTAGGTAACGTTTTGCATTTTTAGAATGGCTGCAATGAGAACATCGTTACCCATGGTTACCTATTGACTTGTTTAGTTTATAATCTTCCACTAAGCTATTTTCAAGTGTGATCGAATATTTTATACTCCATGTAAAAATGTGTTGTTTTAAAAATGTGTTTTCCACTGATGTAAAACTTTATGTAGGTTCCTATTTGTTTTAATAACTCCATCCCTAAGAAATTCTCGAAAATTCTTGAAAATTTTCATTCCTATTAGAGTCTAGTTTTGTCGCTCTAAACAAGAAATGATGAAAATCTATTAACAAATTATTGAGAATGCAGGATCCTGCAACCCGCCGGTTCATAGCGCATAAAGACGAAGCGTAGAGGGGCACGACAAAGTTTTTAAAATTTTCAGAAAAAAACTGTCACTTGTGTACCTAAGCGATTTTTGTGATTTTATAACAACACAACTTTGTTTGGTGCAAAAATTAATGGTCAATTCAAACTTCCCTCGTTTACTCCTTCTGTCAGTTCTGCTATGTTGGGGCAGTGGCCGGAACATTACTTTTAAAAGTAATTCATTACCATTACACATTACTTCGTCGAAATTGTAATGCATTACCATTACTAATTACTTTTTTCAAAAAGTAATGCATTACAATTACTAATTACTCAATAAATGTAATGCATTACTTTATACATTACTTTTAACGTGACATTTCTTAAATTTCGAATTGTATCTGACAGATTTTGAGATCTGCAGTAAATTGAAACATACGTCAATCCAGACACGGCCAACTCTAATTGGAATTTTAAAAAATGCCTCGTTATAAAAAAACTGTATGTGTATTATTTTAAAACAGTATATTTATTATTTAATTTTAATTTAATTTGAATAACAATTGCGTTTCAAAATTTACCACTGCTTGAGATGGCTAAAGTTAGTTTTATTTTCTTCAGCTAGGAAATTATATCAATTCTATAGAAATATTTAATCCGGAGTAATTGCAGAGAATATGGCTACTTTAAAATAGCAGGAAAACCTCTTCAGAAATGCATCAATGTTTGCTTAGGTAAACAGAACCCCGCTGGGTTAGGGTTAACTCTGATACTAGTAGTACCTAGCTACTTCCTGTGGTGGTTATTTCATTTCACAGAATTACATTTTTCATAAAAGTTTTATTTTTGCGTTTATGAATTAAGGGTAAAAAAAGTAATGGAAAAAGTAATGGTTTTCCATTACAATTACTAAAAAAATGTAATGCATTACAATTACCAATTACGATTTAAAAAAAGTAATGCATTACAATTACTCATTACCAGCTAAAGTAATTTCATTACAGTAATGCATTACTTCCGACCACTGTGTTGGGGTAGTTATGTTAGATGTAGCTCCTTCTTATTAGTTTCCACTATTTCACAGCTGGCGGAAGACAGTTTTTCATTTTATTTTGTTTTTAAATAAATAAGAATACAGAGGTTAAATGAAGATGTTACATCTAATATTTACTAGGTATGTAGTAATTGTTAGATATGACCCCTTATAAAGATTGTTATCGGACTTTCGCATGTTTTTGGGCTAATTCTTGAAACTCTGGTTATAAGCATGACACATTCGTAATTTTTTTTTCAGAACATCGCAGGACTATAAGTTACAACATATGTAAATTTCAAAAATGTGTCATACTTAATCTACGAGAAAAAAATTATGAATTTTCTTAAACTGAACGGTAATTTTCAAAGTAAAAGTAGGTTACATATATAACTTACAAGGCTGGGAATTTAGAAAAATCTTGGAAGTTGTCTAACTTTTATTTTTTTGTGTGGCTCTTATGGTATAATAAAATGTTTTTCCAACTTCCGGTTTAACCGGAAATGACCCCTAATCCCTAATATTATTTTGCAAGTGAAATTCTCTATATTTTTCTGCGGATTCTGTATCTACGATTTCTTCTGAGTTAGAAACTTGTACCATATTTGACCGGAAGTGCAGTCACCCTTGTTACTGTAGAACATCTAAGAAACCGATGGAAAAGTTATATTTTCAAAATCACGCGTTTATTGTTTTGAAGTGGATTTGAATAAGATGTAGTCAGATATTTTTCATGTTTATAAATGGAACATGTGATGGGTGTAGGTACACTGTACACCCTGCGGTGCCATAGGAATTGAATTATTAAATAGACGGCATAAATAAATAGAACAAATACAACTACGAAATACGAGAGAAAATGTAATTGCACAGACGAACTTGCATTAAAAAATATAAGTAGTTCATGTGTATTCTTTTGATTTCGAAACATCTTCATTCTTCACCAGTTTCTTCGATGTTTCATAAAAACAAGGGTGATGGCACGTCCATTGAAGGATACAAGTTTATAACCCAGGAAAAATTCCAAGCCCCGAATCGGTTGAGAAAAATTGTATCCATTTGAAAAAACAAAGTTAACATAATTTCCGGTTAAACCGGAAGTGGTAAAAATTACCTGCACACATGTGTTGACAAGGTATAACTCAGTCATTTCTACGGCACCAAGTTTGAGCGGCTTATAAATAAACTTAAACTCGGGAGGAGTTTAAAACGTTGTCGGGGCAACATTTAAACTCAATTGAGTTTAAGATTATTTACCGGTTTCAGGCGATTAAAGCGTTCTTAACATGCATAAAAATAGGCTGGTAAGCAGATCATAACGTTATCTAATGGTTTCTAGACAACAAGCCCATTAACCATTCATGACAACAATGACCCCATTCAAATGCTGTCATCTCGATTGTCAAAATGACGCGAATTCACGCAACATTTTTTTAATTTTGGCTTTAATCGCTTTAAACCGATAAACTATTGAACAAACCTCGGATGTTATGAATCATAACAGACTTAGATGTCTTAAAATCCTCGCTCTCCGAGCTCGGATTTCAATTGACATCTGCGTCTGTTATGATAGTCATAACATTCCTAGGTATGTTAATAGCTATTACAGTGTATTGTTAATTATATTACTGTTTAATGAACAAATGTTAACAGTAGTGTTTACATAACGATACAAGATAAAGATGATCTTCAAAAAGTGGCCGTTGACCATTTGTGTTGCTGTCAACTCCTGCTGACCAGTGGTACCAAGTACGCTATACAAACGTTAACTATTGACATCTCCCTTTTTCGTACAAGATTAGAAATCGAGTCTTTTTGGAGGAATTATTTGACGCCCATACCTTGACGTCTTAGTACCTTCATTGTTGTTGAACTGAATCTTCCGTTCTTGTTGTTGTTTCAGGTAGGCGAATGTCTGGTGAAGCAACTTCTGAAGCGGCTTCCTTTTGTGGAATTTCATTTGCTGGGAGAGTGACGAGCAACTTCTGCTTTTGTAGTCAACTTTTTACGTTTCCTAAGGAACCAAGCATTTCTTCGGAACTTTTTTCCATCTGGGGCTTGAACGATGTATGACCTTGGTTCTGGAGGACTTTCGATTACTGTTGCCGAGGCCCATTTCTTGTTTTTAACTCTCAATAATACATTGTCTCCTGGATGATGTAACTACCTGTGGTTGTAGAAGTTTGACGTTTGTGGGTAATGTTTTCTTTCGCCCACTCATCAATCTTTGGACTGGAGAAACCAAATCTTCTCGTGGGGTGTTTCTGTGGTAAAGAAGTGCCAAATAGATATCATTAGTCTTCAATACATTTAGTTAAGATAACCTTGGCTTCTTGTACATACATTTCTGCGAGACCATTTGAACGGGGAAATTCTGGACTAGACAGGCGCGAGATAAGCAAGTACGTCACAATTGCAGATCAAGTGTTCCGCGGTTTCTACTTCCACTTCGGACAGTCTGCACATTTCACTGATCGTTAATCCCATGTTTTTGAGGTGATACCTCACTGTCCCAGAGAACTCTATAAAATAACTTCTTCGCCTGTATTTGTCCTGGGGAATTATGTCAGTAAGACATTTTGTTTTCCGTTTCCCACTTTCGGATCTCTGCCATCTTATGTGTCTTCAGCAGTGTGCTGGTCTCCAATGTAAACCTCGAACACCTTTCAAAGTCAAGTAGGCGCATCGCATTCGAAGGATTTTTCTTTACGGTTACCTGATTTAGTTCTCCTAGCCTGATGGAGGCTCTTGGGAGACTGCAGGGCCCCCTTTTACACATGCAAGTGCAGAGGCGTTAGGGCCAGCAGTACTTGTATCGCTGCAGTCGGGGTTGTATTCCCAGTCCCCAGTTATTCCCAAGCACGCTAAACGCTGCAGCTTCTGTAGCTTGATTTGCGTTATGATTTCTTTTGTTTTTGTCCACCACACAAACGATGAGTATGATACGACGGGCTTTATGGGGATGTCGAATGACCAATAAGTTATTTTCGCTTGTAATCCCCAAGTTTTGTCTGCTTCTGGGATGCTGTCGCCTTGGCTAAAGTTGTTTCAACATGCGTTTTCCAATAATTGGATCGAGCCTGGCGTCTAATGCCACATCAAGGAACTTCACCTTATTGGAAATGGTATAGATAGTCCATGGAACTGGAGAGCTTTAAACACAGTTTCCTTCGCATTGTAAATGGTATTTCGGTAATATTTGCTGGGTTAACGCTCTGTTCCTCTCCCCTACCTACACACCACCTGTTTATTTTATTCAGGGCACTTTGCATTAGACTTGAAATCACATCTTATGCTTACCTACCTCTGATTAGAATGACCAAGTCACCTGCGCAACCTATTACGTGGTGAGCTTTAGCCGTGCGTCATTTCCACTAGTAGATATAACGATTGAGCACAGTAGAGGCGATAGTACCCCACCTTGAGAGCGGCCTTTTGCTGTGGTCATCGATATTTTTTGCTCCCCTACCAGCGAAGCCGCTACTATTGGGCTTTCAAGCATTGATTCTATCCAACGAATTGTGGACGAGTGGACGGGTCAATGCCTCTTTTTTCGGCTGTTTTCCTTATAGATTTTGTATGAGGTGTAATCAAAAGTAGATATAGAGTGTACAAATAAACCAACAGGTACCTCTTCTGCCACCTAGATTTCTCTACTTCTTTCACCAGGTGATGAACCGCATCTATTGTGGATTTGCCTAATTGGTAAGCAAATTGTTTTTGATGAAGTGGCGCTTTTTGATTAAGTTCACTTCTGATGTGGTTATCCACGATTTTCTCCTCCATCGTTTTGAGAAGAAAGGAGGATAGGCGAATGGGTTGAAAGGACTTAGTTTAAGCTTCCTCCTGGCAGTCTCACCATTTTATGTATAAAGTTCACTATCACTAGAAACACCCCACTACACCGAAACACTTGATTTTGACTGCTGACGCGTTTCGAACACAATGTGCTTATTATCAAAGCATAGTGATAGTTCCACCGAAGTTGTCCAGTGTTTCCATTGTATAAAGTTTACTTTAACCTCTCTCCATAGCTGTGTAAGGTATCCCAGTAGTGCATATAATAGCCACGACTTGTGACCGACGTTTTGTTCTCGTTTATTTAAAATAGATTTATTTCTGCAGCGGCGTTGTGGACAGTTTTAAAACGTTACGAGTATGTATAATTTCAATTTTTTTGGAAACAACAATCCATAATCACAGACGTGTTTGAAATTCTAATCGAAATAGTACCTGCTTGATTATCTAGGAATAGTAAGTGGAATAGAATCTTAAGTAATAAGAACAAATAACAAGTAAACCAAGATAAATGATGAAACTTTTATATTTAATATGATCAAGTATGGAATATTCGTAATAACCCTATTTTTATTTTTACGATGCGCATCCGAGGATGTTGTCTGACATTTTTTACCGTTTTTTTTTTCAACAAAAATTTTGGTATGGAAATTCGCATATTTTTAAAGGAATTCAAAATCTAATTTTTTTAAGACAGAAACATGAAACGTGTCACACTAGACCGAAAATGAACTCACGGTGAAAATTTTTTTGAAAAATGGAAAAACACGTCAACTTTGTTTTTTTTACACAAATTCAACTGCGCTATAACCTTTTCAAGTTTTGTTTCAAATCGCTTCAGTGTCACAATCCGAGTCAGAGTTAAAAAAGAATTTAAGAAAATGTAATTGGCCAATTGAATTCGTATTAAGTAAAGAAAGTTAACGTGTTTTTTCATTTTTCAAAAAACACTTCTCAAAATCTAGGAGGCCTAGAAAATTCGTTAGCATATTGATGTAGCAATGGTGGGGTCTTTCTTTTTGGTCAACATCTAGCAATAACGACATCGTTATGTTACCGATTTCTTACAGAACAGCACCAAATGGCAATTAATGGCATGAATCGAAAAACATGATTTTTTTTTAAACGCAATTTATAATTTTTTTGAGGTAGATCTGAAATGAATCAAGATACCTTTCGGAAAAATCCTAACAGATTTTTTCACCTCGAAAAAGCGCAACTTTTTTCTCCTTTAGGTAAGCAATTTTTGACTTATGGAACCAAAGTCGCAATAATCTCAATAGGAAACGAAAAAACACCACCCTGTATAACAAATGTATCCGTTGTATTTTGTCCAAAGAAAAGTAATATAATTAACGTTAACGTTACGGTTGTTAAGTGCATACTGCATATAACAGAATCCCTAAGGAAAAACCATTATTAAACACATTTCATGTACCTACCTAATACTTACGAAAAGCACTGTATGTGTTATACAGGCTGACGCATCGAGAATTTCGACTGGTAATAGCTTTTGAAAAAAAATATCGATTAGCGATTGAAGGAGAATTATCATAAAGAACATGCATACCGCAACTGACACATCGACAAAAAGTCGTTTTTAGGAAGAATTTTTTAGTATAAAACATACATAGATTTGTCTGTTGGAAGCGATTTGGTTTCGACAGTGGCGCTGTCCGCCCTCAGATTGACCTCTTATTTTCTTCAACAAATCGGCTCCTTGGTTTAAGCGTTATCACCCCTTGACGTCCAGTTCAAGTTTTGTTATTGGTACACCCAGTATGTGTGATTCAAATTCCATAATTTTTATAACAAAATATTCTCCATAGAAATGGCTTTCAGATTTCAGACGGTGTATCACATGCGACATGCGATATGTTGTCTATACAATGAGTCGCATGATGTGGTGGCCCTGGGGTCCGTTGGTGTCGCCACGTACCTTCAACTACATGGCAGTCGCTGCCACTCTTCAATTCGTAATTGACGTATTTTTTAGTTTTTTTCAACAGAATCGGTTCAGTAAATTAAAAAATATTACCACTCGAAAGTCACGATGGGACACTCTGTATGTATAATATACAGTGTGGGAACAATTTCAATGCTCACTAAACTGTAAAAGATACGGGTTCGGTTAAATTAAACAAAAGTTGCGCTATTTCTTGTCGATTAAGATTCTGAAGATTATTTTATACATTAAGTATTGAACCAATCCAAAGCAGCATTTAGTATACCAGTAACCAATCAAATCCTGATTACAGTGATAATACTACTACGTCAACTTGACACTACTTACTCAATATTTTAATTTATAAAATAATCTGTAAAATACGATTCGTAGTCTCTTGGTTGCCTTGTTGAGTCCTCATGTTTGCACTACTTGTCAAATGGTAGATTTTTTTCGGCCAAAGAGGACTCGAGCAAGCTCTCGTCCGCTTTTTAGCCTAAAAAAATCTACCATTTTGACTCGTAGTTGACAACCACTCGGACGTCAAAACCCGCGGCAATCAAGAGACCACTCGTCGTATTACTATTGAGAATTCCCTGATATCTTGATTCGTTCCTGAGTTATCTCGAAAAGTATGAAAATTGCTATTTTAAATTAAAATTAATATCTCCCTTACGATTGATGTTATCTAAATGAAACTTGGAACTTTAATATTTTTGACAGCTGTCAATTGAATGGCATTGACAGAAATTTTCTAGGCCTTCTAGATTTTGAGCAACGGCAGTCAACTTTTCTTTTTCTTATTGCCGCCATATTCAATTTTGACACCACCAAATACTCAAAAAAATTGGCCTTTCAAAAATGTTGCCAACATGAACTTTTTTCTCAGATGTTAGAATTTGAAAATTAGTATGAGTGATTTGTAAAGTCGATGTAAACTTGGAAACCAATTGCAAAAAAGTAGGTACGTCAACTTCTTTAATCTCTTATCACATTAGAAAACAATTGAATTCAAGAGTAATAAAATACGTCTTACGGTCGTGTGGACTCAGGCTTTCACATATTTTTTCAAAAACGTCCATGTTGGTTACATTTTTCAAAAGCCAATTTTTTTGGGTATTTGATGGCGTCAAAATTCAATATGGCGATCATAAGAAAAAGAAAAGTTGACTGCCGTTGCTCAAAATCTAGAAGGCCTGGAAAGTTTCCTTCATGCCATTCAATTGACAGCTGTCAAAAATATTAAAGTTCTAAGTTTCATTTAAATAACATCAAACGTTAGGAAGATATTAATTTTTCTTTAAAATTGCAATTTTCAGATTTTTCGAGATAACTCAGGAACTAATAAAGATATCGGTGGATTCTCTTGATGTAATTAATCAACAAGAAATAGCGCAACTTTTCTCTAATTTAACCGACCCCGTATCTTTTACAGTTTAGGAGATTTCAATAGTGAGCATTGAAATAGTTCCCAGCCTGTATACAGGCTGTCCCAGGGGAGGCGTGAGCAGAATATTGCTCCACTCCACTACTAACAAAGATATTCAAGCGGGATTTTCGCTATATGGCAGAGGTTATAAATCCGCCTAATCTAAAAATAGGGGCGTGTATACTGGGTGTCCCACTTAGTAACCATAAACCAAACTTGCATTTTTAAAATCAAACACCCGGTATATTTTGCATTTTTTTGGTTAGATCTGATCATTCTAAAAAAGTTTTGTATAGCATACCCTAGCTTTAGTTCTAACCGTTTGACGGGAATTTTGAATTTTGTAGCGCGGACGTTGCCGTTTTGGGGCATTTTAGGGCTGGTACTTGAGATTTCAAAATAAAATGCGAGCCATAAATTATATAAAATCGTCTTCTTTAACAGCGGATCATCAATTTTTACATTTTTAATAAATAACATACAGGGTGAAAACGTTTTGCCAAGTTTTATTTTTCTCGAGATTTTCAAATGGAACGCCCTGTACCTATATTTCGATGGCGTTAAATAACAAATATTACGCGCATTTCAGCAGGTTCAATTATTTGGGTCTAGAGCTTGCCATTTTGACTGTAGAATTTTTTCAACATAACTTTTTGAATAAAATGCCAAAGAGATCTCGGAAACTAGCATTTTCTTATTTAACTTTCCATTCTATTTTATTTAAGCTATTTTTGGCGTCTTTTTTACTTCTTTTGTTGCGTTCTTGTTAAATCTCTTTGTCATTCTATACAAAAAGTTATATTTAAAAAATATTCTACAGCCAAAATGACAAGCTCTAGACCTATAAAAGTCTAACCTGCTGAAAAGCATGTAATATTTATTATTTAACGCCATCAAAATATTCAGGATGTTCCATTTGAAAATCTTCAGAAAAGTAAAACTTCGCAAAACGCTTTGACCCTGTATATTATTTATCGAAAAAAAAATGATGATGCGCTGTTAAAGAAGAAGATTTTAGATTATTTATGACACGAATTTCATTTCGTAATCTCAAGTGATTAGCCCGCGTTAGCTCTTCAAATTGGGAACGTTCGCGTTACAAAATTCAAAATTACCGCCAAACTGTTAGATTTACACCTATAATATGCTATACAAAACTTGTTTATAATGAACAGATCTAACCAAACACTGCAAAATATACCGGGTGTTCCTTTTAAAAAAAGGTAGGTTAGGTTTATGGTTACTAAGTAGGACACCCTGTATACACGATACTATTTTTAGATTATGCAGATTTATAACCTCTACCATACAGCGAAAATCCCACTTCAATTTGATCTTTGCTAGTAGTGGAACAATCTTACGTCCACGCACCCCTGGGACACCCTGTATATAGGTGTTTGCCGGTGTTTAAACCATTTTCTGTAATACATTTCAGCATTTATTGAATCCTAAAATTCGTTTATCCCGCGGATAAAAAATTCATTCTCAACAGGTTCTAGGCCCATTGCTTTTCCCCAAAAGTGCTTAAGAACTACCATGTGGCCACCATAGCAAAAAGTTGCATTGTTGCTAATTGCTAATGATATTATATTAGCTATGTCTTAAATAAGCCATTTGGTAGATTTGTTTTCAAAGTCCCGAGATATTTTGTAAAAATTTCAAAATCCAGGCCCAAAATGTATCGGAAATCGATATGATCCTTTCCACTTTTTCATAAATATTATGATACTATCTCATTCATTATGTTAAAATGGAAAACAAACTGTTGGCGGGCAGTTCAGGTCTTTGTCAGGTCTGGTCAAGTTTTTTTTTTAATTAATAATTAAATTTTTTTCCAATTCTGCCCGTCGAAAGTGAACCGCGAGTTTTCGGCAGAGCCGAAAGCGAGTATTCGTCAAATTATATAGCAGTGCTAGGGATGGCAATCCCGGACGGGATTGGACTTTTCGGGATTTCGGGATTAGAATCCAGCACGGGCTTGGAACTTTCGGGGTTTCCGGATTCGATAAATTATGCCAATACAAATAAAATGGAAATGCGGTAATAGAAAATTTTATATAATTAGAATAGGTACTTAATGAATATAAATGATACAAAAATACAAGCAATCTGCTTGAATGCCTAAATATAAATGCCAAATGGATAAGTTAGTATTGCCTTTGCACAAAATGCCATGCAAAACCCTATAAATTCTTTACCAGGAACTATTATTTTTGTGTAGAATATAGGAAAAATGAAGCCCAATAGTTTGTTGTGGCTAACGCGCACTCATTGGCGTAACTCATAATGGACCCGGAAATGGTTCCACAAATATCAATTTACACCAATCTGTTTTATTAATTATTTCCTGTCAGGATTTTGCAGCAGCTGACTTTTGCTCCGAAATCCCGAAAATCCCGGTATTGATTTGTCGGAATTTTCGGGACTGCGAAAATTCCGGGATTTGACTTTTCGGAATTTTCGGGATTGAATTTTGTCCGGGATCCCGGGATTCGCAATCCCGGGATTGCCATCCCTAAGCAGTGCGAGAAGCTGAGGCAGTTCAGGTCTATGTCAGGTCAAGTTTTTTAATAACCAATTTTTCTTAAATTCTGCCCGTCGAAAGTTCTAAAACTTGTTTCTCATATTCTGCCCGATGAACGTTAAATGCGAGCTTTCGGCGGAGCCGAAAGTGAGTAGTCACCAAATGTCAGTCTTGCAGTGCGAGAAGCAACCGCAGTTCAGGTCTACGTCAAGTATTTTTTTAAAATTTTAATTTAAAATTATTTCACAAATCTTGCTCGTTGAAAGTGTCTTCCGTCGACTGCTATGTACATATATTTACAAAAAAGTGGAGATTTAAAAGAAGGGGCTATAGGTATATGTATACAGGGTGTTTTGCAACCGCGTGTAAGTTTTTTAACCTCAGATTGCCCATCGAAAATGGTAACGATTGGCACAAAATTGTTTAGGTCGAAGTCGTCTCCTAAGGAAGTTATAGGGCCTTAAAGTCAGCCATCGGGAGGAGTTTTTCTTAGTTATCTCAGGAACGGATTAACGGATTTGAATGAAATTTGGTGGACACTAGTAGCCAGTGAATATACATCTACTTGGGGAATTTCGTTGGATTATGACCACGGGATCCCCAGAAAACGGAGACACCTTTGACATTTTTCTTCCGGAAAATGTTTGAAGGTCACGCGTTTTAAAAATGGTGGTGTCCGTTAGAAAGGGCAATTCAAACTGCAACTTTTACTATACTTGGTATTTTTTGATTTAATGCGTGGTTTTAGAAATATCTGTACCTGAGGTAACTGGAAAACTTTTCAAGGTCACGCATTTTAAAACTGGTAGTGCCTGTTGTCAAGAGCAGCTTAAACTGGAACTTTTACTATTCTTGGTATTTCTTTATTTAATGAGTGGTTTTAGAGATATCCAAATAAGAAAAACTGCTCCCTATGGTAATAAGCCCTACCCACATAGCACACGAAATCCTAGGGGTGTCCCATCTATGAATGTATGTCATCGGCCATTCACCGTACAACCATATGATAAATTAGCTAGGATATCTATGTGACTTAGCCTCTAAGTCATCCCCATGAAGTCGTTTTTATGTATGCATGTTTAGAGTCTTTCACCGCGTGTCATCTGGATGACCGGACTGCTAAATTCTTATGTTGTCCTTTGAGAACATCCTGAGGATGTCACTTAACCGATATCAAGAGGACATAGCCCATCGGCCTACATCATAACTAGTAGCGTGGTCTGTCTACCAATAGGAAACAAGCAAGTTCTGCTGCAATCGTCATGAGTGTGGCTGTACTTGAAGTCATGGTGGACAGGTGTTTGTGTTGTCTGCGTAATTATGGTGAATTATTTGATCATTTTTCTGCTGGAAATAGTTAAGTGGTAGATATACTTTACTATTTTCTTAGTCATAGTATAAGCAAAAGGCGAGGCCCCGTAACAATAAGATTTTTATTAATATAGGTTAGGTTATGTGGTAAGGCTTTTTTCCACTTAAGTTTTTCCTAGGGTTTTCTTCCCGGTTTTCCTTTATTGAATTTCTGCGACCTCTATTATTTTTCAGATGACCCTTTATCTACATCCTACTAGAATGCGCCAAAGAGGATCTCCAAAAAGTAGAAGATGCGTTAAGTTATAAATTAATATTGTAGGTACTAAACAAGTACCTATGTATAAAACCACCAATCTTCCTGTTCCTTTTGATAATATAATAGTTGTTTGCTAATTTGCTTTACACTTATTCCACATCGAAACAGGATCTGAATTAAAGCGAGTCTTCTTTATCTCTGGCACATATGAAATTATTTGTCGTAGTGTGCGAGAGAGAAAGATTGTTCGCTCTAATTCAGTCTTAAAGTAACAAAATGTGTGAACACCCCTTAATGAATAGGCACCTAACCTCCTTTATAAGATAGTCATAGGATGTCCAGAGATGTTATCAGAAGGACATCTTCAAACATATGTCCGAAGTATATTTCTCACTGACGAACGGTGGACGTCAATATTTGTGACATTTGTATGTCCCCGGGACGCCCTACGTACAACTTCCATCTTTAAAAAAGACATACCTAGGACATATGCATCGCTGATACGAAACATACATGGGACATCACGAGGATCACTTTGTGCTGTGTGGGTAACTTCCTTAGGAGACGACTTCGACCTTAACAATTTTGTGCCAATCGTCACCATTTTTGATGGGCAATCTAATGTTAAACTAAGGATTGCTTGCTATGCCAAAAATCAACCGTTTTTGGGAAAATCAAGAATTTCGCTTTTTTATGTCAAGTGCAGGCCTAATTTCAAAAAGCTGTAACATCCTTATAGTATGCAATAAGAAAACGATATTAATTTGGCATGAAGTCTAATGTAGGGTGTATCCGCCCCTGGACTCAAAGTGGGTAAAATACTTACAGGTGTTCTCCGTAGATTTTCAAATTTTCAATCATCAACTTCATTGGTCAAAAAGTTAATTTTTTCAAATGGAAGGCCCCAACTATTTTATGGCACATCGATGCAGAATTTAATTGTCTGTCATTTTAATCTACATGTTTGCCATAAAATAGTTTCTTTTTTCATACTGTAAGGATGTTACAGCTTTTTGAATTTAGGCCTGCACTTGATATAAAAAAGCGAAATTCTTGATTTTCTTAAAAACGGTGGGTTTTTGGCATAGCAATTCTTAGTAAAAGTTCACCTATAATTAAACGTAGAATCCAAAAATATCATAACATACGGGATATTCCATTTAAAATAAGGAAATTAGTACCTATTTCCGGTATAACCGAAGGTGCGCCATTGATGAAAGTATTTTACGTCGATTCAAAATTAATTGAGACCCCTGTAGAACGGACACGAGTAAAAATTTTTCATATTTTCGACTTTGAACTCGAAAATTTCGACTTCGAACTCAAAAACTTCGACTTCGAACTCGAAATTTCGACTTGCCGGGTACCATCTCATGTGCGACGCTTGCCTCGTTCGAACTTCGCACATGCGCACTTATAAAATTTTCGAGTGAGAAAGTAGGACTTGCCGCAGTAGATTCAATTTCGAGTTTGAAGTCCAAATTTTCGAGTTCGAAGTCGAAATTTCGAGTTCAAACTCGAAAATATGAACATTTTTTACCGGTGTCCGTTCTACGCCTTCGTACCCCTGTGTACAAATTTTCATGACGATGCTACATAGAAACAGTTCTCCAGATACGGCTAACTGACGCTCGTCGAGGGATACCCTGTATTGGCTCTGTCTTCTGTCAGACACACATCGGCAATCAACAATACACTAAAAAATGTCCTGTCACAGAAAGATTACTTGTCACCATCGTCAGCGTCACACAATCAGCGTTTAGCAGGTATCGGCTTCCTTCTACATTCCAAATTTACAGGAAAAGCCTTTTAACCTTTTAATTAACGAAATTACGTAAGTACATTGCTTTTATACCCAAAGTTTCACTCACGATACTTGACTGCTAAGTTATAGGTTAGGAAAGCAGCCCAAATTATTATCAATTGCAATTAATTGCTTGGATTTTCTTTAATGGTCTCTACTTTTCTTAAGATTGCTAAGGAACTGGTGAACATGTCCAAACCAAATATTGTTTTCGTTCTTGGGGCGCCTGGAGCTGGAAAGGGAACTCAATGCCAGAAGATCGTCAATGTAATCTTGTTATCAACATTCATGAATTAATTCTTTATTTTTTAGCATCTTGGCTATGTCCATTTATCAGCTGGAGACTTGCTGCGGGAAGAGAGGGACAATCCTGGTTCCCAATATGGAGAGTTGATTGAAAATTATATTCGTGAAGGCAAAATTGTCCCAGTTGAAATAACATGCAGCCTATTGCGAAACGCTATGATAAAGTCTGGTAAAGATAAATTTTTAATTGATGGCTTTCCTCGAAATTATGATAACTTAACTGGCTGGAAGAAGGAGATGGAGGATAAGGTGAAATTGCTTTTTGTGCTGTTCTTCGAGTGTCCGAAAGAGGTAGGTGTTTCTAAATTTTTTGCAAACATCACAAGAACTGTACTAACCGTTTTTTATAGAGCATGAAATTCTCTACAAAAATGGTCTGAACCACTCTTGTAGAGAATTTCATGCTCTACAGAAAAGGTTAGACTATCTTGCCCCGATTAGATGTTAGAGCCTATTTATGATTCTTCTAGCCTGTTAAGACTGGACTATTAATTGAATGATAAATTTAAGGCGAGCATTGAGCGTTGCCTGGGTAGAGGCGCAGCCGGGAGTGGGCGAACTGACGATAACTTACAAAGTTTAGAGAAGCGTTTCAACACGTATTTAAATGAGACTCAACCAGTAATCCAGTATTATGAGCAGCTTGGTTTAGTCAAGACTGTACCTGCCACTAAATCTCCTGATGAAGTATTTGAAGAAGTTAAAGGCGTATTTCAAACCCTCGACGACGGTGGAGACCACTAAATTAATTTTGCAGCAAAAGAACATTCCCAGCGCATTTAGTCTAGTCACTTAACTCATGATACTTGGCTTAAATGTTTGAGTACTTAATGGTTTTCGGACTTAATTTCAATGGTTGTTTCGGTATCTTTGTTTAAAAGTGTTTCTGTCCATTAATATCACTGAGAGCGAGCAATAAAAGTATTTCCAACCCATTTTTCTTTTTTTTTTTCTCCTGAACTACTGGAAAACTAAATTTATCTTCAGTAGGTACAGTATTATTTAGAAAATTCGTGATAACGAATGAATTGCAGTCTATCGAAAAACGTTTGTACAGTGTACAGGACATGTCATCTGTCATTTTATCTGGGTGTCACGTCTGAATAGTACTGTACCTATTTTAAGTAAAAGTTTTGGTTTTTCAATGCTACAATGCTCTTTTAATTGAAGAAGAGTAGTTTTTTCTAAGGTAGAAAGCTTTACAGAAAAGACAAATTATTTTCAACTAGTTTATTGTTAATCTAAGGTGGAAACATCCACTAACACCTCATGATTGCATATTGTGACAGTACTTGAAGACTGAATCCTTTTCTCATAGTGAATATAGTTCAAAATTTCGTGTCGAGGTGAATCCAAGTTGCTTAAAAAATGCGCTAAAAGTATAGCTCCACTGTTAACCTCCAGGGCACCATACACCTCCACAATTCTTCCAGAAGGTGGATATTCACTAACAATAGACATATCCACAGGAATTTTACAGATAGGCTCCTCCAAAGATTCAATAAAATTTGCTTCTCCGGAACGTCTGGAAATGCCAATAACTTTCACATTTTGATTGCAGGGATAACGAGTTGAATTATATTTTAATAATTCATCGATGTCGTAGTAAACGTAAGGAAGTAAAGAAGGATTTGTCTCGCACATTTTTGGCGGTTTTTAGGAATTGGAATTCCAAGTAAACAAAAACTGACAGGTGCGTTATGCAACCAACTATGCTCGCGAGTGTATGGAAATGTGCTGTCCTGGGGTAGGTTTTAAAACTTCGAAATTTTTATTATTTTATTTCGGTTTCCTAATGAACACTTTATAGCACCCAAACGAGTTCTCTAATGTGCTCCCTTAGCGCAAGGCTTTTGTTTACATCAGGGGCTTTCCTTTTACACATTTATCTGAGGAGACTCAGTTAATCTCGGCAATTTGATTGGTCAATATTCAAATGAACCAATCAAATTGCTGAGATTAATTGAGGCTCCTCAGATAAATGTGTAAAAGGAAAGCGCCTAAAATTGTATTAAAAAACGTGTTTCATAAGGCTCTTATCGCACTCGGATTTTGTAAAACTCGGGCTTTCCGTCCTCGTGCGATAATAATTGGCCTTATGAAACGTGTTTTTTGATATACTACATATTTGATGTTGATATGAAATAAATATTTAAAGTGCGATTTCGCAGAATAAAGTTCCTCACTTTAGTTGCGAAGGTAAATGTTTCAAGTGCTAGAAATGCGATTATAAAGCTAAACAAATGTTATCAGGTATCGCCGGCACAGGTAACACATACACTCTTTACGCATAAACAATTTAATGATAAAAGATTACAATGATTACATAATAAATTATGGACATTTCAAGCTCTTCGAACGAACATCCCCTCTCCCTACTCCATCTAGGGCAATCCTTTTCCATCCTTCTGGCGTGTTGGTTGCCTATATTAAATGCGAGAAAATAGACAACACAAAGTGAAGCGATGTGAAAATACATGCGATTAGGTACTCATTTCGAAACTGACGAGATTAAGTGCGAGAAATGCGACTACAATATCACATGATTGATAGCTAAGCACTCGCATTTAAATCAAGGCGAGATTAAAATGATTGAATGCTCTTCCATTGCGAGAAATGCGACACCAACCTGAAACGACACGTGATTTGCAAGCATCATGAAAACAAAATAAAATCGTTCCGTTGCGAGAAATGTGCGGCTAAATCGAAACGTAGGTAAATGTCATTTGAAGAAGAAGAACCACATAATTAGAAAACACATAGGTACCTAAAGCCTTATTCACATCCATCACATACCTAAAACGCATATCGTAGCTTTTAGTAAAATCGATAGGGTGTCCGGAAATAATGATGAAGTATTCCGGGGGGTGATTTCTGCAGCTCAAAATATGAAAAGAAAGTTCCTATAAACATGTGACCGAAAATCACCCCTAAGACCCCCTGAAGGGGGCGCTCAAAATTCTTTAGAACGATTTCCGGACACATGTTTATAGGAACATTTTTTCATATATTTTGAGCTGCAGAATCACCCCCCGAAATATTTCATCGTTATTTCCGGACACCTTATGTGTATACGGGCGAGTCTGAAATAACAATAATAATAATAATAATAATAGAGATAAATCAAAAAAACACTATAGCAATTGTAGAAGTAAACACTTGATACATAGGTAAACAACTTAAAACAAAGAAAAATAACAATTTCCCTCGGTAATCAAAAGGCAAGCAGATTTCACCTTCCTGCGTGATTTCACCATGATTGGTGATTTCACCTTATTTCCCCTGGTTTTTCTTGATTTTGCCAGATTTCACATAGCTTGTACACTGATTTCACCCATAGATTTGCATTTACCCCTCGCCTCCACCCTAAGGAGAACAAGGAGAACAAAGAATATGTATACAGGATGGGTAATTTTTCGATGTTCACCATTGGGATCTTCTATTTTCCTCAAATGCGCCCTTATTTATACATACTTTCCAATTAACTCCTGTACCGTCAGAGGGAGCTATTTTGGACATGCTGGGTAACTTCGAACAAAACTTCAATAGTTTTTTAAAAATTTGCCCCACTCGAGGTTTGCAACCTTATAAACTTTTGTGGGTGTTGCTAGTTGCATAACCCATTAGGCTTTGTATGAACGTGACAGTCCGCCCTTTTCCCAAGTTTTTCAGATTTTCTCTGGTTTTTCCATTGAACCTACAATTGCGTTTTTCACAAATAGCCAAAAAGTAATCCCCACAGAGCTTTCCTTAATAAAGTTAAAAAAAATTAAATAAAAATAATCACCTGACCAACCATAATTTCTGTTAAAGCAACTTCTGATCATACATAACCTCGGTTGCCTGCAAAAACGCACTCTATTGTTAATATACGGGGTGATTTATAAAAATTTCAACATTTTATATAGGGGCAATTTCGGACAAATAAACGGAAGGTCGTGGCGCGCAGATACGCAGATTATGATCCGGAAAAGTTGGAAAGAGCCCTAAGTCACCTTAAAGCTGGTCGGTTGTCATCAGGGAGTGTTCTCTGAAATTTATGGCATCCCAAAATCCACAATTAAAAAAAATTTTTGTCCGAAATTAACCTACAACAGCGCCAGCATCGATATTATGACGAATTTAGTTCTTGTCCGAATTTGCCCCACCCTACGGGGTAAGTTCGGACGGGACAAACTCAAAAAAATATATACAGGGTATCCCGTAATTAGGCTGCAATATTTTACCAGTGCGTTCTACAATCAAAATTAGGACTAAAAGTTTAGTAAACATTTTTCGAAAAATCCATCCTAAGGGAGTTAGGGCCCCTCAAAGGGATTAAAAAAATAGTTATTTCTTCAATTTTTGAGGAACGCCTTACGATTAGGGCTGTACGGATCCAAATTTTTTCCAGATCCGGATCCAAAATCTGGGATCCGGATCTTAAAAAATATCCGGATCCAAATGCGAATCTAGATCCGGATCCAAATCCGGATCCAGATTCGGATCCAAATCCGGATCTAATCCAGATCCATATCCGGATCCAAATCATGCAGGTACTGAAAATAAACCATCAACGAGTTTTGTCATTTATTAGTCATAATTCAACCATGTAGGTGAAGATTCTCATAACATTAAACGAGGTAGTTTCAAAGTCTTGTTCCACAAAATTTACTTACTGTTTAGGACGCGTTTCGGAGTGTTACTCCATCTTCAGCTATAAAAGAAATCAGTTCCTCTCTGAAAAATGGACCAAACTTTCAACCAATTCTCATAACACCTCAAATTATGCAGCATCAATTTTCTTCAGCAGAATTTTTCTATTTTGTAAGCAAAGACGTCAAATTAAAAACCTACTCAATAATTAATAGACACATGAAAAAGTGTAACAAACTGGATCGCGGATCCGGATAGCAAACTGGATCCGCGGATTCGGATCGCAAACTGGATCCGCGGATCCGGATCGGAATCTGAATCCGTGGATCCGGATCGCAATCTGGATCCGTGGATCCGGATATTTTTTTTTCCCAAATCCGGATCCGATCCGGATCGAAATAAAAATCCGGTCGATCCGCACAGCCCTACTTACGATAGGGTCACGAAATTTTGAACTTTGTCGTAGATTTTTGTGCTGAACAACGCTAATGTAATGGTTTTTGGCAAAAGCTTCAAGGACGTGCGTGACTGGAGGGGTCGCGGACATTTTTGTATCGAACTTTTTTGTACGACACCTTGGGTCAATTCTGAGCACAAATTTGAATTCTCCGTACATTTTTACGTAAAAAGGTGCACTAGTTCAAAATCGATAGCTCAAGCCGTTTTCGGGGAAAATCGATTTGAAAGTTCAATTTCGTGGTATAAAAGTGGGTAACTGTGGCACTCAAAATACCTAAAATTATCAGATGCTACATGATGGATTTTCCAGACTCTATCCCATTAATTTTGCGCATTTTCGGCGTTGGAAAAAAACTTCAAATCGATTTTTTTCAAAAACGGTCTGAGCTATCGAGTTTCAACTAGAGCACCTTTTTTACGTAAAAATGTACAAGGAATTCAAATTTGTGTTCATAGTTGACCCAAGATGTCGTACAAAAAAGTTCGATAAAAAAATGTCCGCGGCCCCTCCACTCACGCACGTCCCTGAAACTTTTGCCAAAAACCGTTACATTAGTCTTGTTGAGCACAAAGATCTACGACAAAGTTCAAAATTTCGTGACCCTATCGTAAGCTGTTCCTCAGAAATTGAAGAAATAACTATTTTTTTTACTCCGTTTGACGGGGCCTAGCTCCCTTAGGATGGATTTTTCGAAAAATGTTTATTAAACTTTTAGTCCTAATTTTGATCGTAGAACGCACTGGTAAAATATTACAGCCTAATTACGGGACACCCTGTATGAAAACCAAAAAAATGTTAATTTTGGCCCCTTTTACCCTCTTTCCCCCGTCGAATTCGGAGCAATATTTATAGTTATATTCAAAAAACCTCAGAAATCGTTCGAAGTAGCCCCCTCTGACGGTACCTAATTGTAGTAAAGTAACAATTTTGCTATTGGAAAATATAGAACTTTATTACTTGCAGTTAGTTTACATATCAGGACTAGTTATACATAATAGGTACGCATTTCAAAATAAGCGGAGCGGCATTTCACCAGAGGCTGCATTTTTCGGATGGATTCATTAGACTACCCACTGGACAGTTATATACTCTCGCAAAATCTTCCGAATTGCTCAAAGTTCCAATCACTCTGAAATTTTTGGGCTCTTCAAAATGTTTTGTTCATTGATTAATTTACCTAAACATTCCCGGAGAATGCACAGCAACCTTCAAACGACTTTTCACTGTATCTATCCTTTGCTTTCCACACCAAACCTGAGCAAAATTTAAAAAGAAAAGCTGTTTTCCAGAAAGTTTAATTCCTGGCAATACTTCGTCTGCGTGAGGGTTCAATTTGTGCCACATTAGGTATGCCTGCAAAAAATTTACTTGGAATTTGAAATGCTGCTTTAATACTTACTCGGAAGGCTTGCTTTAAGCCTCCATTGTCAGCTATATTCTCTCCCTGAGTAATAAAACCGTCCATGTAGGTATAAATGTCAGGAATAATATAAGAATTATATTGGTCTAGAATAACTATTTTAGTTTTAAAATGTACAATTTTACTAACCAATCATGCATTTCGCTCTTTGATGAAAATTGGAGATGGATTCCTCTTTCCACCATTGCTGCAAGTTGCCGTACTGATCAAAAAGCCTTCCTTTATCATCAAACCCGTGGGTAATCTCATGGCCAATTACAACTCCAATTCCACCGAAATTCAAAGACTTTGGAAAATATTTATGATAGAAGGGGGGTTGCAAAATCCCTGCTGGAAATACTAAAAATGCGAACTATAAAATAGGTACCAAGAAAGTTCAACACTACATAGATTCTTACTTATTTGGTTTTTGTTTCTACTGTAGTAAGCGTTAACAACGGCCGGAGCCGTCCCCCACGTGGTTTTGTTAACTTCAGTACCAATTTTCTGTTGCTCCTTCCGTGTCAAATGCCTCAGTATGCTCAAAGTATTCTCAAAAAAATAATCTGGATGGGCTTCCACATCAAAATACTGCTCAGTAAGCTCATTGCTGTCAAGCAAAAAATCCGGATAACCGATTTTCAGGTTCATCTTGTCGACTTTCATTCTTGCATAGTCTCTTGTGTGTTCGCCCAGCCATTTGTTTTCTTTGAGGATCTGTCGAAAAGCCTCCTGCAGGTTACTAGTCATTTCCAAAGTCTGCACAAAGTCATATCTGTTGTGGTGAAGTTGCATTAGTAACTTACTTGCATCATTTTTGCTACTTTCGTCAAAATATTTCTTCACAAATAGACTTCCCAAAGCCATTCCCATGTTCGAATTTACTTGCGCCACGCAGAATTGCCAGCGAGGCGGTGATTGCTCTCGTCCGAAAAGGACTTGGTAGAATCTGGGAAGAGGAATTTTAAAGTCGATAGAATTGTTCAGCTTTACCTCTGCTTTGCTAGAAGAAACCTTTCATCCAAGTTGTTTGTTCTATGTCTAACAAACCTCCACAGTAAATAATTAGCTGCTATCCTAAAACATTGTTTAAATGGGTGATATTACTACTGTAGTTACCTTGGGGGAGTAAAAGATAATAGGTCGAACAGCTTGTACAAATAGTCCATGCAATAACATGCTACTGGCTCGTCCAAATCAACGTTCTCCCCAAGAACAACTGTAAAATATGCAATCCAGTCAAATTGCGGAAAATAATTTACTAGTTCTCCAATATTTGTTTTAAGGTATAAATCAGTAACATTTCTACGATTCTCATTTGGGATCATTATCTAAAAAATACTTTTAACAGCTTTATAAACCCAAAATGTACTTGCTTTAGCTAATTCGGTTTCAAAATTAACGACGTCTAGGACTTCAGCTGTTGCCTTTTCCACTGGTGCTCCTAAAATCGTTACAACTTCTAGAAGAAACTTCTTATACGCATCTACGTATTTAGAATAAGTGGGATCTAGGAAATATCCCCTGCCAGGTAGTCCCAAAGTCGTCTGGTCGATCTAAAAATTTCGCATAACTTTCTCTGATAGAATAGGTACCTCTTTACTTGAATGATATAATTCTTGGAGTTAATAATGTCAGGTCCTATCCATTCCGTGACTAAAATATCATTGTTGAATAGTTTCAAGTTTGCCATTAGTTCTTCCAATACAAAAACCGAGTCGTTCCAATCGGGTGTAATTATTGGCCAGCTTCCGAGTTCATTTAGTAATCTGATCAAAGGTTTCTCCCCTTTTTGCGTTATTCTTTCTGAATTATCAAAATGTATTGTCTTTTCGTTTTCCGGACAATTCTTCGAAAATTTGGTCGAAGAATTTTGTTTTCCAACAATTGTCCTTTCGAAGAATTGTCCCTTTTTGTAACACAAGCCACTTACCTTCGTTTAGGCAGGATTTATAGAAAAATTTGGCTTTCACAGTTGCACTTACGGCTCTACTGTGAGAGCGCAGGGTTGTCTCGTTTGTTACATAGTTTTCCTCCTGTGAGAAGTTTGCAAATTAAAAATCATTAAGGAAAAATTTCATAGTGCTTGTGAAACCCATGTTGGTCAGTTATCAAAATGTTTAAGAAATTATAGAGGCGGGCAGTAAAAGAGGAAATAATTCCTACTAGGGGAAGGTTTGATAAAGAATGTAAAAAGCAAAAAGAGAAACGAAAGGAGAATTACGAAATGGAAAAACAAGAACAAAAAGTAAGGAATAACAGAGAAGGAAATACATAAACCAAGAGAGAATCAGAAAATCAAAATACAATGCTAAATATGGATACATAATAAGTAAGGGGTTATGTATGTACCAAGTTACCTGGAGGGAGAGAGAAAACAAAAGAAAATGATAGCTAGATAGATTCAGATGCGGAAGGCCACAGAGACAATAAAACATCTGCCATCTGCTGAAAGAGTATGAGAGAAGAGGAAAGGGAAAGAAAGAGTATACATAATGAAAGGGGAGAGAGAATAGCGTGGATGAAGAAGGCTCTAGATGCCGAAGGGGGGAAGAAGACAGCCGGGAGAGAAAAAATCAGTTAATATGATATAATGACGTATTTATGTATACATATAATTTAAATATTTAGTACCTAAACTCATACAGGGACCGTCACAAGCCAAAAGGCATTAATAAAATTTACTACTACTACCTAGAAGGAAGAAGCAGATTTGAACTAAACTGCCCGACAATTGAAATGGTCCACCCGAAAATTTGACTCACATTCAAAATGCCATAACTCCTAAAGGAGTCGATGGATATGAATGGCCTTTTTACGTCGGATGGTAAATTTAATTGGCTATCACACAGTATATTGTACGTTTTATTTAGAACTCCCTTTATTTGTATACAGGGTGTCAAATGCAGGTACTGCAAACTAGCGGAAGTTTAGACCACTCCGTATTCTACAATGAAATTTTCTGGGTTTTTTTAACTGGTTCAGGGAACGCAAGAGGTTCATCCCTCGAAACGTTTTTTTGAATTTTCCTCTAGCCCTCCTAGTTAGAGCGCAGTTCCAAAATATCTGTATTTTCGTTGATGGTTAATAGCGGCATTAGCTTTAAAGAAATTTTTAATTTATTGGAGGTATTGTAATCCAAAAACATCACTCAAGAACACCATGGATTTGAAATTGGCATGAGACAAAATTTCCTAGAAAAGGGGGCTCATTGAAACGGACCCAAACTTATTCTGTCTCCCAAAATGATCTTTAATTGACGCGCCCTAAAGGTCAAGCGATGTCCTCATAGAGGCATTTCTTCTGAACATTTTGAAATGCTCCTTGCTGGAATCCGATTACAATTGCCTATGTTGATACCAATTCCTTTGATGACGGTTTTTGGATAAAATGTTCGCCTATAAATTCATGAAGTCAAGGAGACGAAAATTGAAACAAAGGGTCGTACCTTCGTTGACCAAGTAACCATCCTTCAGGCCATGTGACAGTTTTGTCAAAATTTACATCGCCTTAGTTTCATGAAAATGCAGGCATGCGAAATGACTGCAATCTGTCCGAAAACCGTCAGACAAAGCACTGGTATCAACACCGGCAATTGTAACCGGATTTAATCAGGGAGCATCTTAAAATGTTCAGAAGAAATGCCTCCATGAGGACATCATTTAAACTTTAAGGCGCGTCAGTTAAAGATTATTTTGGGAGATAATATAAGTTTGGATCCGTTTCAATGGGCCCCCTTTTCTAGGAAATCTTGTCTAAGGCTAATTTCAAATCCATGTGTCCTTGAGTGATGTTTTTGTGTTACAATGCCCACAACAAATTAAAAATTTGTCAAAAGCTAAGGCCGCTATTAACGATCCACGAAAAAACTGATTTTTTGGCACTGTGGCCTAACTAGGGGGGCTGGAGGAAAATTAAAAAAAACGTCCCGAGGGTTGGACCTAATACGTTCCCTGAATCGCTCAAAAAAAATTAGATATTTTTTTTCAAGAATTGGGAGTGGTCTAAACTTCCGCTAGTTTGCAGTATATGCATTTGACGCCCTGTATACAAATAAAGGGAAGTCATAATGAAACCGACAACATATTGTGTGATAGCCAATGAAATTTACTATACGATATAAAAAGGCCATACAAATCCATCAACTGTTTTCGAAGTTATGGCATTTTGAATGCGACTCAAGTTTCCGGGTGGACCATTTCAACTGTCGGGCAGTTTACATGGCAATAGCGACATAAAAGAGATAGGGGAAGTCATTTGTATGACCCAATTAAGAGAAGAATAACATAAGAACCCAGAAAGGGAAGTCAGAAATGGTAGTCAGTTTTGAGAAAATAAGAACGCTGCTGAGAATCAGAGAATTATCTAAAATCAAAGCAAAATTAGTTTCCTCACCTCTTCTATGAATTCTGATAACAGATCCCTTAAAACAACGTCGAGATTTTCCCGCAGCATCTCAAAAGTGTCGTAGGAAGCTCTGTCCGCTGGAATAGAATGATATTTCTTCCAATTACCACACGCGTACTCGTAAAAATCCTCACAAGGGTCCACCGACTCGTTCATATATTTTTTCATAGTTATCGCTTGTAGTTTTCTAATTTGCTGATAGTTTAGTTTGTTTTTCCAAAAGGTATCTGTCATATTTGAATCTCCTGCCTTGTTAAAACAGCTTTTATCATTGCTTTCCATCAAAATTTTTGACTTACTTGCCAAGAATTCGTAACATAGTTGTAACCATCGTGGGTTTCGTTATTTCTGTCTTCTCGTTTTTGCCTTTTCTTAGCCACGTTTGTTATAGCTTCCGGAACATATGTTGTTTTGGAGTCTTTCAGAACGGTATGTTGATCTTCATCTTCCAAAACTTCTGTTCCTTCATATTCCTTCATGGCTAAAATACCAAGAAATAAAACGAATTTCAATTAAATGAAACTTACATAAACTTGAATCAATATGTTGCGTAGATGCATAACGAGTGATAAAAACCACAAAAATAACAAGAGGTAGTAAAATAATAGGGACGAAAACCAGCTTTCTAATTTTAATTTGCCAATCCCGTTCGCGGCCCACACACCATCTACAATACAAATGGTCAATTTAAAATAACGTCCGGCACGTGCCTCGAGTCAATACGCCTGCGTGGTCGTTATTGGCGGATGATTTAATAAATTCGATTTGTATTACCTCACTCTTCCTGATTCCTGAGGGACCAGCCTAAAGGAATACAATTTCTTTTTCCTCTCCATCGATCTACACGAAGATAAACCTCACACAACAAAAACTGCAGGGACCCTGCGATGAATTCGACCTTTATTCAGTTAATAAGTGGGTCATTTTGATTTAACTAGCGAATTAGCGACGATTTAAAATTCACACAACGTCGCTTTAAAAATGCGCTGCCAAATATAATAGGGTAATTATTCTGATAAAGTCTAAGACAATATTTGTGTTTTTATTGGATAAATGAAGGAACCAAATATTTTAATCGATTTATTAATACACATGTATGGATGGTAAAGAAATTGTTTACAGGAACAGGAAACAAGATTTGGGGAAACACTGCGTGATTGAAAAACTTGAGGCGCATTGTCAAATTTCCAGTTGACCAAAATATACTGTGAAAGAGAAACTATTGAGGTAATAGCAAGAAAATGTCTTCTAAGGATACTAAGCAATACTTATGTCAAAACCCAAAATAAAAATTGAGGAACTGAAACCATCCTCGCAGGTGATATCCAGTGATTACCTACATTGTTTTGTACAATAAAGTGGAGAATATAGAAGAAATATGAAAACGATGAAAAAGAAAAATGAAGAAGGGAACTCCTTCCCTATAAGTTTAGCACTTTAGTGCAAAACTGAGTGAGAGGGGAGTAAGAACCTTGACAGAACACAGTGCAAGAAGGGAAACACAAAAGACAAAATAGATAACAAAGAAGGAAGAATTCTAGAGAAACTATGGGTATGGGAAATATTAAACGAAATGTAGGTATATGATGGGGAAACGAAGTAGCGAGGTTCATTAGCATAATTTGCTATTTTTTAGTGAACTAAAACTGAAAAACTTGAATTTTTGAAAAAATGGAGTAATCCGTGATCTTTTTCATCATGTTAAAAAATTAATAGGCAGCCTATTATTGAGCCGGTATGAATTAGGTCCTCACCGCAAGATAGCTCAAACTTTATACTTTATAACGATGCACGATTGGTTTCTTGATCTTCAACCTTTTTGAAGATATTAATTTTTTTTCAGAACCCCTGCAAATCGATTTTCCTGTAAATTTTTTGACATAAGTAAAAAAATATGACAGTTAACTTGACATAACCTAGGTCCAATAAACTCACAATTCAGTGGCGGTTCCAACCGAAAAAGAAAAAAATGTCATTTCCATTTAAAATCGTGAAAATGGCTTCCACTTCCGGTATAACCAAATCTCAACGTTCTCGTAAAACTGGATCGGCAGTTATGGACCGATCCCGCACTGTTGACTCACCCTGTATATTTTAAATATTTTACATACCTATGTAAGAATGGTAGGGCTCATTTTAAGCCAGAAGGCAGCAATAAATTTACTACTACAATTACGAGATGCTAATAAATGGTACCAAAAACAGTATTTAAGAGCTGATTTATACAGTGTTTTTCAAAAGTAACTAATACAGGGTATCCCTCGACGAGCGTCAGTTAACCGTATCTGGAGTACTGTTTCTAGCATCGTCTTGAAAATTTGTACACAGGGGTTTCAATTAATTTTGAATCGACGTAAAATATTTTCATCAATGGCGCACTTCCGGCTATACCGGAAATATGTACTAACTTCTTTATTTTAAATGGAACACCCTGTATATTATGATATTTTTGGATTCTACGTTTCGTTCTAGGTAAACTTTTACTAAGAATTGCTATGCCAAAAATCAACCATTTTTGAGAAAATCGAGAATTTCGCTTTTTTATGCCAAGTGCAGGCCTAACTTCAAAAAGATGTAACATTCTTACAGTATGAAATGAGAAAATAATATTAATTTGGAATGAAGTCTAATGTGGGATGTATCCGCCTCTGGACTCAAATTGCGTCAAATACATACAGGGTGTTCTCTGCAAATTTTTAAACATCATCAACTTCATTGGTCAAAAAGTCAATTTCTCCAAATGGAAGGCCTCAATTATTTTATGTCACATTGACGCATAATTTAATTGTCTATCATTTTAGTCTACATGTTTGCCATATTTAAATAAACAGTTTTTGTGATATTTCTATGTATTTGGAATTTGACTAAAATTTCATATTTAGCACGATTTAATAACCAAAGTTAGCTATGATTTTAGGAGCCTTTAGAGTTCCTTAAGGCTGCTCAAATGAAAATTTAATCCTATTTTAATCCTGTTTTAAAATATGAAATTTTGGTCAAATTCCAAATACTTAGAAATATCACAAAAACTGTTTATTTAAATATGGCAAACATATAGACTAAAATGATAGACAATTAAATTCTGCATCGATGTGCCATAAAATAGTTGGGGCATTCCATTTGAAAAAATTGACTTTCTGACCAATGAAGTTGATGATGTTCAAAAATTTGCAGAGAACAGCCTGTATGTATTTGACGCAATTTGAGTCCAGGGACGGACACACCCTACATTAGTCTTCATGCCAAATTAATATCGTTTTCTCATTTCATACTGTAAGGATGTTACAGCTTTTTGAAGTTAAGCCTGCAGTTGACATAAAAAAGCGTCATTCTCGATTTTCTCAAAAATGGTTGATTTTTGGCATAGCAATTCTTAGTAAAAGTTTACCTAGAATGAAACGTAGAATCCACAAATACCATAATATACAGGCTGTTCCATTTAAAATAAGGAAGTTAATACCTATTTCCGGTATAACCGGAAGTGCGCCATTGATGAAAATATTTTACGTCGATTCAAAATTAATTGAAACCCCTGTGTACAAATTTTCAAGACGATGCTAGAAACAGTTCTCCAGATACGGCTAACTGACGCTCGTCGAGGGATACCCTGTATAATCAAAAACTTTTTTGAGAGGAATATTTCAAAAATATCGTCGGACAAGTCAACCTTATTTTTTGAGGCGCACCCGATGGTCCACTCTGATATATTTTTTGCACTTCCGGTTTAACCGGAAATGATTCTAATTCTAATTTTTCAAACGGAATCATGCTTTTTTCTCAACGGATTCGGAATCTACAATTTTTTCTGAGCTAGAAACGTGTCAACCTGCCCGGGAGTAGTCACGGCCACCCTAGATTTTCAAAAACATCGAAGAAATGCCAATCCAAATGCCCGATTACATTTACTAAAATAAACTGCTCAACAATTCAATTGGTCCACCCGGAAATTCGAGTCGAATTCAAAATGCCGTAACTCCTCAAGCAGTCGATCGATTTGAATGAACCTTTTTTCCACGGATAGCCCATTTCATTGGCTATGACATAACATGTTCCACATTTTATGCAGGTATTCATTATTTGATATACAGGGTGACAGAGCCGAGTACTGCAAAATGACGAAAATTTAAACCACCCCCGATTCTGAAAGAAATTTTTCTAATTTTTTTTACCTGGTTGAGAAGACGTCTCAGGTTGATACCTCCAGACGTTTTTTTGAAATTTGCTCCATCTCCTCTAATTAGGGTGCAGGGCCGAAAAAACTGTTTTTTCATCGGTGGTTAATAGCGCCTTTAGTAGTACACAAATTTTAATTTCCTGGGGGTCCTTGTAACGCAAGAACTTCACTCTAAATTGTCATCAATTCAAAATTATCCTGATATAAAATGTCACAGAAAAGGGGGCCCACTGAAGTGAACCCAAAATTATTCTGCGTTTAAAATGATCTTTGATTAAAGACGAACCAAAATTGAAACGATGCCGTCATAGAGCCATTCATACTGAACATTTTAAGATGCTCTTCGTCTGAACTGGATCACATTTGGCTGTGCTGATACCAGTGGTTTGGTTGAAGGATTTCGGACAAAAAGCAGGCATTTCGCACATCTGTAATTTCGTGAAACCAAGGCGACAAAAATTTTGACAATGCCTGAAGGATCGTTACCTTGTCAACGAAATATGGCTCTTTGTTTTTATTTTTGTCACCTTGGTTTCACGAATTTAAGGGGCTGCATTTTGTCTAAAAACCGTCCGTTGAAGATTTGGGTTGAACACCGGTGATTCTGATCCGATTCTGACGAAGAACATCTTAAAACGTTCAGAACAAATGGTTCTATGAAAACATCGTTTCAAATTTAGTTCGTCTTTACTTAAAGATTACTTCGAAAGCAGAATAAAATTGGGTCAATTTCAAAGGGCCCCCTTTTCTGGGTCGCCTTGTTGTAGATTAATTTTGACCCCATGGTGTCCTAGAGTAAAGCTTTTACGACACAATGACCTCAAGAAATTAAAAATGGAGTAGAAGTTAAAGAGGCTATTAACTACCGATGAAAAAACAGTTTTTTTGGCCCTGCATCCCAATTAGAGGAGATGGAGCAAATTTCAAAAAAACGTCTGGAGGTATGAACCTGAGACGACTTCTCAACCAGGCAAAAAAAATTAGAAAAATTTCTCTCAGAATCGGGGGTGGTTTAAATTTTCGCCATTTTGCAGAACCCGGCTCTGACACCCTGTATATCAAATAAGGGGTACCTGCATAAAACGCGGAACATCCCATGTCGTAGCCAATGAAATGGACTATCCGTGAAAAAAAGGTTCATTCAAATCGATCAACTGCTTGAGGAGTTGCGGCATTTTGAATTCGACTCAAATTTCCGGGTGGACCAATTGAATTGTTGAGCAGTTTATTTTTTTTGCAACTTAGGTTTTGCAGATTCATAAATTTAAATAAATACCTAAATAAAAAGAATTTAAAAAAAGTAGTGTTGACGTGATTTTGCTTTTTTCGAAAATCTCAATTTTTCACCGATTTCTTCGATGTTTTTGAAAATCTAGGGTGGCCGTGTCTCCACTTCCGGCCAGGTATGACACATGTTTCTGACTCAGAAAATATCGTAGATCCCGAATCTGTTGATAAAAAAGTATGATCCCATTTGAAAAATCAAAATTAGAATCATTTCCGGTTAAACCGGAAGTGCAAAAAAATTGAATACACCATCGGATGCGCCTCAAAAGAATCCTAAAGAATTCTGCATGGAGCCCTAACTTTGCCTACGTGCATGAGCTGTTTTGTATTTGTTGCTATATCTGAACGAAACGTGCGCCTGTTTTTTTGCCCATCCCTGTACATTAATCGTGGCTAACGAATATGTTATAAAATGATTGTATATATTACAATAGGAATGTTAGTATTATTTTGAGTGACGGCTTTCTTTGTATATGAACCTGAAGTGGTCCAAACACTTGGGCATTTAATGTTGACGGCTCATCGGAGTCTTTGTTGGGAAGTCAGGATCAAATAACTTCAAATATCATTGTCTTTGTTGGTTTCCCGAACATAAAGAGTGAGACATCCTCCTGATGAACGTTTCATTTCTGACGGACTCATCTAACAACCAGAACCAGTTTATATGTTTATTAAATGTTGCTGTGTGTATTTTTTATTTTGTTTGTTCTTTTGTATACGATTCAGCATTACACAAATCGATGTTTCATTAAAGCTGCATGTCAGATGTCAGCTATTGTGGTTATACATAAATAGATTTACGAATGTACCTACCTACGCTTTGGTTTCAAAAATTCAACAAACCAAAAAAAGGGATACAATTTTGTCGGCTTCTTAATTAATAACCATATCTGATTGGCTGTCATGTGTTGTTTTTAACGCCGCAATGCTTTTATTTTTAACTAATATCTCAGCCTTTATCTGAGTGCTTTTGTAGATGCTATAGGTTATAATTTCACACCGCTTCTGAGTACTCACCGTTGAAGCGTCAGGTTCTGAATAGAATGTGAAACAGTCACTCGATCTAACTCACCCTAAAACGGTAGAAAATTAATTTTAATTTTCGAAATGGCAAAAAATAACGTAAACTGTTGCAGGTTTACCTTTTGTGGGATTTTATCGCTATGAAAATACTGCAACATACACCAAAGTCACAGTCTCAGCCCCGATAATGAGTTTGCAAGTTTGAGCGGCAGCAATAAGATTGTGATACACTTTGCTCTATAATTATCCAAATCTGCCGCTAAAGAAAATTATTCTATTAGATAGCTTATGGAGATGGTTTTGTTGCCACTCCGATAAAAATATTTGTACGAGCTAGCGCTTATTCACCCCTTACATTTTCATATTCTCCTCACTTATGTGTGCAGTTGAATTCACAATGTGTGTTCTGAATTTTTACATGCGAGAAAATAAGATCAAAAACAATTTTTGTCAATCTATTATTTGACGACAACATCCCAGCAAAATTTTGCTTAATATTCACGCTGGGAGAAAAGTTTTTGCCGAAAAATATTTTAATTAACTACAACTTTTGCCATTCTTGTTAATAAATGTCAACATTGTTAATATTTCTAAAAATTTGTAATTTAATTTAAGTACCAAACTTGGCTTTGCATTTATTTAAGTACGTAGGTACTTATCCTACCTACTCTTACCTATTCCATTTTGTTTATTTAAAAATAAAATACGTAAGAGCCAGTAATGGCAGACTCCTGCAACGGAAGACGTATATCAAAGAAATGTTTATTCGCCGTGAATGGCTCGTATTGAGGTTAACTTGTTAAATCTGCACCTAGTAGTAGTGCCGTGCACTTAGTAGTAGTGTCGAAGCATATGCCTCACGATAAAGGTAGATACCGATCTAAACTATAGAACCCGCGAAAAAAATAGAAAATTTGCTACCTACCCATCAATTAAGTCAAAAATTTATTTTTGGTTGAAAAATTTAAGATTAAAAATAAATTTAGAAAGAAAATTCGGTACAGTTAAGTCCAACAATTACCGAAAGAAACTTGGGAAAAAGCAAATTGTTTTTTTTTTTAATATAAACCCCAAATTGTGCTAAATTACAGCGTTTTATGAACTTTCAACCAGTCAGTTCTAACCTCTTATTTCACCATCTCCAGATAGTCAATTTCACCCCCAAGTTCAGGTTTTCATTTCAGTCCCTCATGATTCAACCCCTTTATGTTTTGCAGGGTGATTTTGTATCTATCGGTAATACCTAGTGTTCTAATTGCTTGTATACCTATACTTAAGGACGTCTGATGTTTCTAAGTTTATAAGTAATTCAATAAAATTTAAAAAAAGTATATTTATTAAATTAAATTAACGAAAACCTTGCTTAAAAGCTACATTTACTTCAAATTATCAAAAATATTTAATTTGGAGGGTTCAGAATGAAAAAAAAATGACTCGGCGCAAAACTATGAGAAAATCAAAAAAGTGGCCATGTCTGGAGTAAAAAATATCGTAGACCCCACGTGTTAACCCTCTTTCCTTGTCAAGATCCATCCATTACCGACTGAGAATATTGAATTTTTCATGTAAAAATTGACGAAAATCTGGCTTAACAGCTAAAGTTTGAAACTGTCAACCTGCTTTGATATGTAATTTAGTGGGCTCAGAACGAAAAAAAAGTGATTCGTTTGCAAAATTATGGGAAAATAAAAAATCAAGGTGGACATGTCCAGAGTAAAAATTATTGTAGACCCCACTTGTGACCCCTCTTTCCTCACTAAATCGCACCCAACTAAGCGATTGGTGAAGCATTTGTCAAGATCCATCTATTACCGGCTGAGAAAATTGAATTTTGTATGTAAAAATTGACGAAAATCGTGCTTAAAAGTTAAATTTACATAAAATTATCAGAAATATGTAATTTAGAGGGTTTAGAATGAGAGGAGACCGATTCGGTTGCAAAAGAATGGAAAAATCAATAATCAAGTTGGCTATGCCGTTAGTAAAAATTATCCTAGACTCCACGTGTTACCCCTCTTTCCTTACTAAATCGCACTCAACTAAGCAACTGGTGAAGGTTTTCTCAGGATCCATCGATCACAGACTGAAAAAAGCGACTTTTTTCTGTAAAATTGAAGAAAACCTTGCCCTGAAAGTTAAATTAAACTTAAATTTCCCAACTAATTTCAAAAACATGTAATTTGAAGGATTTAGAAGGATAAGTGCCAATTCACAATGAACGTAAAACATAAAGCCTACGTAAACGTAAAATTGACGGAAACGTAATTTTTACGTTGACTGTTCACAGTGTCCGTAATCGAATCGTACGTAAATCACATTCGCGGTCACACAAACATTCAAAAATAATATTACTACGCGTGCGCGAGTAGCATTCGGGTTAAATCGGCGATGTTCGATGATGTAGACATTACAGGCACAGCATCACCGGGGTATTATTATAACAATAAACAATAATTTCACTGGCACTGGTCTCACTGTCGCACGTGTTCAAAATTAAGGTTATGTTGGTTGGATCACGCTTGACGCTTGGATTTTCAAGTTTGAAATTCTAGTAACATTCAGAGCCGCCACCACCTTCAAACAGATTTCCACTAGATTTCATACATAAGCCGAACGTAAAGTTGGATATTTTTCAACTTTATGTATGTGTTACGGGCGCCCGTAATTTCAACGTAAACGTAAAATTTACGTTCGCACATTGTGAACACTTGTATTCCCTTTCCATGGTTTCAATATTACGTATTATGTATTTCTTATGTACATTTTACGCATTACGTTCATTGTGAATTGGCACTAAATAACTGATCTTGCTGCAAAATTGCGTGCAACATACGCGAAGTTGCCATATATTTTTTTAGTTTTATTCTCCTAAATTTCAACACCCGACCTTCAATTACTAGCCTCCTTTATTTATTTTATTACGTTACTTGATTATTAAATTTATTTTAATAAATAAGCATGAGAAACAATTCACTTTACAACAAAAAGTCAAAGTTAGAAGGCATGTTTAATTTTCAAGTTAGATTTTTTTTTCCTTTTTAGGTACACAGTGTTTCTTCTTTTGTACAGCACCTACATCAGTAAAGAAGGCGCCATTTTTTGATTTCCCTCAAATCATTAAATCCATCATTAACCGCGGACCGGACGCCTGGATTTACAAATTCTTTTTGTATGTAAATTATAATAATAATTTCTATTTATTTACTCATTCTGCTGTTTCTTCTGCTCTCGTTTAAAAATGGTGTCTTTCATTTGAGGCCCTGTGGACACCCTGCGGTCCTGCTTCCCTGCATCGCCTAATGGTCGTTCCGCCACTGTATCCATTATTTTCTTCTAGTGACTGAGCACATATTTATCCTCTAAAATATCAAAAGCGTAAACTATTTTAACAATCTGTGACAATTGCATTGTTCATAGAGTCATACACATGCCAGATTGATGTTTTGACATTGTTTTAGGCAACAATGAGCCCTATGGACTCATACAAAATGGTCTTGACCATCAGGCCCAGGTATAGAGAAAACGCAAGTCATTTTAGTATACATTTCTGACAAGAGAGCTATATAATATGGGTGTGAGTGCCGACAAAGATGTTTTATTCTTAAATTTGCGCCAATTACGAGCGATTCAATAACTCCGAATTTTTAGGAAGATGCATCAGCATTCGAAACGTATTTGATTTCAGGTTTGTTATGATTCTAAACAGAAGAGTGACCGACCGGTTGAATTAAGTGCGAAATGAATATTTTGTGGGGAGTATTAGGTAACCCACCTGCCTTTGAAAATAATAATACGATGACAAATAAGTTCCTTTCATTTCATAACATTTGGCAAATATAGAGATCCATTTTAAGATAAGAATAAATGTTTTTCAAGCAGAAAAGGGCTGTGAGAATAAAGTGGTCTCCCAGCTACTTCGCATTGTTGTAAACTCGCATGCATCATATTAAAAACGGATTTTGTCACGTAGAAATAACATTTCAGGGCAAATTAAACAAGAGAAGAATGTGTATGTAGTGGTCTCTTCTTATTTGCATACACACAAGACATACAACACCCAAGGTGTATTGAAAACAAGAAGGCGGCGTGAGTCAATATTAGCTTCAACTTCAAATGGGAGTGGTGAGCACTGGAGAGCTTCCTGGGGAGGTCGCTTACAATAAACACTTCGAGAGAGCTACCATGCTCTTCAATCTTCTTCTTAGTTTACTCTGTTTACTGTTTCATCGACACCAAACTCAATCTTACGCGTTGCTGCACATAATTAAGCATTTTTCTCTCGTCAAAAGTCTTGTTTGTAAACACCCCGTGATAAACTAATTTCCACTTTATGGAAACTGTCTGGTGGAAATATTGAGAAATGAAACTTGCATCATATTGTTTCTGTACTCGTTTTTTTGTATGTAAATAAACAGGACAATATAGAAAAAATTGGCAGTCTTGATTGAGACGGTAGAAACTGACAATCCCTACCTAATTTAAGATACAAGTTTTAACCCTCAATGACAAAATTAAATTAAAACCCGAGGGGGTAACCACTCACAAAAAACATGTACCACGGACTAGGACTAGGCCGGACTTTTTAAGGACTAGCAGGACTAAATGGACTAGACTGGACTAAAGCGGACTAAACTGAACTAAAGCTAACTAGACTAAAGCAGGCTAGACTGGACTAAAGCGGACTAGCTTGGGACATATTGCACTAAAGTGAACTTAATTGGACTAAGCTGGACTAAATCGGACTACATTGCCCTAAATCGGACTACATTGCCTCCTGCGTCGCCCAAAATGTGTTCTCTACCGCGTCTAAATTTCAGAGATGGGTGCGGTTTAGTTCGATTTAGTTCAGTTTGTCTAAGGCTAGTCCGCTTTAGTCCGGTCCAGCCTGCTTTAATCCAGCCTAGCCAGCTTTAGTGCAGTTTAGTCCAGTCTAGTCCGCTTTAGTTCAGTCTAGTCCGATTTAGTCCATTTCGTGCTGCTATTCCTATAATAGTCCGGTCTAGTCCTAGTCCGTTCTTATATGTATGATCGAGATATCAGAAGCTTTTTGACCCTCAATTTTCCAGTAATTGATAACGAGAACGTTTATACTAGAGGCAAGAGGAATGTTCGCCGTATGCTACAAAATTCTAAAATGCCAAAAATGATGTAAATCAAAATTTTACAGGCCAAAGTCATCCTACTTCCACTTTACAGTTCCTAAAAGGTATTTCTAATTTCATAATAGTGTTTTAACCTCCCCAAATCCTACAATTTAAAAAAATTGGCAGTCTCGGAGACGGTAGAAACTTCTACTTTTTCACAGAATTTGTAAATGTAGCATTTAACTTTAGTTAACCAAGGTCGGGCATGCAGAGCGTTTAGATAGCTGATGCACCCGGCGTTCATTTATACTAAAATCTTAAATACAAATGTTTTTCACTCCTAAAATGGACATTTTTCGAAAAAATGGCACTAAGGTTTTCGATCCGGCAATGCAACAGCTATCGAACTCGATAATGATAATATGCCCTTTTGCAAAGAAAGAAAAACTCAAAAAGGGGCCTTTTTGTTATGCATAGGTTTTTTCACGGCACCATTTCTTGGCCAAAAGGGCACAAGTGTGAATACATTTCTAGAAGCAGAATTCGAAGAGCATTCATATGGTAACGCGAAAAATGGTAGTTTGCATTTAAATTTTTAAAGTTGATGTGCCAAAAAGGCACTTTCCGTGAACCGATTTGGCCCAGATTCTAATCAGCACCTACAAATTCCCCACTGAATATGTGTGCCAAATTTCATCTCGATACGTTCAGTAGTTTGAGCTGCAGCGTGATCACAGATAGACAGACAGACAGACACACAGACATTTTTTCAAAAAGCACTTTTTTGGGTTCCCAGGACCCTGAAACGTAAAGATTTCATGTTTTTGGCGATTCAATTTTTTTGAATTTTCCGATCGATTCCAGTAACTGCTTCGCGAGCGTAGAAGTTAAAAATGGGGGGTTACTCAATCACTAAAATTTTCGAATTCGAGGTAAGACCGGATCTATACGTTTTGAGGTCTTGGGAACCCAAAAAGTGGCTTTTCAAATGTCTGTATGTATGTAAGTAAACACCCCACAGCCCAAACTATTTGACCGATTTGGCTGAAATTTGGTACGTGTGCATGTGATAACCCAACTTATATCTGAAAAGCTTTTAGAGTCAATCGTGCAACCAGAAATGCCATTTTGGCACATCAACTTTTAAATTTTAAATGTAAACCCACATTTTTCACGTCACCACGAAGAGTTGAAAAATTTTTGGATTCAATAGACCCACGGAAAGTGCCGTTTTGGCACACCAATTTTCAAATTTAAAATTATTCTTTGATTTAGCCATCCAAAGCAAGTTTTTGAAAGATTTATTGTCACCATCAGAAAGGTCTTCAAATTCTGGTTTTAACTAAGGCAACATTTATTCGCAATTAGAACCCTTTGGGTAAAAAAATAGAAATTTTGTAATAACTCTAAAACCACGTTATAGCCCAAACTACTGAATCAATTTGGCTGAAACTTGGTACGTGGAGGTTAGATGATCCGTTGAAGAGCGAAAAAGCTTTTGGGAGCAATTGGTCTACGGGAAGTGCCATTTAGGCACTTAACTTTAAAATTGTAAACACAAGGCAGGGAAATCAAAGACCCACGCGAAGGGGAGGTTCCAGCCGCTTCTCTGCTGCCATTTTTCCTTACAAAACGTAGACGCTAATAAACAAATTATCAAGAGTTACCTACTACTTCAAATGATTTTTTTCAATTTCCAGTAATTTTACATAATCTAGTACTAAACTGTGCAAAATAAATCGGACTAAACTGGACTAAATTCACTAAGCCCTTGACTAAATCGGACTAAATGAGACTAAATAGGACTGAATCGGACTAATAGACTAAAAGCGGACTAAATCGAACTAAAAGCGGACTAAATCCAAGGGTGTACCGCGGACGGCGGACGAGCGCAGTGGTTGTCCCCTCGTTAAATCCATATGTCCGGTCTTTCAGTCCAAGTAATGGCTTGAGGAACTTTTGAGCCTCTGGGACGTATAGGGAAATAACATATGAAAATTAATTTTATTTTTTTCCTTCTCCCGAGAATTTACCCCAAAAGTTTTAGCATACCTACGTGGAGGGTATAGTATGAACTAGCCTGTACCTCTTGAGATTTGTTTTGACCATCAGCTCTTCTTATGTACTTAAAAATGATTTTTTTAAAATTGAATTTTATACAGATGCTGGAAATTTTTCAGGTACAATCGACACGCTAAGGCAGTTTTCGACTCCAGGATCAAACTAGTTTTGTTTCGTGTTGGTTTGTTCGATTATTATTCTTAAAATTCGAAAGACTCCTCAGAATCCTCAGATTTCTTCAGTAATCGTCACATACAACATCAGTTAATCAATTTTCAAAAAATCATTGTAAATACCTAACGGGAGCTGAGAAACGAACAAAATCTCAAGAGGTACATACTAGCCTGGGCTATCGTCCACATAAGCTAAAACTTTTGCAGTAAATTCTCCGGAGCAAGAAAAAAATGAAATTCATTTTCCCATGTTATTAACCTCCACGCAACCAATTCAAAAAATTGGCAGTCTCGGAGACGGTAGAAACTTCTACTTTTTCACAGAATTTGTAAACGTAGCAATTAACTTTAACCGTTGCGTTGATTAAAGGAATTATAACTAGCATTAAGCATCATGAAAAGCAATGGAAAATGTTATTTTAAAACATTTCTAACCGGCAAACAGAGATCATAGTAAATAAATAATAAAATGAGAACAGTTTCAAAACATCATTAAATAATGAACAGCACATGTAACAAAATAGAACATTTCAAACATCAATCGGGCATTAAAATCAATGGAAAATGTTACATTTTAAAAACACTTCTAACCTGTAGGTCAACACAGAAAAAAACAGCATTTCAGAGGACAAAAAAAAACATAATTCGACATAATGAGGAAGAGCGTTTTAAATGGAGTATCATATGTTAAAATTTAGAAAAACCGTGGCAACAACACTCGAGTCCGTTTCGGTTTTTGCTTCAGGGGGTCAAAAATTTTGTCCCACCCCAAGTTTGTGCCACGGCACAGGGAAACTCGAATTTCAGCAATAATGTGCCTAAAAGACAATGAGGAACAAAAAATGACAATGCGGATAATCGAAGCCCGGCGTACAAATTAGAGCTTCGGTCTCGTCTCGTCTCGACGAGACCAAGGGGTGTCTCGTCTCGGTCTCGACCGGTCTCTATAAATATGCGTCTCGTCTCGGTCTCGACCGGTCTCTATAAATATGCGTCTCGTCTCGGTCTCGTGTGGTCTCGAACAACTTCAGTCTCGTCTCGGTCTCGAAGTCTCGAGTCTCGAATTCATATCTTGGTCTCCCATTATTGTACAATTGTACAATGTAATTTCACAAACCTCATCTAAATATTAAATATGGGTGGGGGTGGGAACCTAAAAGTAGGTACTACGACTAAAACTGAAATTTGTCTTTTCCAAGTTATTTTCGACCATAAAATATCACCAAATGTTAAAATGTTATAACGAAATACACCATCTGCTGCTTGTAAGGGTAGGAACCTATGTCATAAATATTGCTTATTGCATTTTGCATTTATTGCAAATTCCCACGCTTTAAGAAGGGCCTTGCAATCGTCAGTTTCCAGATGAAACACGTACAACCGTAGTAGATTCCTTCACAATTAGATAGAAGATATTCGATATTATTCTTACGGTCATTTTTATGATGCTATGCTATAAAACAGCATCAGGATTGGATAAAATATGTACTTAATTATAATATTCTTTTTGCCCCCTCCTAGATTTAAAAGAATTTGTGACAACGCCTATGGTCACTGCATGCCTATTGGATTTACCTAAAAAACCTAAAAAACATTTTTGTGAAAATAGTATCTATGATGACAAACTAATTCATCGAATTCGCTGATGTGATCGAAATCGAGAAAAGTAGATAGAGAGGTCTCGGTCACGGTTTCTACCAACCACCCATATAGGGTTGCCATATTTTTCAAAACAGTAAGCGGGACACAGGAGTGATAAGAATTATGTGTTTGCGTGCGAAGCGCAAAAGTGGGAGTGAGGGGCGAAAATTTTTGCCCCCCCCCCTTCTCACCTGCTGTTCAGTATTTTCAGTCCAAATTCAAATCAAAATCAATTAATTTCATTCTCATTGCGAAATAAAAAAAACACTTGAAAAATCGTGGATCAAAAAAGAATAATCACTAGATTTGGGCGTTTTTATGGTCTAAGGATTTTCAATTTTTTGGTTGGTAAACTAATTTTATACTTTTAAAATACATTTTTTATTAAAATAACTAAATCTCTTTGAACAAAACAAATGATAATTCTCAGCCTTGGTTTGGTATTTACAAACACGCAGGGCACCAGCCTGCGTTGTCACTGGCAGTGCACCCAAATAATAAGAGATAGACACAAAGATTACCTTGCGATTTTAACGCTTGCAACGAAGATGGAAGATGATTGACAGAATGGACCCGACGTTTTGTAAAGCACTGTTCTCACAGTTAGTAGACACTACAAATAAGTTAGGTTATGTTTTAAACACTGGTTTTCAATAAAAAATAAGGAAAATAAAGGGAAAGGGAAAACTCAGAAAGCAAGTCCAAAAATCGGGACAAATTCAGCACTAGGCGGGACGCGGGACTCATTATAAGGAATCGGGACAATCCCGCCTAAATCGGGACGGTTGGCAACCCTACACCCATAGTCCACAGCATCCCCCATGCAAAGCATAAACTTTCCGTAATAAAGCAATAAAGAGTCCTTCAGTGAATATTTTGGCCTTGCTGTTTGAGTATAGTTTGAGATCAAGGGCGGTCACCGTCTCCTAGAAGGAATTTATAATTTTATTATTGAGTAGGTATTGTATTTTTATGCAAAATTTGAAAATCCAAATTATTATAACTACCGTCTATACTATCTATATACGATTATATCTATAATTAAAATATATGATATAGGTTTGCTCATTAAAAATCCGACAAAATTGTATTAAGTCGAAAAACTCCACGTGCCTGATGCATAAAATATGCCGGTGACCGATTCCCGCTAGGTACCGTAATCTGGGGATTTATGAAACGATTTTTGGAGATTTTCAGGAATATCGAGATAATGGAAAATTATAACTACAAAATTCCAGCTGGAACACATTTTAGCATGTCCCAGGACGCGATACCACGTAATTGCATATCTCTGCAGCCCCCCCCCTTATTTTTAAAAAAATGTTTTCTTCGTTTCATATTACCCGGGTATCTGGGGTTATATGAAACAGTTCCGTAAATGTGTATAAAAATACTTTGAAAGCAAATCACATTTCATAAAGGCTTGATGTTGGGGTTATATGAAACACAATATTAAAAAATAAAGAATCCATTCTTTGTGTGCACTAAAAGGGGCAAATCTCGTGCTTTCGCTATAGGAGGTGCCGATATCTATACCGTTTCACATTAGCCCATCCACATCACAAAAAGTCATTTGAATGACGAGAATGTTTTATGAACGTTTATTAAAGAAACAGAAATACAAAATTAACACAAACTCTTTGGTTTTAAGGAACAATTTTATAGGAACCATAGAAAATTAACACAAATTCTTTGGTTTTGAGAAATAGAAAAAATCAACAGCAGATTCACAAAATGTCGCTATAAAAAACATGAATTCCTCTTGAAATTTTGGGGTCTGAAACCAAAAATTGTATTTGCTCTACATCAATAGAGCAAATATCTGGAACATCGGGAAAGATAAAATTGTATTTTCTTCCCCTGTGAGATCGTAGAAATGAAACAGTGATTTTTCCACTATTACGGATTTCCGTTATTTGTCCCAAGAAAATTTTGGGGTTTTCTTTCTTGGTGTTTCTATTGTAAACGAATGACGCGATTATGAAACAGCCAATTTTTAGCTGCTCCATATCTTTTTTGCCTCTAAAAGGCACTTTTAATTTTAAAAAAGCAGTCTTATTTGGCTCAGCCTCTTCTGTATCATCATCACAGATATTTTCCTCACATTGATCAGTGATATCATTTAAATTCTCATGATCATCTTCAGATGCAGAGGATTCTCCTCCATCTATCTTATTATTAACGTTATCACAGTTATTTTCATTACTTTGACCAGTTGTGTCATTTAAATTCCCATGATTATCTTCGGTTTCTAAGAATTCTGTTCCATCTATCTCATTATTGACGTCGTCTGTCCCATTATTAGCGTTACCGGTATCTTCCTCATCACTATTTTCGATATCTTGGTTATTGTTATCAACTTCATTGTCAGCTTCCATCATATTATTATTTCCCCTAAAATCGGCTAGAGACACTGACCTGCCTGCAGGCACATCAATTTTTGGCTGCCTTTTTCGGGTTCTGGTTTCATCCACAGCAGTTCTGTCAGCCATTATTTGAGTGAATGTGCCCACTAAGTTACCTTGATCTATTTGCAACTGGCCAGCAAGATTTCCCCGAGGAACTATTTTTCTGATGACTCGTTCAGAATCTACAGGAATTATGCCAGAACTAGCAAACCCACTTTTTATATTTGCCTCCATCGTTGGTTGCAGTGAAATAAGCATTTCATTTAACAGTCCAGGAAAGACAGGCTTTGGTACAACGCCTTTATTTTTGCTTTTCCACTTTAACAACACTTTCCTCCAAGCCTTTTTCATTGGCCCAAACACCGCAACGTCCAAAGGCTGGCATACTTGAGTGGAGTTTGGTGGCAGAAGGACAAAACTAATGTTATTTTGTTCACAAAGTTGAATAATCTTCGCTGAGATATGGCTTACCAAATTGTCTCCTATCATTACCTTTCTTCCATCTCTTCTACGAAAATAGGGCAAGGCAATTTTGATAAACCAATCTTCAAACGTTACTGAATCGAACCATCCACTCTTAGATCTGTTGTATCTGCATCCTTGGGGACCCCCTTGAACCCATTCGGGATACAAATTTTTGGCCTTATAGACCACGTAGGGTGGGAGCATACCACCATCACCAGCAACACAAAACATTACCGAGTGGGACATTTTGGAAGAATCCATTATTCTCCTAGGGTGCTTGGTTCCCCTTTGGGCAAATAACTTGGATGTTCCTGGATCATCTGAGATGTTTGTTTCATCATAATTAATCAGATTTTCTGGTAAAACACCTGCGAGGGTTTCTTCCAATTCCGTGAAATACGATCTTAACAATTCAGGGGTCAATTCAGCCTTAGATCGTTTCATATTTTCGCAATTTCGTCGTGTTAATTCCTTGTTTCTGCTTTCAAAACTTAGGATCCAGTCATCTCCGGGCATGTTGTTACGAAAACATCTAACTTCCACTCCTTTGCGATTGAGGTATTCTTGAACAAATAACTTGAGCCCATTTCTATCAAAGGGATACCCAAATTTGGAGGCAATTAGGAGAGCATCTACGATATTTTTTTCTTCAGTTACACTCAGAACAGACGGTCTGCCCAATTTGTCCCTCGTCATTCCCTTGAATTTTCTCCAGATTGTAGCCTTGGGAACTCCAAAGCGCTCTTCAGCTTGGGAAAAAGATATCTGTTCACAGACAACAGCTTCCAGTGCATGTTCAAGACTTTCTGGTGGATAATTCTTTCTAAAGGCAGTTCCAGGCTTGTGAACAAACTTGCGAGGCATGTTTCATATTACCCTGGAAAATCTTCATTTTCAAAAACTTTTCATTTTAGAGCTTGCATTTAATAAAAAAAAATCATAACACTTCTACCTGCACCATTGAGGTTATAATCTAAATATTATCTCATTGGGGCAAAACAAAAACCCTCATAATTTACCCAGTACAGAGGAGACTAAATGAGGTTATAAAATATAGAGAAAATCATAGCAGGGCACATAATTTTTTGCAAAAAACTCACCGTTGTTTTACTTCGCCTTTAATTGTTTTCAGATTCTGCGATCTGTCAAGTAAACATAGGTAAATTTAGTTATTTGAATTTGGCAATCCTGAATACTGACAACGCGGTAAATACAAATTCATGTACTGATGTTTCATATTACCCCAGCCGTTTTATAAATCCCCAGATTACGGTATATAGGTATACCTATAACACATTTTTTAATTATAGCGACAAAAACCAATACCTATATCAGATTTTTTTTTTAAATATAAAATATTTTTATGTGTTATAATGTGATAATGGAGAAAACATTCGAGACTCGAGAGTCTCGAGAAGATATTTTCGAGACTCGAGAGTCTCGATTGAAGTAGTCTCGTATCGGTCTCGAAATTACTGCCGTGGTCTCGTCTCGGTATCGTCTCGAAAGTCGAGACCAGTCTCGGTATCGACAGAAGCTCTAGTACAAATTGTATGGAACGCAGAAGCAGCGTGTATATAAGAGCAGAGAGAATTTGTATTATTTTTATTTGAATTTTTTTGGTTTCACAAAAGTAGCATTTTATAGCGGAGCGATTATTTTCTATGCAAAATGTGGAAATTATGGAAAAGCGAATGCGACTTCGAAAGTGTGCCATTCCAGTGAATTTTGGTAAAATTAAATCATTATGGAGAGAGATTGATGAGAAACGGGTTGTCTTATTTAAACGTGCCCCTGCGGACCGGCTGGTTGAATTAATTTGCGAAATGAAATTATGCGTTTTGACGGCGTTTGATGAAAATCGTCGATGTATTTCATCAAAATAAAACAAACGCGCCTAAACTCGATTATCTCCATAATTCTGAATGACAACAATTTGCAGTGAAAATATTTTATCCGGGTGCAACTTTTCTTTTTCCTACGCGCCTTTTTGATGTTAGTGCTGCCTATTTAGGGTGTTATTGAATTATTCAGATCTGTACGGTGGTGTGAAACAGCGAGTAAACGCGCAATAATGTAAACCTCATCCCCTAACACCAATTGTGTACCACCCCCAGTGACGTTTTATTCTCTTTGTTGTTTCACGTTGTGCTATGGCAGTTATGTCAGCTTCCAGAAACTGTTTCTACATTTGATTTTCATGAAGATTAAGCGACTTAAGGATTCCACCCTCTTCTCAATCACCCGGTCCTTATAATTCTCTTAATTCTTACCAAATCGCTAAACAAGACGTCTTACATCGCAACCGCAATTTTAGATTTTCAACAAATCGATACCTAAGATTTCAGAGACGTCATCGTATCCGTTACTTTTTGTTCAAATGACAGCCTTAAGTGGTACAATAATTGCTTTCTACCTGTCATTGTTAATGTATGGAAACGATTTTAAGCACGCGAAAGCTAAAAGATTATTTCTTTAGATAGGTATATGTACCTTTGTTTGTTCAGCTATTTGTTTTTTTTTCAGTTATTTCCTTTGTATCACCAGTAATTAGCGTTTTTTTAAATTCAAATTGAATTTTCCGCCGCCCTTAATTTTAATGATATTCTTTCTTCTCTCATTTACTCTTATACATATGAAGAAAATACGACATTATGTTTGTGGATTCAAGTAAAGCAACAAAAATAGATATATTTTTTTTGAGTGTAGGGCAAAATAAGCAGAATGAAAAGTTGTTCTCGAGGTGATTGTTGGACGTGACGGATTTGCATTGAAGCAAAAAAGTTTGACGCCCTTATTGAATAGAACAATGAATATATTTATTCGCCCAGACGCGTTTTACAACAGTATAAAATAAATACGGGTTGATATAATTCCCGAAGTGTAAGTAAGTCTCGGCGGGAGTCTCCGGTAAATTCAGCTAACAATGTATTGAAAGCCGGTCTGTGTTTAGGAGGACAATTATTTACTAATTTACACAGTCCAATAAATACAATTACAATTGCTACTATTGCAAGCCATTGGTGCATGAAACATCACATCACTTAATAATAGATCGGCTCGCACAAGAATACACTTCTTTTCATCCAAAATTTTAATGGATTTGTTGGGTCTTGCTTTGCTACCCTCCTCTGACTTGTATTTTCATTTTGTTCTAATTACATTTTGCTTGTGGCGAAGACGTTTTCAAGGGCCAGTTGACGTTTCCTCCACTTTTATTAAGGCGTTAAAACCTTTTTATGAAAACATTGTTAGCCTGGAAATCCTCTGACCACCATCACAAAGCTGTTCAATACTCATGTCAAGTAGATTAGGATACAATAAGTACTTAGCGTCAAAATCCCACAATATTTGTACCACCCGGAGATTAAGGATACTTCTCTTAAGTCCTCCAATGGGTTTACGAGTATTATTGAATTATGTGCGGATGCCCCATGCGGCGTCAATAATCAATTTGCTTCCAATTTCTCAAACAAATTTTTGCTTTCTTCAGTGAATAATTTCAATTCCGCAAACGCTCAAAATGATAACAAAAAAACAGCAGAAAACATAAAAAATGCGATTACCTATTAAATAATAAGATTGACGTTGATAGTTGGGGTGGAATAAAAAACAATAAGCGAGACAATAAGAATCTCAAAATAAGAATAATTTGATAATTTTCTAATTTGTGAGACTCCAACAAAAATGTTTTTAATAAAGAACGGTTCTCAAATACCTAGTATCTTACTTTTAATCCTTTTCAAAAACAATAATCTTTAAAAAATATCTCAAAAATTGAAAGAATTCCGTCGTATTCTTGAATCAGGTCTTTCTACACTTTGGTTGTTGTTTTAAAGAAATTCTGTATTTAACTTTGCATTATGCAGCGTATTAACAGTAACTTGTAAAATTATAAGTACTACTTATTCATTCGCTAATTTACGTCCGATATTGGAAATAACAGCATCTGTGTACTTTTAGTGTAATGTCAGATTACATCATCAGATTTTGTCGCAATGCACAGACGTTGTAAAATCACAAAAAAAAATGCAGCAGATAAGCGCCTGGAACCTCCCCATCGCGTGGATCTTTGATTTTGGCAATCGATTTGACACGGAAATAAGGTATTATAATTGAAACATAAACTATGGAAACCGCCACTTTTCAGTGAGAATTATAATTTTTGTGCCCAAATCCTCGAAGCGGTGAATACATTTTTTAAACCAGACTTTAACTACATTTCTTATGGAGGTATAAAAAAGGCGGCTTATTGTATTGGGAATTTCAAAGTTGATGTGCCTGAATGGCACTCCCCGTGGACCGATTGCTTGCAAAAGCTTTTCAGCTCTACAGCAGGTCACGCAGCCTCTACGTACCAATTTTGAGCCAAATCGGTTTGGAACTTTCGGCTACAGTGTGTTCTTTAATGTTCTTCTATAAAACTCTGATTTCTTTTGGCCTATAAAGGGCACTAAGCGTGAATAAATTTTTTCTCTTTATTTAGAACCAAAATTTGAAAACCTTTCTATTAGTGACATTACATTTTAAGATTTCAGCCAAATCGGTCAAGGGGTTTGGGCTGTATCGTGTTTCTAAAATGCGCTAAAAATCTAGAATTTTTGAACTTTTCGTAAAAACTGTGTGGTTGGGGAGGTTAAGTGTAGGTGTTTAACCAATCGCCCGTCCCATATGAAGCAGTATTTGGGACAGACAAAGATCTTATTTTCATTGTTTAATAAACCCGTAAAATCTAAATAATTCCGTTGTCGCATAGTTATACATACTTGTCCTCCTTTTATCCAACTTAATTTATAATTGTAATTACATTTTTGTGACAATTACTTAAAATATTAATAACAATTTAATTTAATTTGTGAATAGGTACCCTTCGCGCAGTCAATGACTTTGCGAGTTGAAAATTTCTGTTTTGTTGTTTGGAAATCAATCAATGAATAAAGGTTATTATTATTATTATTATTATCTGCACTCACGTGAACACTCAGTGCGTTTTGCTTTGTACTGTTCTGATGTTATGTCATATTGTATACCATATTATATACCATTTCAGCAAACCTATAGTTTAGCAATTTTATAGTTATTTTCATGCTTCAAAAGTTGACATTTCGCAAACAGTAAAAGACGAAATTTTATGAAATTATAAAAAAATTGTGTTTGTCAGTGTAGATTAAGAAATCTGAAAAGAAATTCAAGATATCTGGCTTAATTCCGAAAATATACCGAAAAAACTGAAAAATATCATATTTTAATCCAGTTTGTCCTTTGTGCTGGGTAACGTAATTGAACCAAATTTCACTATAACAAATCTAGATATCTTGGATTTCTCTTCAGATTCTTAATCTACACTGAAAACTACAACTTTTTTCTAATTTAACAAAATTTAGTATCTCTTACTGTTTGCGAGATGTCAATTTTTGAAAAACTAAAATAAAACACAAAATTTATGGCAGACTTCTGTTTTAGTCTTCTCCAGCATGAAAATAGTACCTACCATTATGATCAAAAATCATTACTTTGGTTATTTTTGTTTCAGTGGTTTGTTTATCGCATTGGCTCGCACACCATAATAGCTTTCGATACCTTATATACGACAGAAGTATGATAAATCAAGTTAATAAACTTACTTTGAGAAATATATTTAAATAATAAACGCAGATAATTTATACGATTTAGGTACATGTACTGAAGTAAGTACTTATACTTGGAACACATCCTACTTAGTACTTATGAGTTATACAGGGTGGTCAAACGAAAACGAAACAGGCCGGTTTTATCGCACATTCAAAGCTATTTTTCCGAAAAATGCTCGGACAGGTCGATTTTTGTTATGTGATGAGTATACGATTTCACAACGCGTCTCCTGACCCCCACCAACCCCAAGTTTAAAATTTCAAATATCAACCCCCTACTTGCGATACACCATTTGAAAGCTAATTTTACTGTATGAATTCAATGGTGTAAAATTCTCGGTGATCGAATTTTAAATTACATTAGGGCTCTTTGTTGCGCATCATTTGAAAGGTTTAAAATTCTCTGTACTCCGATGCAAACATTTTTGCAATCCATCCTCTCGTTCAAAAGTTACAACATAACCTTTAAAGGAATTTAGGCCCAGAGCCAGTTCATGTTCTTCAGAGTACTTTTGAAAGAGTGGATGGATTTCAAAAATTTTTGCATCGATTTACATAGAATTTCATACCCCTTTAAACGATGTGTAATTTAAGATTCGACCATAGAAGCCGCTGGCGGTGCCGAATATCAAAAATTTTGACACCATTGAATTCGTAATGAAATTAGCTTTCAAACGATGTGTCACAACAAGTGGGGGGTTGCCATTTGTAATTTTAAAGTTAGGATTGGTGGGTGTTAGGGGGTGCGTTGTGGAACGGAACAAAAATATACCAGTCTGAGCATTTTTCGGAAAAATAGCTATAAATGTGATAAAAGTTTACAGTTTTTTCAAATAGTTTCTATTTCGTGCAAATAAGATATCCGGGTCTGAGAGCAAGAGCCATTTCAAGTTCACAATCTATTCCTCAGAAAATTGACGGCTTAAATAAGTTGCAGCCATCAAAATAGTTTTTCTGATATTATCTAAATTTGGAAGTTTTTCAGAACGTCTGTTAGAACGAATAAAATGGTGTTTGCAGATTTGATTATATTTACATGTAAGATACAGATTTCATACACATAGCTATTTACATACTCAGTATATAAAGAAACGTTCGTTTTTCGTCAGTTTTGACTAAATAAACTCTTCTAGTCTAGTGTACCTACAACGAAAAAAAGAACAGCCTCCAAGTAACATTACCTTGAAAACACTAAAAGTCACTTTTTAAGGGTCTGCCGAGCTGTCTGTGACATTTTCTGTAGGAGGCCCCGGCGGCCTCGCTTGCAACAGAGCTTGGTAATAATTAACAATCGGGAACATAGGCCACTGTTTTTGCGAATTTTGCTCCTGTTGATCGCTAGTAACGACGTCTATGTCCTCTTCGTTGGTGTCCTCTCCCGAATCCGGTGCTAGAAGCGACGCGACGTCGAATTGCCGTTTCCGCGACGGACCCCTCGTCGGCACCTGGTGATAAACAGACGTGGATGGTCCCGGAACGACGGAGGGGGGAGTCACTGATAACGGTGGTGGACTTGGAGAATCTGCCCCGTCCTCATCCACAGCAAGTCCCATATGTTTTCTTACTTTCCGCTGCGCTTTGCGCCTCCTGAAATCGCCTTTTCGAAAATCGTCAACATTTGCCGGGTGGACGGCCCAATAATGCCCCTTTCCGTTTGCACTCCTTCCGGCTTTTATAAAACAATCGTTCAAGGATAAATTGTGTCTTATCGAGTTTCTCCAGCCGGGGCCTCTTGTCCGAAAGTAAGGATAATGGTCCAGGATATGTTGGTAAATATCGGAAAGCACTAATTTGCCTTCGGGGGAGCTTAAAATAGCCATAGCGATTAATCCTATGTAGCTATGTTGTGGTTTTGGTTCTTCCGGTTGCAAGGCCCTTGGAAACAATGGATAACACGTTAAAGGTGTTGGAAAAGGATTTAAAAGTGGATATCGAAGTCGCTCCGCGACGGCATATTGATACAGCTGCAGGCGGTATTGTTCAATTGGCAAAAGGGCCCTAGGATTGTTCCCATCCAAAGCGAAGGGAATTGGCAATCTGGGTGAAGGGTTTGCCGGAGTTTCGTTACTGCACATTTTTTAGAAAATATCACTAGCACAATCACAATTCACAAACTGGCCAATAATCGTCTATCAGTTTGCGAGTGTTATGGTCATTAATTATGATCTGTCATTCGGGAATGTATAAAGTATACTGTAAGTACTGGGAGACCCATCTGGGCATCTAAACATATAACAAACACGAACTATTTGTGGACCAATATTTGGTAACAGTCCGGAGGCGGGAATCTCAACGACCAATGAGAATTCCTGGTGCCCTTCCGGAAAAAGCGGAAACCACGCCTAGCCATGTTGTTAAACTTGTGTCGTCTCTCTGGATACCTCCTTGTTGTCGTGATGAAAGGGGATAACTACTCTGGAAATCTTCGCTATTTGTGTATTCAGAAATCACTTAAATTTGCATTTTAATCCGACCTGTTTCGCTCCGTATTAACAATCTAGTCTTTATTAACCCTAACAATATTCTTATTTTAATCCCTATTGTACCTGGAATTACTACCTATATACCTTTCCGATTGTTTTTGCTGGCAATACTTTTAGAGGCATTACATTAAGCGCCTCCCATTCATCCCCCACTCAAACAAACGGTAAATCTCTCCCATGAAACCCTCACGGTTTGTTTCTTGTACATTTGCAGTTGTTGGCTAAATATTGTCATTATTCTATACAATACTAGACAAGGCAGGCACCCATCTTGAATTTTAATTTACTTAAATCCGTTGCGTGTGCAAACATCTGCATTGTATTGTTGTTATTATATTGCAGAATTGTAACGTATGACTGTCACATGGCCAAAACTCATTCAAAATTTATCTATATTTCGAGCAATTATCGAGCAATTATCAAAATCGAGAATTCATGAGACTATCCCGGCGCATCCACCATTTATTCAATTTCGGTTCGGTTCTGCTCCTTCCATACAATTTAATGTTTTAATTGCCGCTGTTTATGAAAATATTAAGTGATGACATGATGCAATCCCATCAGTCAAACGCGTATAATATGGCCGGCTAGGCTCAAAACACATTTTAACTAGCAATTAACTTATCAATAGGCTATCCCGACGCTTTCACCATTTTTACAATATGTTAATCTACGCTCTATACAATTTTTGGGAATTCTTGTCAGTCATAGCTTCATAAAAATGTCTTAACCTACCTATACTTACATCAGAGTTGGTTTCTTTTTCATTATTTATATCAATGGCATCTCCTAAACGACGTCGGTTAAATTAGAGAAAAGTTGCGCTCTTTCTTAGTGATTTCCATATCTAGATTCTTTCTTGAATTATCCCGAATAATTTGAAAATTAAAAAAAATATAATATGCCAATAGATTTTGAACAACGATAGTCAACTTTTGCATCTCTTTCTCTTATGGCCGCCATATTGAACGAACTCTAACGCTATCGGATACACAAAAAATAGCTTTTCAAAAATTGAGATCAAGTAGGGTTCCAGCCGCTTTCTTAGCTGCCCAATTTTTTAAATAAAATTGAATTTTTACGATTTTTCCACTTCATCACGATTGATTCTTTCTCCCGATGCCAATTTTACTTTTTTCTATACTCACTAAATACGTGCTTATAGCATAGAATTTTCTGGATATAACTTGTTATTTTTAGTAAAATTAAATTTTTACGATTTTTGACTTTTTGTCGGCCTTACAGATGCATTGTTGAGATTCACATACAGGTGTTTTTTTTAACTTTCCACCTTGAATATCTTTGGATGTAAAAAATATATTGAATTGAAATAACCATATACTGATCAACCCTGTATGGAGAGGGACAATTGAGCGTGTATTCCGGTTAATTTTTCTCACTTCCGGTTTAACCGGAAATGGTCTTAGTTTGTTTTTCAAATGGGATGACACTTTTTCTCAACGGATTCAGAATCTACAATTTTTTTCGAGTTAGAAACATGTATCATACTTGACCGGATGTACAGTCACGGCCACCCTAGATTCTCAAATATCGAAAAAATCCGTGAAAAATTAAGATTTTTGTGGGGGGGATTTCACAGTCGGCAGTGGTGTACAAATTTTCGGCAGTGTTAGTGGGAAATGTTAGGCAGTGGTTGCAAAAATTGGGCAGTGGTTGCAAAAATTGAGCAAATTCGACAGTCGGGGGACTTTACAGTCGGCAGTGGTGTACAAATTTACGGCAGTGCCCTGAAAATTCGGCAGTGGTGTACAAATTTTTGGGGTGTGAAATGCCCCCCAGATTTTTGAGAATGGCAAAAACACGTCAACTTTATTTTATTTTTTGAAATGTATCTGATTGTATAGCTTGATACATATTTGTTTTCAGCTTCCTGTTTAGGCTAAACTAAGGCGAGATTCGTTCTCTCTCGTACATTTTCTTGTTTTCTTAACGTCCCTGATCTCAATAGCACCCTAGAATACAAAGAAATTTATTGTGTACACTGTACAGTTTTATTTTTTTGAATAAATCCACATTTGAAGTCAGAATTTTCATTGAGCAAAAATTTTCGCTCAAAATGCGCTCAATAGAAATCCAAATCCTGTTCTCAAAAATATGTATATCCTAAAAAATAAAACTGTGCAGTACTTATGTATTTCATTATACAGGGTCCGTTGTTAGACGTATCTCGAGAAGTTTTAGCATAATAGTGGCGAAAATTTGTATTCGTGTTTCAATGGATTTTGAATTGAAGGAAAATATTTTCAAGATGGCCGCCACTTCCGGTTACACCGGAAGTCGACATAAACTTCGTTATTTTAAATGGGACATCCATATTTTCATAGCACATTCCGATTCTACTGATGTAGCCATAGGGTAATGTTACAACAAAATTCTCATGGGTAATTTATTGATAATTATGAGAATTTTGTTGTAACATTACCCTACGGCTAAATATGAGAGGTTCCGAGAAAAAAAATATTTTTCCTTTTTAGAGATGGAAAATCTCGTAATACTTAAAAATTGATATCTGTGCCAAAAAAAGAGATAAATTATAGCAATTTTGACAGTAGTAAAATATGTCTTTGAGACAACGGACTGTTTCTTAAAAAGCAGAAAATGTTTCTAGGGAGGGTCTACAACCAGTGGCGTTCGTCAGTTTAGAAAAAACAACTGAAATTCAATTTTTTATGATCCCAGTGGATAGCAAATTTAATTCCCTATAAATCTATTCCAATATTCCTATACCTATCTTCATTAGTTTTGGAGCTATATATTTATTATTTAACATTAATTTATGAGTTTGTACCGACGTTGCTTAACTTTTTTGACAGTAATGACTGGAATGATTAATTATTAATTAAATAATAATTAATTAATTATTTCTTAAGCGATTGCATGGGCATCGTCTTAAATTAAAGCTAAGGAATCATGCTTTTTAATTGTGCAAAAAGTTACAACAGATGGCTCTGCTGTAGTAGTCCTATATTCATACTTGTTTGTATATAAGGCTTAATTTAGATGCGTGCAGATTGATCAGGCAACAACCAATCAGCATGAAAATGAAATGGCCTTGAAGATCGTTTTTTTGTCTTTAAGAATCCTTTTTTAAAAGTCAATGTGGTTTAAGCATTCATTTTTTGTGAATTTTAAAAAAAAAATACGTTTTTAGGCCTTACCTAATGACTATGAGGTGTAGGTAATACATACAATCATCTTAATCTACAACTATGAATGATCGAATTTAATGAAATCTGAGGTTACTGCCAGTTAAGGGCAAATTGAAAAGTTATAACTAAAAATTATATACCGGGTGATTCAATTTGGTATTCGCCCCCCCGTAACTATTTTATTGCAACAGGAAAAGATATAAAACCATATATATTTGTAAATTGCATGACAAACTCTATGAAGTGACGTCAATAAATCGTCAATATGATGACATTATGTCAAAATGACGATTGTCAACTTTTTTTCTTCAAATGACATGCTGTATATTTCTTAACGGATTCTTGTAGACGTTTTTTTTCTACATTTAATTATGTAAAAAAAGTTCACAGTTTTACTAGAAAAATTCCGAAAAAAAATTTATTTTATTAGGCATAATTTGAAAGTTTCTTGTCAATAAACGTAGTGAGCCGTGGAAAAAATTGAATTATGGTGTTGCCTAATGTCGCCTGTTTTTCAAAAATTATAATTGATTTACCTGTTAGATCGTTAATAGTAATAATGTTATTGTTATTCACTAGTTATAAGGTAAATGGGGTATTATTGTTATTAAAAGGGTAAGTAATAATAATTCTTTGAGGAACTACGGTCCTTGCGATGTGAGTGACTTAGACTACACTATAATTCAATTTTTTCCATGGCTAACTACTTTTATTGACAAGATACTTTGAAATTATGCCTAATCAAATCAATTTTTTTTTCGGAATTTTTCTAGTATAAGTGTAGACTTTTTTTACATAATTGAATGTAGAAAACAAATGTCTACAAGAATCCGCTAAGAAATATACAGCATGTCATTTGGAGAAAAAAAATTGACTATCGTCATTTTGACATATGTCATCATATTGAAGATTTAATTACGTCATTTAATAGAGTTTGTCATGCGATTAACAAATATATATGGTTTCATAAATTTTTCTGTTGAAATAAAAAAGTTACAGGGGGGCGAATACCAAACTGAATCACCCGGTATATATGAACATCGCTCTGTTATTTCAGTAAGTTATGATCATTAAAGCGTATAAAAATACGCGAAACCGAAAACGCATTATTGTTAAAAATCACAGAAAATTAGTGCTAAACCAAATCGACTTTTGAACAAGGATTCTTGAACAATCTTCAAGGCTATTTCATTTTCATGCTGATTGGTTGATGATTTAGATCTTCAATAGAAAATGAATTTCGCATCATTATACTTCAGTACCTACGTAAGCATCTCTAAAATTTCTTTGTTGAACAATGACTTTGTAGTTCTAATTTCTGCTGACCAGTTTGCGATTTTTCACTGAACGTACACAAAATTTACGATCTGGTTATTCTGTATACAATTATGTAATAGGTAAATCCAAATCTACAAACCTTTGCAGAAATTTAGCACTTAGTTTTCAAATCTGCAGCACCTTGTCGAGTATGATTATAGATCCGAGTATTGAATCCCAGTCGAGGCTGTGCAGCTTTTCTAGTTGCACTGGAAGTTGTGGTCTGATGCACTAAACTGCGTGAAGCTCATATGTTCTCAGAAGAAGCGAAAATCAGCCTGGCCAATCTTCGAAGGAAGCCTAGAACAAAGAAATTTTGAAATTTGCGATTTTCCTCAGTCACGTTTCGCCTGTGAATTAATTATTTAAGGCAGACGTGAACGACTTTTACACGTGAATTTATCTAATTTTAAGCATTGCCAAAGAGTATTCAGGTCCTGAATACTCTTTGGCATTGTGAAACACTTCTCATCTTTCTTTGCACTTCAGCATCCTTTTTAGCAGCTTCGTTCTTTCAAAATAAAGAAGAAATTTTTATAAGTTAAGAATCTAATCGATTTCCTGAATTTTATTCTTTTATAAAAGAAAAGAAAAAACACTTTAAAGACCTTGCATGGGTCTAGAAAATGTTACCTTCATTTTGAGCTCTTTAGCTTAGAGTATCAGTACTTCTTATGGGAAATTTGCATCGATAATTTTTTTTGTTTTCTAATATGTTGTTGCCAGAGCGATGCTGATTAAAACGTCTCCCGGGCGCAACCTTGTGGGGCCCACGGTTTGGCCGTTAGAGCGCCCCAAAGATAATGAACTCCATGATTCAAATAATTGAAAAATTGATATCTCGGCTATCTTTGGAGATAGAGCCATCGCTTAAAAAGTCGTTGGTAGATACTTCGCCAAACTCTCTTGTCATGGCACATAGAAAAACAAATGGCGATCTTTGACAAAAAAAAGGGCATTGCTTTACTTTATGTATTTTTTAAAAGGCGTTGTATACTTCCATACGGGACGTTTTGCAGGGAATAACTTCAAATAGACCAGAATTAATTTGAAGTTACCTCCCTTTATTAAGTCGAAACTAGAATATTGTTCCATATCATTTGGTCATGAATTTATGCTAACCACATTATGTCTCTAGAATCTGTACAGAGAAAATTTCTCAAATTTTTGTCTTTCCTTGTCGATGGTTTTTATCCAGAGAGAGGCTACGATCAGGATCTCTTGTTATCTAGATTTGGTTTAAATTCTCTTGAAACTATAGAAGAAAAATTTCTGGTGTCGCCTTTTTGTACAAGTTGCTTAACAATAGAATCGACTGTATTTCAATTTTAAATCAACTTAATTTTTGAATTCCCACAATTAATGCTCGCCATGTTGTCACTTTTTATTGTAAATCTGCTAACACTAACATTCTGCGTAAGTCTCCTATTTCGGTTATGTGCAATTGTTTCAATGTCGTCTCTGAACATATTGACATTAATTTCGACACTTTAAGGACATTAAAATCGCAAATTATAGAAACATTTGGTATTTAAGTTGTTCCGATTTTTTATTTTTTAGATTTCTTGGCTAAGCGTTTATTATTTTCTGTAATTGGGTGTACACCTGTAGAAAATATATTACGTTATTACATTATTATTATTATTAGCGTAATGCATTAAACATTGTATAGGGTGGTTTCTTTTAAACTGCTCACCATTGGTATCTCCTAACCGGTAAGAGATACGAATTCGGTTAAATCCGGCAAAAGTTGTGCTATTTTCTTGTGATTAAGAATCTGAAGAAAACTCCCCGATATCTTGACTCGTTAATAATTTATCGCGATAAATCTTAAAATTGCGACAAAAATTAATATCTCCTTAACGATTGATGCTATTTAAATGAAACTTGGCAATTTTCTATTCTTAACATCAGCTGTCAGTCGAATGGCATTTACAGAAATTTTCTAGGTCTTCTAGACTTTGAGCAATGAGTCAACTTTTGATTCTCTTATGGTCGCCATATTGAATTTGACACCTTCGGATACAAAAAAAATAGTGTTTCAAAATTGTGTGGACTTTTTTAGAAAAGCAGAAAAGCGTCACAATAATGGATTATTTGAATAAATCGAAGAATTAATAATTCTGTGTTTCAATCACCACATAATCAACTGACATCAGTTCTAAATCTCCAATGCAGTTGGACATACGTCACACCGATTCGATTTTATTTCACGGCGTCTTATAAAATAAAATGACTAGTATTTTGTACTGTGCAGTTTTATAAGCTGACGTTAAAAAAATTAAACAATCTGGTTATCATAATCTTAAGGCCGAAAATAACCAAATAACCACATTATGGACAAAAACTATTAATTCTTTGTCTATTGTGACTATATAACCCTGTATAGTCATGTCTGGTAAAAAAAAAATTCAACTGCATCTGAAAGGTTTTTACTAGCTACTCAGTCACTATGCAAAAAAATCAAAACTCTAACTTCAACGTAAAGTGTTATTTTGCCGCTGGACACAGATGTTAAACCACTCTGTATACCGAACTGCATATATTCTTGATACCACCACGCTAATAAAGGAGAAGAACTTCAAATAGAGCAACCCCTTTTAAAAAAGTAATAAATCACAGATTGTCATTTGTTTTTCTATGTGCATGACAAGAGAGTTTGGCAAAATATCTACCAAAGACTTTTTGGGCGAAGGCTCTAAATTCAAAGATAACTGAGATATCGATTTTTCAATTATTTGCCTCATGGAGTTCGGCCCCGTCTTTGGGGCACTCTACCGGCCAAACCGTGGGCCCCACAAGGTTGCGCCCGTGAGACGTTTTAATCAGCATTTAAAAAAACAAAAAAAATCTATCGATCTAAATTTCCCATAAGAAGTGTGCGGGGTCCTTTATACAGGGTGTCCGGAAATAACGATGAAATATTTCGGGGGGTGATTCTGCAGCCCAAAATATGAAAAAAAGTTCCTATAAACATGGGTCCGGAAATCGCTCCTAAGGGGGCGCTCAAAATTCGATTTTGATTTTGTCAATTATTAAGTTTTTGCATACTATCTGACATCGATAAGCAACATTAGATTACCTTAGATACTAATTTTTAAAATCCGTTCAGTTTTGTAATTTAATAAAAATGGCCTAGGAAATGCAAATGGATCTTAAAATCTAATTTTTTCGAAAACGGTTGATCCTACGGTGTTATAACAAGAGAGGCTTTTTTATGTAATTTTAGTCAGGAAACTATATTCCGGTGAGAAATTGTCTAAAAAATAACACGTAAAAAATATTTCTTATATTAACGAGATTTTTTTAAATTAACGACTAATCGCCTCGGTACTCACTAGTCAGACATGACTTCATGAACGAGCATGGTAATGGAGATTAAACAAACAAAATAAATTTAAAAAATGGAATTAGCCCCATTTCAAGCGGAATTGTTCCGAAAAGCCGTAACGCGCGGAGTTAATTTCGGAGTATTAGAGCATTTTCAATCGTGGTTTCCGTACAGTCCATATAGATCGATGAAACTATTGTACTTCATTCTGGTCACGGTTCTGACCGTATCTCGTGTCACGCATTGTGTTCCTAAACACACTGTCAGTCCGTGATATGTCCGCACGATCGAATAGAAGGCACGGAATGTTGAAGATTTTGAAGGAATCGCTGCTCGGTTTATGACAATAATGCTATCGTTAATCGATGCGATGTGTTAATTAACATATTGGATGTCGTGAGGGGATCGCGTGCTGCATCCCCACAAGCTTTTTCCTTTAATTAAGTAGGTATACAAGGGAAAAATCCGCTCAAATCCATAATCCAATCCGCTTAAAGCCTATGCAACACATACAACGACCAGAATCCCGCGATCAATTTCTCTATAGGTTGTATAACATTATCCTTGTTCGTGAAGTTGCGAAGAGATACGGAGGGGAAGCAAGCAGCCAGCGGGCTCTACAGTCAGCTCTGCCAGTAGCTGGGAGTTTAATTACAGACTAGTGGCATCCCCTGGGACTGGCGGGGCTTCAAACCACCCTTTCCGTTCTGTATACCCCTCCATACCCCTCAACGACGCAACTCAAAGAACCGTTCACACTCGCTGATAACTGATTCTACTTCTGTTCACTTTTATCATTCATATAAATAAACATCGCATCATCAAGATTCATAAAAATATGTAAAGAAAATCTATACCTACTCTTACTAAATACATACATTCATTCACGATAAGTAGGTCTTCATTAAATGGAGGGTGAATAAGCGGCATCGTGGCTGGAGCTCGCTCAAAGACTGTTTTGATCAGTTATTTTGAACAAAACAAGCCGTACAACCACTTTGTAACAAGCTTTGTTGATGCCGCGCTTACGAGGAAAACCAATAACTGATTATTTTCTGATGTTTTCATAAAAACTCCGGAATAATAACAAAGTTTATTAAGGGAAATTCAATTTGAAAAATTGGAAAATTTACTTCATTATTTATGAGCCCGTCCCGTCCTTTCATCGTTCAGTTTTATGCACATTTATTGATTCTTTTTTACAGATTTTTGGTTTCTCTTTTTCTCGATTTCATATCTTGCCGATAAATCGACTGTGAAGACTTTTACAGACTTAAGTAAAGATTGAAATTCTGTGTTACTTCGTTATTTACACAATAATTGTAACTTTTCTCTTAAAATTGTAACTTTTGTCTTACAATTGTACCTTTTTTTCCTTGTACAGGTAACCTTTGTCTTTGGATAATAAGTAATAGTTTATACGTGTTACATAAGTGGTATACCGCCTAAATGAAAAACACTATTGTCAAAATTTTCAGAAATAATATACGCAGGACTTTTACTCGGAAATAGAAAAAGTATGGAGCAATAAAACGCACCCTGTGGTATTTCTATTATTGTATTCGATAAGCTAGGTATTTATTGTTTTGCCTACTGTCATTTCATTTGTTTTTAATATTATTTTTTTGTTTAACTAGGTAAGCAAAAACATGATAGATTTACTGCTGGGCCAAAAATCTATTACTTTTTCGCCGATTGTTTAGAATTAGATGTTGTCCCATCATGCCATGATGCGGTTGTTGAGAGGTTATACCGGGTGACAACGAGACCGTGTATGCTCTAATAACTTTTTTAAGTATTAATATGTATAAAAATCTGAAAAAATTCACAGTAAACATTTGCTGACCGGTCGTCATTTTTTGTCTTATCACTTCCGATTACGCCCGAAATGGCTTTTATTTTGAATTTTTAAATAAAACACCCGGTGTATTTTTATTATTTTGGAAACGATGGTCATTCTAAGTATTGTAGTGTGATTTTCGTGAAATTTTATTGTAGATCTAGATTGCTGCGATATGCTTTTTTTTGTCTTTTATGGTGATCAGTATTCTTATAAAAGTAATAATCCTTCGTTTCGGCCCATTTAAGCCTTATTCCGGAAGGCTTCAAAATATGGAAAAACGTTTTTCGCGGATAACTACATTTTTTTTGCCGGTCCATGAAAAGAAATTTTTTTCTGCGTACAATGATAGGTACCACCAACTTGGCATTTTGGTCCACAAAAATGAGTAAGTACCCTATACCACCGCACTCTAGATCCACAAACAAATTTCCCAAAACAAAAGAGAAAACTCAATAAAGTGTCACTACAACACTCAGAATGACTCCTAGATTCCAAAAATATCAAAATATAAATACTTGGTGTCCCATTTAAAAATTCAACATTTGGTCTATTTCCGGCGAAACTGGAGTGATAGAAAGTTCCAATGTTATGTCGAAAGATGACATTTGGTGGATATGTTCGCTGTGAGCTAACACCAAATCTTAACGTTCAAGGTCCCAGGTTCACAAAAAAGTACGTACGTACATACTAAACTCAATCTTGACTACCTGTCACGATATACAGGGTGTCCCAATTGTCTGTATTCGGTCGATAACTCCATTGCTGTTAGAGATAGCGAAAAATTGTTAAATACAAAGTTGCAGAGGGTCAAAAAAGGCACATTTTGAAAATACAATCCTGTATACAGGCTGTCCCACTAAGGAGTAAGAACACAAACACAGGTTTTTTTAAATGGAACACCCTGTATTTTAATTTTTTATTGGATTCTATGATGAATTCCAAGTAACATTCATTAAACATTTTTTCATCTGAAGCGAATGGTTTAGAGGATATTGGTAATTTTGTGGGAAAAATTACTTTTGCAGTACTTGTTTTAAAAAATCACCCCACAACCAATTTTCAACCTTTGGTTTTGAAAATTTAGCATGTCATTAAGGTAGATTTGGGCTATCTCTCAAGCGCTTGAAAACGGTCTTAGCTTCTTAAGTTCGTCTCCGATAATATTATGAACCTTCAAAAATGTAGGGGCTTAAATTTCGAAATTTTTAAATGGCACCACTATCAAATGTTATAGCCATAAGCTGTAACATTAAATTTGCTTTCGTTTGATATAAAATGTCCCTATATCCAAGTATCGAATTTTTCGTTTTATTCAGTAAATTATGATTTTTAGGAATTTCCATTTTTAGCTTACAATAATGTTTTTGAAAACCTGCTGACACATGTCACAATAGGTGTCACAAATTCTGTCAGCCGGAATCCTGCGTTAATTAACCATAAATTGTGATCAAGTGTTTTTTTAAATGTTCATTTATGGAACGCAAGACTGTACCTACTCAAAAAAGTTGCAGCGTTTTCAGCCCTTAGGTACTTACCAAAGTGAAATAAATAGATAAAAATTGCACTTTTAGAATAGGTAGGTACTTTTTTAATTACTTACTTACCGACTTAATTTTTTGGGTCATTTAAAAAACAACAGATAGGTACTCTGTTAAAATAAAATGATTATAATGCCAATGATTTGGCTTTGATGATGAGCAGTTTGTGTTCGAAACACGTTAGCTGTTGAAATAAATAAGTGGGCGTTTCTGGTGATTGTTATAATAATTACGCTTTGTCTTTACACACACAGAATTTATTGCAGGTCCTGTTTGTAGCCTAAAGGCAATTGGGCAAATTATCAAACGCAACTTTAAATATTAAATCTATAGAATTTGTAGTTCGACTGATAACACGTTTTACACCTATAATGAAATGCAGTCAGGGCCAACCGTCTAAAAACATCAGGAAGAAACAGATGAAAATTGCGTTTTACTGAATAAATCGAAAAATACTAAACTTGGATATAGGAACATTTTATATTAAACGAAAGCAAATTTAATTTTACAACCTATGGCTTAACATTTGATGGTGGTGCCATTTAAAAATTTCGAAATATTAGCCTCTACATTTTTGAAGGTTCATAATGTTACTGGAGACGAACTTGAGAAGCTAAGACCGTTTTCAAGAGTTTTAAGTATAGCCCAAACCTTCCTTAATAACATGCTAAATTTCCAAAACCAAAGGATGAAAATTGGTTGTGGGGTGATTTTTCAAAACAAGTACTGCAAAAGTAATTTTTGCCGCAAAATTTCCAATATCTTCTAAACCATTCGCTTCAGATGAAAACATGATTAATGAATTTTACTTGGAATTCATCATAGAATCCAATAAAAAATTAAAATACAGGGTGTTCCATTTAAAAAAACCTATGTTTGTGTTCTTACTCCTTAGTGGGACAGCCTATATACAGGATTGTATTTTTAAAGTGTGCCTTGTTTGACCCTCTGCAACTTTGTATTTAACAATTTTTCGCTATCTCTAATAGCAATGGATATATCGACCGAATACAGACAATTGGGACACCCTGTATGTGAACAAGATTCCTCGAAAACTACCGGACACATTTTAATGAAATTTAGAATGGGTGTTAGTATTCGCCTTCTGGTGAGCCCAGTTAATTTTGTTGCTAATCTACAAACGTCAAGTGCCTTTTTGGCGTATCAACTATGACATTTGACTGATGAACACCAATGTTTCTTATCAGCATATGAAAGGTCTTTAAATTCTGTGTTTAAAAATGTATTCACACTTAGCGCCTTTTTGGCATAAAATCAAAAAATTCGATTTCGAAGCAACATTAGATAATATGCTATAGTCCAAACTACTTAATCGATTTGGCTTAAATTTGGTAGGTAGGGATACCTGTACCCCCCTAAGAGCCGATTTAATTTTGGTGGCCATCGGCAAGTGCCATTTTGGCATATCAACTTTGAAATTTGACTAATAAACTCCCATTTCTTTATCAGAACATGAGATGTCTTGAAATGTCGTTTCCAAAACCAAAATGTCCTTTTATCAAAAAATCATAAAATTTTAAAATATCTAGTAAAATTTAGGTATAGCAACTAGGAAAATTTACTTCATTTGGGTGGCAAACGACCAATAACAAGTGCCTTTTTAGCATGTCGTCTGAAATTTGAAACATGACCACATGAAAAGTCCTCGAATTTAATTTTCAAAAATTCAATTTTTACTGCCCTTTTGGCAATAAGTAATAAAATTTTTGAAAAACTACCAAAACATTTAGGTAGAGACTGGATTGAGCCGCTTCCGCAGCTGTCAATTTTTTTTCAGATTTTTATCATGATAATTTAATGAAAAAGTTACTGGAGCGTACATGGTCTCGGTATGTAAAAAAACAGATTAGTAATCAACTACTACCCCATCTCTGTACAGTTTTTAGATTTAAATTTTAGAATAAATTCAGTGGTTCCTGGTGGCAGGTTAACATTGTCTATTTTTCGTCGGAACAGCCAAGAAAAATCTATGGACTTTCTATGATGAAGTTTATTTTATAGGTACTTGTGATAAATTTTATTTTTGAATTTTGATTAATTTTAATAATATCAAATTATTCGTGCGAGTCGATCCATTTAAAGAAATTTAGTTTTCGCAGATCATAGATGATAATAATACCTAGATTTACTTAGACATTGTTTATTGGAACTGCTGACATATGGAAGGTGACAATAAGAAAAAAATAATTTCTTGTAGTCAGGAGGCAAGTACCATGGCAACAAAAATTTCCTTCCAAAACTTGTTAAATGAACAAATTGCAGGTAATAATCATTCTGCAATCATGAGCAAATGGTAGGAATAAAGATTTCGTCTAGACACAATATTCGAGAATGACAATCACAGATACTAATTTATTGTTTGTTGTCGTGGTACCTGCTATAGCTATACCATGAGACTCTTATTGAATGAAATCTTCCCAAACTTTGAGAAATATTTTGAACATCATCCTCTGAAGGAAATATGCCCTTTTATGTATTTATTCTTGATTATTTTCAAATCTCCTTTTAAACCAATCAATTAGACTCATTTTTAAATTTCTATCCAATCAAGTTCATTTAAGAGTGATTAATGCATTTTATCGGTGTTTGCACGAGTCATTTAATCGTTTCCGATGACCACTTGATTTTAAACACAATTTGTTCACTGCTGAAAATCACCACTTAAACAAAATTATGGGAAATAAAGGTCCACAAATACGACCACCAAACACAAGTCTTTCCAAAAACCATATTTTAGGTGTTTTTGGACATAAAGAACGCTGATTTCTTCTGGATATATCCTAAAAACTCAATAACATTTTGTTTGCACGGTTCCTAACCTCAAACGTCATTAATGTCAATGAGCTTATAAAGGCTCGTTCGCAACATCATATTGGGCTTTTGAGTATAGGCAACCCCGGTTCAAAAATCATAATTTTATCAAAACAAGAGTTTGTGAAATAATCTTACCGAATACCACTCGTGCATCGCTATTGCAATCGGTTAAATTTTAGAAATAATTACTCAAGCTTTGTTGCCGTATAGGTAAAACAATTCGAACTAAGTTGCCATTTATCATTTATTATCAAAGATTAAAACCCTCGAGCTAAAGCTCTCGGGCTTTAATCAGATAATAAATGACAATTTAGTTCTCATTATTTTACCACCGGCAACAAGCTTTCGTAATCATTTTCAAAATTTAACCGATTAAATAGCATGCACTTGTGGTATTATAAGCGATTATTTCCAAATTACCTTTTAAACCAATCAATCAGACTCATTTTGAAATTTCTATCCAATCGAATTCATTTAAGGGTGATTAATGCACGAGTCATTTAATCGTTTTCTTGAGTACTTGATTTTGAACACAATTTTTTCACTGCTGAAAATAACTACCTACGTACCACGTAAAATCAGTTAAGGGAAATAAAGGTCCATAAATATGACCACCAGGCACATATCCTTCCACAAACCATATTTTAAGTGTTTTTGGACATAAAGGACTCTGATTTCTTCTGGATATAATCTCAAAATTCAATGACATTTTGTTTGCACGTTTCCTAACCTCAAACGTCAATGAATTATAAAGGCTCGTTCACAACATCTTATTGGGCTCTTGAGTATAGGCAACCCCGGTTTAAATAATCGCTCTTTTAACAAAATGAAGAGTTTAATTTGCGAAATAATCTTACCGAATACCACTCGTGCATCGCTATTGTAATCGGTTAAATTTTAGAAATAATTACTCAAGCTTTGTTGTCGTTTAGGTAAAACAATTCGAACTAAATTGCCATTTATTATCAGAGATTAAAGCCCTCGAGCTAAAGCTCTCGGGCTTTAATCAGATAATAAATGGCAATTTAGTTCTCATTGTTTTACCACCGGCAACAAGCTTTCGTAACCATTTTCAAAATTTAACCGATTAAATAGCATGCACTTGTGGTATTATAAGCGAAAAAATTGTACTACTTGCGTCCATTTCAATTAAATTTTCTAAAATTTAAACCGTTAGGTGGCAAATTCCAAAACAAAATATCCAGTAACATAATTTTTAATTTAACATTTTCAAATGTTTGAAAATGGACGTAAATATTGTTATAATTAAAGAGTAGGTATCTACTTACCATGCACGGTTTAAAATGCGGCTTTAGTTTTCAAATAATTTGCTCTGCGAACTACAATCCCGCCGCAAAAAAATGTTTTCTGCGAACTGATGCGATCCTGGAATTGCTATTGTGGCAGACACAGTGTCAGCTTGCAGGGGGGTGAAGTGGGAATTTTTCCACAGTGCTGTTCTAGATGCTATTCCCTCCTTTTATTACAGTTGAGCTGCAAAATTTTAACATTTTGATATCCGGCAAAGTCAATATTAAATATTAAAGTCATGTGACAGATTACGAAGTTAACAAATAAATAATAAAATAGTAACAATAACGACTCGAAACAGCAGCAGCAATGTAGTTACCTAAAGACAATACAACGATAATCTGTTGTAGATTTTGTTGAACATTTTATGTTTCTTGCTCCTTTTCAAATGTAACTTATTAACACGTCAAAAATATAGCTACCTCTTTAAGATCAAATTAAAAGTAAAGTTCACAAATAAATAATACGTAAGGAATAGGTAGGTAACAATAAATTTGTTGCATTTTTGATTGTTTCTCCATATAGCTTGAACTTGCTGAGATGACGGCCTCAAACAGCAGAATTATTGTAAGTTTACTTTACTTACAATTACACTGTCGCGTGACGACATACAAGGTGCGAAATTAAAACTCCAGAACGCTATAACTTTGTTATTTTTGGTCCGATTTTAGTGAACTAAAACCCAGATGAAATTGTTCTGGAGTTTTAATCTCGCACCCTGTATACGATTTTTGGACATTTAAAAATTTCACATGATTCGAATTAACTTAACAGTTAACACTTACCTAGTTCATTAAAATCACTTTGCTTCGCATCAGTTCCTTCAAATTGTTCTTGCCAATTTCTCTATGAAGTAATTTGTGGATACAATACGGACACATCAGACCTGGAGCCTTCATGAAACAAATCTTGGGTTATGTAAAGGACTTGACGGCATGATGAGGGATGTAACGTTCAGCTTATGCGTATGGTTCAGCATAGAAAAAAAATCGTAAAAACAATACCAATATACATATTAGTGCTTCCTCTGCTCTAGATCTGCTAAGGGTGCCATAGCTTTTAATTGTTGAAATTTCGAAGACGAGCGCAAGAGATTTAATTATACTAAAATCTCTCAAAGACGGACAATTCTGATCCCAGCAGTTGAATAACGCCTAAACTTGGGAAGCTTAGAAAAAAGTACGAACGGGGAAAAGCATCCATACGTAAACTAAAACCATAATTACATAAAGATACTTAAATTATCCAGTACACACAAAGCAAATTTTAAAATATCAGATGAATAGATATACCATATAACATGGAAAAACCACACAGATCAGAAAGTAACCCTCTAGATTCTACATACTCCACAGATGATTGTGTAAAACTTAATTTATAAAAGTGCAATTTTTTGGCGTCTAGTAGGTACATTACTACTTCAGATCCAGTAACACTGAAGGTGTGTTTATCAAATTAAAACGACACCTTCATGTTTCCTGCCTCTGCCATTGTAATTCAAAAACTTAATTTATAAAAGTGCAATTTTTTGGCGTCTAGTAGGTACATTACTACTTCAGATCCAGTAACACTGAAGGTGTGTTTATCAAATTAAAACGACACCTTCATGTTTCCTGCCTCTGCCATTGTAATTCAAACTTAATTTATCAAAAGTGCAATTTTTTGGCGTCTAGTAGGTACATTATAAGCCCATTACTACTTCAGATCCAGTAACACTGAAGGTGTGTTTATCAAATTAAAACGACACCTTCATGTTCCTGCCTCTGCCATTGTAATTCAACTTAACTTATAAAAGTGCAATTTTTTGGCGTCTAGTAGCTACATTATAAGCCCATTACTACGTCAGATCCAGTAACACTGTAGGTATGTTTATCAAATTAAAACGACACCTTCATGTTCCTGCCTCTGCCATTGTAATTCAAACTTAATTTATAAAAGTGCAATTTTTTGGCGTCTAGTAGGTACATTGTAAGCCCATTACTACGTCAGATCCAGTAACACTGAAGGTGTCTTTATCAAATTAAAACGACACCTTCATGTTCCTGCCTCTGCCATTGTAATTCAAACTTAATTTATAAAAGTGCAATTTTTTGGCGTCTAGTAGGTACATTACTACTTCAGATCCAGTAACACTGAAGGTGTGTTTATCAAATTAAAACGACACCTTCATGTTTCCTGCCTCTGCCATTGTAATTCAAAAACTTAATTTATAAAAGTGCAATTTTTTGGCGTCTAGTAGGTACATTACTACTTCAGATCCAGTAACACTGAAGGTGTGTTTATCAAATTAAAACGACACCTTCATGTTTCCTGCCTCTGCCATTGTAATTCAAAAACTTAATTTATAAAAGTGCAATTTTTTGGCGTCTAGTAGGTACATTACTACTTCAGATCCAGTAACACTGAAGGTGTGTTTATCAAATTAAAACGACACCTTCATGTTTCCTGCCTCTGCCATTGTAATTCAACTTAACTTATAAAAGTGCAATTTTTTGGCGTCTAGTAGTTACATTATAAGCCCATTACTACGTCAGATCCAGTAACACTGTAGGTATGTTTATCAAATTAAAACGACACCTTCATGTTCCTGCCTCTGCCATTGTAATTCAAACTTAATTTATAAAAGTGCAATTTTTTGGCGTCTAGTAGGTACATTGTAAGCCCATTACTATGTCAGATCCAGTAACACTGAAGGTGTCTTTATCAAATTAAAACGACACCTTCATGTTCCTGCCTCTGCCATTGTAATTCAAACTTAATTTATAAAAGTGCAATTTTTTGGCGTCTAGTAGGTACATTACTACTTCAGATCCAGTAACACTGAAGGTGTGTTTATCAAATTAAAACGACACCTTCATGTTTCCTGCCTCTGCCATTGTAATTCAAAAACTTAATTTATAAAAGTGCAATTTTTTGGCGTCTAGTTGGTACATTACTACTTCAGATCCAGTAACACTGAAGGTGTGTTTATCAAATTAAAACGACACCTTCATGTTTCCTGCCTCTGCCATTGTAATTCAAACTTAATTTATCAAAAGTGCAATTTTTTGGCGTCTAGTAGGTACATTATAAGCCCATTACTACTTCAGATCCAGTAACACTGAAGGTGTGTTTATCAAATTAAAACGACACCTTCATGTTCCTGCCTCTGCCATTGTAATTCAACTTAACTTATAAAAGTGCAATTTTTTGGCGTCTAGTAGCTACATTATAAGCCCATTACTACGTCAGATCCAGTAACACTGTAGGTATGTTTATCAAATTAAAACGACACCTTCATGTTCCTGCCTCTGCCATTGTAATTCAAACTTAATTTATAAAAGTGCAATTTTTTGGCGTCTAGTAGGTACATTGTAAGCCCATTACTACGTCAGATCCAGTAACACTGAAGGTGTCTTTATCAAATTAAAACGACACCTTCATGTTCCTGCCTCTGCCATTGTAATTCAAACTTAATTTATAAAAGTGCAATTTTTTGGCGTCTAGTAGGTACATTATAAGCCCATTACTATTTCAGATCCAGTAACACTGAAGGTGTGTTTATCAAATTAAAACGGACATCTTCATGTTCCTGCCTCTGCCATTGTAATTCAACGTAATCTATGTTATGGTGTTAAGCCCTGCGGGAGAGTAGATTTTGTAGATTAGGTAGGCATAGTTAGTAGTTGATGTAAAACAAGTCAGATTCGCAGATATCTGGGACACCTTCGTTGAAACCACAGGTGCCACAGATACCTACGAACTGTGGCTCGTCAAGAAGTTTTCACAAAATAATGTCAAGTGTAGAATTGTTACAAAATTTTCATCACGCCCCAAAGGACGCAGCAAAAGTACACGCAGTTTGTTAATTAATAAAATTGCAATGCACCTTTACTGCCCTCTGACGATGTAGATAAGTTTATGGTAATTATTATCTAATGTATACAGTTGTTGAATATGATTTAACAATAGCAACCCAGAGGCAAAACAAGTTAAGAAGTTTTTTTTTGTAGAATAATGACAAACAAATGAATGCGACAATATTAAGCCAGAAACTATATACTAAACTATATATATACGAAAGACGATTTATGAATGGTGAAGTCACTTTTTCAAGTAAGAAAGACAAGTGAGCAGTAGCAATATAAACACATCTAATAACCTTCGTTGAAATCACAGTACATCCGTTACCTGCGAATGCTTCTCATTCAAAATTTTTCGAAAAATAGACGAACAAATGTAGCATTCCAAAAACTGTCAAGCCTGCCGTGCCTGAAAGGGCAGCAATAAAGGACACGCAGTTTGTTAGTTGCAAAAAATGCGATGCAACTTTGATGTCCTTTGACGAAGTAATCGTTGCACAATCCAATAAAACAAGTCAGATTCGAAGACATATGAGGCACCTTCGATTCACAGGTACATCAGATATTTCGAAATGCCGCTGGTTTAGAAGTTTTCACAAAACAAAGACAATCCAAAAATTTTTGTCGAGCTTGCCACGCCTCAAACGGCAGGAAAAGTACACGAAATTAATTACTCAAATTACGGTGAACTCTTACTGCCCTCTGACAACGTGGATATGTTTGTCGGTAATTATCCACAATCGTTAATCGTTGAATATCTAAACATCTACAGTAATTTCCCAGTACTTACATCAAGTAAGATGGAAAAATATAAATGCAGAAATGAGCTTCTACCGTTAAGAAAGGTAATGGCCAAGATCTTCGTAATTGTACCTAAAAGGGGAGTAGAACCAGACACGACATTCAATCAACGAGTTGATGTAAAACAAGTCAGATTCAGAGGCATCTGAAGGCACCTTTGTTGAACTTACAGGTACATCAGATATCTCCGAATCCGGCCCGTTGACAAGTTTTGACAAAAAATGCAGTAGTTCAAAAAAATCTTGTTACAAGTTTGCCACGCCTCAAATGGCAGCAAAAGTGCGCACAATTTGTTAATTACTGAAATTGCAACGCACCTTTACTGCTTTCTGATGACGTAGATGAAAGATGTAGCCAAAACGGGCTCCTTTTCCAGAAGAAAATTTAGAAATAGAGCATTAAAATGTGGTATGAAACAAGATGTGAAAAAATACAAGTCAGATTCCATCGGAAGTTCTTTCGTTTAAATTAAGAGAACATCAGATGTCATCAAATGGATCCAAGTATTCAACTGTACTTAAAACTACATGACCAAAACATTAATGGACAATCAAATTTATCACCAATGAATTAGCCATTGTAATTCAACATACACCCATGCATCTGTTGAGTTCTGTGTAAGTAAGAGATGATTATTGATTAGAAGTACCCACATTTAATTAAAGAGTTGACAGCCGCTGCAAGGCAAACCACACTCCGATGCTCCTTAACAAGTTGACAAAATACACAATAAAAGCAATAATAGACTGTTGGCACATAAGAACAAATCGAATTCAGGGACATCAAATGAATTTATAAAAAACATGAGATGTCCTCGAAACTGGGTGGTTAAAATTGTCTATAAACAATTGCAGTTCCCTTTATTTAGTAGAGTGGACGTCTCAGATGACGACAAAGGTACACGTCAGATTATGGCAGTTGCAAAAATGACAACGGACCTCCACCGTGATCTGAAGACAAGCAAGTCCTTATTCTTTCTTTGATGTGTTATTCATATTGTTGCTCCTATTTGTTGCAGATAAAACGTGTCCACCTCTTGCACAATTGTGCAACAAGTTAAATTAAATGACAACTTGCTGCCCAACTATTGCATAAAGGTGAACACTTCTAAATGTTGCGAGATCCTACTGTGAACAAAATTCCATAGAATACGTTTTGATGATTTTGCACAATACACCTAGCAACACGGGCACAACACCCAGGGCTGCAAATCAAGAAACTCTGGTGCGCTAGCCATTGTTACTAGAAGTACAGTCCAATGGAAGTCTTCTTTCTGTTCCAAGTAGCTGTTGATGAACACAAAATAACTAATAATAGGAAGATAATCCTGCCCTATCAGGCTCGGGAACAATGATGGTGCCGTTGTAAAATTAAAGCTCCAACCATATGTTCCCGAGTCTTACCATGGCAGGATCAAAGTCATCGACAGTGTTTGGCAGATGCCTCGGACAGGAGTAAGGGTTAACGCGCCATTTTTAAACCACAATACCAAAATAGCAACGCACCCTTACTACCGTCTAATGCTACAAATTGTTGAATATAATGCGACCATATTAGCAGACCCGGACTGTATTCTTTCAAATCAAAAGAGGTACATGCCTGTGCCTGCTAACATACCCACACTGTTATTTGACGGATCTGTAAAAAAAACAACTGTAAAACCGAGGCTGTACGCTATGTAGCGGTAAGTGTACAAACATGATAGAAAAATGCACATGATTGTATCACTGTCGCCATTCAAAATACAGCATCTCGAGAATGAATCAAAAACGACGTATTTAGCTGCCAAGTAGTGGTAAGCGAGGTCGAATTCTAGAAAATAAAGAATACGAACGAGCTTACCACCACTTTACTAGCTTCTAAGCGGTACTTCTTCAAACAAACAGAAGTAAAAGAAGTTCAATTCCATAATAGATCTTGAAGAGTTTCAGCTGCAGTCAAGTAAGAGGCCACAGCGTTGCATTTTTGTTCAACAAATGGAACGGTGTGGCCCCTGGCTTGATTACAGATTGACCTGTATTGGCATATGCTGAATCACAATGAACAAATGAAACTTTGACGTCTCCAACCTAATTACAGTCTATAGTGTTATAGTCTATAGTATACAAGATGGTAAGTGTTACGATCAGTCGCAGACCTGTTGTACTACGTACCACGTCTTAAACATAGTAAAACAGACCTAGGATTAATAATAACAACTATATTGTTTTAGGACTAAGAACAATACAATCTAATAATTCTAAAAACAATCTTCGATTGACCTGTGGTTGTGACGTATTCAGTCTTGAACTAGCCTGCTACCGTATTTTTATCTAAATATCATAAAATGCGGAGCAGGTAATTCGTAACTGAATCCTTTCAATGATGCTTTAGATGAAGCTTCTAGCAAGAAAGCTGGAAACTGAAATTACAACTTGTTTAAGTAATTCGAGGAATAGTTTTACCTGTACCATCCTGTACTCACACGAGGGGTTGATACATTATGGGAATTCTTCTCATAGGTCAAGGATTTCTTGGGTAGTCTTTGGCAATTCTTGTATGGGAAATTAATCACCACTGAATGCTTTGCGAGGTATTTTGCCTTCATTTTCGGCATAACTTCGCGAGCCTGAAGGTTTTCCGGAAATTACCGACTGGCTTTCATTTTATTATTTGCTAGATTTAGGCAGGAGAGAAGCAGCTGGAATCTCCCCACTGGTGGATCTTTGACTTGTGTGGAGACTGGTTTCATAACATGACGGTTTATGAGAATTCTCAAGTATTCCTACGAAGTTTTTGGAAATTCCGAGGCAGTGCAAGTCTCTTTTGGACAGCATTTTCAAGACGTGACAACCCCTCGCCACGACAACAGAAATAACGCCAGAGTCACACAGCTTCTGATTGCGGTACAATGTGTATGATCCTATAAGTAGGTATTAAGGCTATGCGATTTCCATGAGTAGAAAGAAAGTAACAGAAGGGCGGAACCGTGAAACTGAATAGGTAAGCAATTGATGAAAATTAAAAGGCAAAGAAATAGCTAAACTTAAAATGTTAAAGCCAGATATAGGATATTCAATTAGGGACGTCCGTTTCCTTGCAAAACCGTCAAGGCGGTTGCTAGCGGTCACAGCATCGGAAGGAACTTGAAAAGGATCTTTATACAACTGTAAAATACTGTTTCAAATTGGATCCGCTGGTACCTTACCGGTTCTAAATAGGCACCAGATTATTGGAGAACTTCTGCCTCGACTTCTGAAATTTTTGGCAAGCAATTTGGTTTCGGTGAATGCCATGACGGCGCATGGCGATATTTCAGAAAGACTACTTTCGCTTGTTATATACTCCTTATGAAATACTCTCGTTTCGTACTATATTGCATGCTTATTGGCTACCCAGCTATTTTGACACTTTTACAAGAAAACGGACTTCCTTAATTGAACCCACTATGTATGTTTGAAGGACTAAATGTTTATGGTTGAAAAGCAAACTTAAAACAAATTAGACAGTTGTTATAATTTTGTTTTTCTACGAAAGATAAGTTCCTTTGCTAATATCAGAGCTTTAATAAACACCCACAACATTCCATTTTATAGAATGTACAAATGTCATGCTGTGAATATTCATCAAACCCCCGAACTCCTCCGGACGCGAATTTAAGAGCGAAAAATGCTAATTGGGAACATTGTGAAAGGTTATTGTTTTGATTATGCCGGTAACAGAGGTCTAATTTGTTCCATTGAATCCATTTTATGCAGCCAGTGGTGTATAAAGGCAGCGATGTAATCGTCCTTTTTATTAGACCGTTCCACGTTCAAAGCGGGCGTGTCCAAATGATTATTGACGGCGTTCAGTATCAATTATATCAGATAAGTGATAGTTTACCACCCCTACATCAGGAATAGTGAATGCTTTATTTAGATTTCTCCTAGTTTGGGTGGGCCGGGCAAAATCGATCGAAGGTTTTCACTTTTCCAAGATCAAAAAATGACCCATTAGCGAGACAAATGGATCACATGACAATTGACAAGAAGATCAGGTTACGAGTTATGTATGTAAATAAGTATTGGGGGCCTCGAAGACACCCCTTTGGGGGTACATCCTCTGGGACCGGCACCCTCTTATTAAGTAATAGCGTGGTAAATACCGTGTGATGAATGTAATCATAAGCTAATTTCGCAAACCCCCATTCAACTAGTAATAAAACAATCAACATATGTAATGTCATGTAACGGGCGTTGTTTAAAATAATCCCTCAGTATTGATTTAGGGCCGCCGCGCCGGTAATTATGGATGGCCCTTGTCTCGAAATGTAACAAAGCGTGTTTCCTATTAAATATGAAATGATTTCAATGTGGAATAATCCTAACAAAAACGTATTTTCTGCAAGATTTGGCCCGAATAGCTTGGAGTGCGCGCCGACCAAACCAACCATTGTTGATTTAATTGTTTCCGTTTTTGCACATAGCTTGCGCGAAAGGGGGTGGAACTGCTGAGTTCCTCAATGTGTCCAGGTCCAGTCACCTCTCTCATATTATTCTCCACCACAAACTGCCAGGTTTTCCAACAATATATTAAAAGCTTCCGGTTTCGCCTCTTAAATTACCAACCAACAATCGATGTTTTCTTATGACCAAATTTGACCAAAGGTCAAGAGTGTCTAATGGTTGTGATGCTGGAAAAGACCGCAACGGTGCCGGTGGAAGAGGGGACCAGCCGTTCATTAAATTAAAGTCCCTTTCAACACATGCATATACCCTTCTGGCGTCGCGACGCCGACGCCAGCGACCCCGTATGTTCAGTCAGACCCAGCACTCAATTTTCAACCACAAACTCTAAAATATTCTCTATCCCAAATTCCGCAAGGAAAATATATTAATCTGAAGAACATGTCCTATCAAGGCACTGCGTAGAAACCACAAACGTTTTATTCTAATCTATAATAAATTCATTTCATGGGTATTATAGAATATTGTAAAATAGATGAGGCATCATCCACGTCATTGTATAGAATTATTGATTAAGGGAGGAAATTTGAAAGCTGACCACCATTTGTTTTATCAGCACATGAAAGGTCTTCAAATTGCTTCCAAAATTTAAAGGGTTTGAAAACTCCACAAACACTTTTAAAGACTAATTTGATGGATTGAAATTTATGAGGTATGTAGGATTGGATTATTCACCAAGTGGGGAGATTCCAGCCCCTTCCGTAGCTGCCCATTTTTTTTTTAATTTGTAATGAAATACTGTCACTTTTGCCGTCAGTTTCAAATACAAAACAAAAGACTATTTATTTCCATTCTTATATCGGATGTCAACGAAACTAGGCTCACCCCCATTGTTTCCCGTATTTATCAAAATATTCGAATGAAATTTGGCACACATATACCGGGTGTCAACGAAACCAGGCTCTCCCCCCTATTTTTTCCACATTTGTTGAAATATTCTAATGAAATTTGGCAGTTACAGAAACTGATACATTTAGAATCGATTAAAATTATTGGCGACTATGGAGAGCTTCCGGTTATACCGGAAGTAAGGCCCATCTCTGAAATTTTAAATAGCAACCCCCATTTCTCATTGCAGATTTGGATAGAGGAAGAAAAACGAAGCCTAAAACACCGAACATGCGCTTACACCAGCAGCCTAGGTTTTATTAACATTTTTAGAAAAAAAAAATGCGCAAAGCATCAGTGCTGTGGAAAAGTGGCTATAATAATAAGAATGACACACCATTGTAAAGTATAAAAACCGTTCTACGTTATGCTTGCCAAAAAGTCATATAAAAGCTGATTCAAAGTCGATTTAAAGAAATTGAAATGTTGGAAATTTAAAACCCTAATAACATTTTTTTTCTTATGGAAAAAGGTGCGATTTTAATCGTAAAATTTATTAAGAAGTTTACAGTTTAGGTCCGTTTTATTTACTCAACTGATCGTGAGTGTTAAAAATTTCAAAGCTGTACGACTGAACCAAACAAATATACTATCGGGTGTCCCAAAAAAAACCGGACAAAATAGTCTTTGAAATAAGTCAGCCATTTCTTAACCGATTTAGATAGACTTGGTCTTAAATTAAAGCTAAAGAATCAGGCTTTGGAACTTTGCAAGAAACGTCGACAGATGGCGCTGCTGTAGTAGCCTTATTGATACTTGTCTTTAAGGCTTATTTTAGGTGCGTGGGGATTGGTCGGGCAACAACAAATGGTTATGAGACCCAAATAGCCTTGAAGATCTTTCTTTTTTCTTCAAAAATCTTTTTTCAGATGTCCATTTGGCGTAAGCATTAATTTTCTGTGATTTTTCCAAAAAAAGTGTTTTTGCGAATTTTCATGCTTCCATAACCATGACTAAAGTAACATTGATGCACATCAATGATAACTGTTCAGTTGCTCCCCACTGGCATCTGCGCCACTGTTTTCACCATATTAGTTCATTTATAACTGAAAATTAAGATTTATATGCATTACTGTTCTTTGGTCATGGCCATTAATGCGTAAAAATACCCAAAAACACATTTTTTTAAAAAATTACAGAAAATTAATGCTTAAGCCAAATCGACTTCTGAAAAAGGATTTTTGAACAAGAAAGAAAGATCTTCAAGGCTATTCAAGTGTCATACCGATTGGTCGTTGACTGACCAATCCCCATTCAGCTAAAATAAACCTTTAAAGCAAGTATCAATAGGACTACTACGGTAGCGCCATCTGCCGTAGTTTCTCATACAGTCAAAAGCCTGATTCTTTGGCTTTAATTTAACACCACGTTCATCCAAATCGGTTAAGAAATGGCAAGACTTATTCCCAAAAATATTTTGTCCGGTTTTTTTTGGGACACCCGATATACTGGATATGTAATTTTCTAAATACCTTTCAACTAAATCAGTAAGCAGTAGTTTAAAAAGTTAAAAATATCTGACGCTTGCATTTTTAATCTTACTCAGGCAAAAAGAACAAGTGAACTTTGTGGTGGAGCTGTATTCTAGGCCTAAGTAAAAAACTTAACTTCATCACATGTTAGATGACGAAGAAATGATCCTTACGATGATTGATATTGTATAGACCCGTCAGGGTGTGCAATTTCAGTTAATCAAATACAACACTGAAACTGCACACACTGACCCTCTACACAATATGTACAATAATTTGGTTAATGGTATTCTTCAATCTTTCTAACGAAGAAATAGGAGCTGTATTCTAGGCCTAAGTAAAAAACTTAACTTCATCACATGTTAGATAGCGAAGAAATGATCCTTACGATGATTGATATTGTATAGACCGTCAGGGTGTGCAATTTCAGTTAATCAAATACAACACTGAAACTGCACACACTGACCCTCTACACAATGTGTACAATAATTTGGTTAATGGTATTCTTCAATCTTTCTGACGAAGAAATAGTAGCTGTATTCTAGGCCTAAGTAAAAAACTTAACTTCATCACATGTTAGATAGCGAAGAAATGATCCTTACGATGATTGATATTGTATAGACCCGTCAGGGTGTGCAATTTCAGTTATCAAATACAACACTGAAACTGCACACACTGACCCTCTCCACAATATGTACAATAATTTGGTAAATGGTATTCTTCAATCTTTCTAACGAAGAAATAGAGTTTTGATCATACCCATCAATAGGTATATACATTTCTTGCAAATTTCTCTTAAGAGTATATTGTACGGAAAGGCCAATGTGTGCGGGCCTTAGCTTCTGAACAAAAAACTGAAGGCACACGCATCGGTCCTTCAATACAACGTGTTCCATCTTACCATATTTATGGCCAAATAGGGCCTCTACAGTTGCATAAAGAATTTCACTACGTCAGCAATGATTTTTTCCACTTAAACTTGCAACTGAAGTTTAAAAGAACCTTTTTGCGTGATGGGAACTAAATATTTCTATGCTCACTATTGGGCTCTCGGAAACTAAAGAGATAGTTCGGTTAAATTACAAAAATGTTGCCATTTTTGAAGGTGATTAAGAATCTGTAAAGAGTTCTTCTATATCTTGATTCGTTCCTGAGTTATTCCGAAAAAACGGAAAATTGCTGTTCTAAAGAAAAAATCATATCTTCCTAACAGTTGAGCTATTTAAATGAACTTTTATATTTTTGACAGCTGTCAAGTCGATGGCATTGGCAGAAATTTCCTAGGCCTTCTAGATTTTTAGTAACGACAGTCAACTTTTCTTTTTCTTATGGCCGCCATATTGGAAGATATTATTTTTTCTTTAAAATGTCTTCAGTTTTTTCGGAATAACTCAGGAACGAATCAAGATATACAGAGTGTTCCAATGAAAAGTATCCACCCCAAATATTTCGTAAACCAAATAAAATATGATAATTCGCTCGGACAGGTCGACTTTTATTTGGAGGGGGACACTTAAATCCATACTTGGCGAAATTTCAAAACTCACTCCCTAACCCCCACCTACCCCCACCTCAAAATTTTAAATGGCAACCCCCTTCTTGTGATATATCATTTGAAAGCTAATTTCATTGCCAATCTAACGTTGCAACAATTTTTGATATTTGTTCAACTCTAGCGCCCTCTATGGTCAAATTTCAAATTATATTAGGGCCATTTGTGATACACCATTTGAAAGGGTTTGAAATTCTCCGTAAACTGATGCAAGAATTTTTTAAATCCACCCAATCGTTCAAAAGTTACATTGAAAGACATGAGCTGGTTCTGGGCCTAGGCCTAGGAATCCTTCAAGATTAGGCTGTAACTTTTGAACGAATGGATAAATTTAAAAAATTCTTGCATTAGTTTACAGATAATTTCAATCCCTTTCAAATGATGTATCACAAAGGGCCTTAATGTAATTTAAAATTTTAACATAGAGGGCGCTAGAAGTGAACAAATATAAAAAATTGTTACAAGGGTTAGATTGGCAATAAAATTAGCTTTCAAATGATGTATCACAAGGGGAGGGTTGCCATTTAAAATTTTGAAGTGAGGGTAGGTGGGGGTTAAGGGGTGAATTTTGTAATTTCGCCAAGCATGGATTTAAGTGTCCCCCTCCAAATAAAAATCGACCTGTGCGATGTATATATACATATCACCTTAAAGAAGAGCAAACTTTTACCTAATTTAACCGATCTTCTATGGTTTCTGAGCTCCCAATAGTGGGCAATGAAATTGGCAACACCCTGTATGCGTCGAATTTAATTTCGCAATATTGACTAGTTTGGGCTGTAGCGTAGTAAACAGACACCCATCGACATTTAAAAAAAAATTTTTGGGTTCCCACTCCAATTTTATTTTCGGGCCCATTTTAGAAACTTTTTGCTCTCACGCCTACGAAACTTCTTCGTTCACGCGAACGAAACTTCTTACGCTCACGCGTACAAGTTAATATTTTTCAGCATTAGCATTAACCGATTCTACTTCTTTCTATATGTGGTTTGGTACTGCGTGAGCTTACTGGGGATGTGTGATTTTAGTTATACAGAAAATAAAACTAGAATCAACACATACCCCGGCTGCTCACACAATATATTTTATTTAATTCAGCTAAACTAAAACATAAATATGGGCACTAACTGATTTTATTTCTATGACACTACCTACTGTACTTGATAGTGAGTATACTATTTGAGTTATAGAAAATAGAACTAAAATCAGCACACCCCGACCCCTTACACAATATATTTCATAGAGCAAATAACTGTAAAACCTTATTCTATTTCTATGTTTGATCCTACTGTACGAGCTCGCTGAGAATGTGCGGTTTTAATTACAGAAAATAAAACTAGAATCAACACACGCCGGCTCGTCCACACAATTATATTTCGTTTTAAAACATAAATGCCGATTTTATTTCGGTGATGTTTGATATTGCATGAGCTCGCCGGGGGTGCACTATTTTAGTTTATAAAATAAAACTAAAATCAGGACACCCCGGCCCCTCACACAATATAAATATTTCGTTTCAGAACACCAAATTCTATTTCTAACCGTTTGATATATTGCATGAGCTCACCGGGGGTATACGATTTTAGTTTATAAAATGAAACTAAAATCCGCAGCCCCCGGCCCCTCACACAACATGTATTTCGTTTCACACCACAGCAAATAACTAAAACAAAATAATTTTCCAGGTATATGGACAGTAATATGATGTTTGATACTATATGAGTCCGCAGGTGACATGCGATTTTAGTCACTAAAAATAAAACTAGAATCAACACACACCAGCCCCTCACATAATATATTTAGTTTACAGCAAATAATTATTTTAAAACAACACAACCTCCGTCTGTTCACTAACCGATTCTACAGGTTGTTCCTAAATTGATAGTCCTAACTCCGGGACGTTATTCCTTACATCATTCTAAGAAGAGAAGTTCCTATGGACATATGTCCGGAAATGCTTTATAAAAGTCTCGAAATTTCTAGAAAAAAATGAAGAATAGGATTTTGAAATTCAGAGCAATGCATGGTTAGTGCTATAAAGAGCTTTCTCTTCATTTTTTTTCAGATTTTTAGTAACATCAGAGGTGTGATGCATTCTTAGAAGGCTTTACACATTTTTTACATTTTCTTCTGTTGTGAACCTTTTTTTTGCCAAATAATAATAAAATCGTTATCTCTGTTCTATTCCACATAAAAAAGGTACTCTTGTTGAATGTAGCTAGGGCGCACCATTTTCGAATAAAAGGATTCCAGTTATTACTACAAAAGAAAATGTAAAAAAAAAATGTGTAAGGCCCTCCAAGAACGTACGCCCGTGATGTTTTTTCTTCCTCGAATTATGTAAGGAATAACATACCGGAGTTAGGGCTATGAATTTAGGAACATCCCGTATACATATGTATTTATTGGTGTTTGGTATTGCATGAGTTCGCCGGGTGGTGTACTATTTTAGTTATAGAATATCACACTAAAATCAGTACAGACCGGTCCCTCACACAACATATTTCGATTCCTGGAACAAAGCAACCTCCCAATTTCTATATCGATGACATTTAGTATTGCATGAGATAGCCGAGGGTGTATTTTAGTTATACAATAAAATAAAACAAAAATCAACACACGCCGCTGTTTTTATTGCATGAGCTCGCTAATGTGTGTACCATTTCAGTTGTATTACATAAAACTTAAAATGTACGCACACCACCCCCCACACAATATTTTTTTCACTTCGATTAGGTGTTCGTTTGACATACATAAAACTTATAACTTATTTATGAACACTATATCTATGACTTAACGCCTTATTCTGTAACTTTTAACAACGATGTTGTAATGACAAGTGGCTGATAGACAGTGTAAGTACGATTTTACTTACAAAAAATAAAACGTACACCTCAATTCCTCATCTACGATGTATGGTATTTTGTAAGATCACCAGTGTGTTCGTATTAGTTATAAAAAACAAAACTAAAACGAACACCCAGGATGTCCTTACAAAATAAGTATATTTCATCAGCACTGGCACTTTTGCAACCGAACCAATTATTTTTATACAATCAATATGAATAGACTCATCACATTCTAGGAGTCAGCGTAAGAAGTTTCTGAAATGGGTGCAGAAAATCGACATTTCTTAAAATGGGTCCAATATGTTCACGCTACAGTCAAAAATACTAAACTGCTCAACAATTCAATTGGTCCACCCGGAAATTTGAGTCGAATAACTCCTCAAGCATTTGATGGATTTGAAGGAATTCTTTTTCCCAGGATAGCTTATTTCATACAGGGTGTCAGAGCTTTGTACTACAAAATGGCGAAAATTTAAACCACCCCCGATTCTGAAAGAAAATTTTCTAACTTTTTTTAAAGGTTGTTTGGCCCTGAAGATGTCGCTAACAATAAGAGACGAAACGTCGGTCGGTCAATAACGACTAAAACCTCTCGTCTATAACCGATTCCATGTTGATAAATATTGGATGAGTTCGCTGATGTGGTACAATTTTAGTGCAGAAAGTAAAACTAAAAAATGTGCACGCACCGGCCCCCCATCCAATATGTGTATTATATGATGGTCAAAATTATATGAGTCCGCCAGTGGGTACAATCAAGTTAATCAAAAATAAAACTTTGAATACACACACTAGCGCCCCCACATAATGATTTGGTGACATTTTATTTACCTATACTTATTGCATGCGCTCCGCCGATCTGTACAGTCGCAGTACAATCTCTAAAATAACAACTGTGCGATTTTTTTATTATTCGGATGCAGTAGGTAGCCTAATGTAACAGTAGAGTGCCTTCAGTGTTAGAGGAAACTGACTAAAACTAAAGGCAACTCTATTAGTACACTAGGCTTTAGCCAAGTAGTGGTCACCAAGACAGGAAATTGCGTCTGGGCTTGTAATGAGCCCTGCCATTTTTTCATACTAAATATTTAAATTATGTGTTCTTTCTCTTCCGTCTGTCTTCTCTTCCCCCTCCTCTTTCTCTTCCTTTCCCTCACACTCCTTCAGCTGATGTTCTATTATTTCTCTTCTCTCGCCTCCCCACACTCTTCCTCCTCCAGCCAGAACTTATTTTCTCTCTCCTCATTTTCGCATCTGAATTTAACCATCATTCTGTTTCACTCTCTATCTCTCTCTCTCTCTCTCTCCAAGTAACTTGGCAACCCCTCTCTTATGTTCCCACATTTTGCATTGTATCTTGATCTCTGATTTTTGTTTTCTTCTCCTGTAAATCTATCTCTATCTCTCTCCCCTATCACTCCATCAGCCTTGATCTCTGCACCTTTCTATTTCTTCCCTTGCGCATCCGTTCCTCTCGCAGTATTTCTGTCTTTCCTACCTTCTCTCTTCTATTTTTTTTTAACTTCAACACTCCTGTAATATCTTAACAGTATCCTCTTTCCCTCATTCTATCCTCGTATTTAACCACCTTTTTTCCTGCCTCTACTCTCAACTTACTTCTTTTGTCCACTCCCACTTTACAAATTATTATACTTTTCCTTGTCCTAGCTATCAAAGATCATTCCTCTTCTCTTAAAATAATGCCCATACTTTCCCTCCCCTATTCCCCAAATCATCCGTACCGCCTTATTAGCTTTATTAACCAATTTTTATTTATCTTTGTGTGCCTCTCATTGAATACTACCCTAGATATTTGATTTCTTTTTCTTGATCCATTCCACTTCAACTCACTTCCTCTCCCTTTCCTGCATAGGAATCATCAGTATTTTCCACATTTACTTTCTCCTATTTTGAACCTCTCTAATTCTTCCCATTACTGTCAAAAACTTAAACCGAAATGGATATTTTACACGACAGGAGATCAACCAACGCATATTTAAGTAAAATAAAACACACGAGGGCTGATCTCTAACCGGGTAAAACCGGTGGTAGTGGTAAAAATAAAAATATTCTGAATCTTGGGTGATATTCCATGAGATTGCCGGTAATATACCACTTTAGTTTTACAAAATAACACTAAAAGGTACAGACCGGTCCCCCACACAATATTTTTCTGCAGTAACCGTGGGAGCCTAAAATACAACATCAGAATTGACGCAATTAAAAAAATATCGACCACTTACTATATTCCTACGAGATGAATATCTGATACTGCACGAGTTCGCTGCTGCCTACTACTTTAGTCATAGCAAATACACCTAAAGTGAACGACATCAGCGTACTCAGACATATCAATCCAATGTTGGTTTAATATAACAACTAACACTAAGAACCAGTGAACATAAACCTAATTTGCAAAATCAACAAAAAAAAACTAGACAATATAATTTTTGCGTTGGTTTGATAGATGCATGTGTCGGCCGACATATACGTCCTTGTTAATCAAGAATGAAACTCGGATGCACATATCGACCCCCCACACAATATTTGTGAATTCGATGAATCGGGTAGTATTTCTGTTGAATGGAGATCAATGAAGAAATAGAGCTGCTCCAGGGATAGTAGAAAACCAACTAAAACCGAAGAAACTCTATTCCTACACTAACCTAAACACCTTCGTCTTCTCAAAACTGTCGTAAGGCAGAAATCCAATGTAATCCAATACGAGTGCGTGTCTTCGCTTAATAAAACACACCCTAGTAGTAGACCACACTGAATTTTTAATGTTGTTATAGACACATACTATGGGTCCAATACCATTTTTGCATTACAAATTTGATTATGGAAATATCAGAGGGCAAAACATTTAAGACACGGCGAACAAGTCGAAAAAAATTTTGCTCCGGCTTCACGCAATGAAAATCGACAAACCCTATTTTTTGCAAATCCAAAAACGAGGGATTGAAGATTTAATTTGCTGGAGATGTTACAACTATAGTTCTGTAAAGCATCTATCAAACGTTTCCCATCAAAAATAGAAGCGAATGGTAAGCTTTGACACATCTACAGCTGTATCTAAGTCATCGACTATTTGGTTAGCTGATGGGTGAGGTTTTAAACAAAAAAACTTCACCAAGAGCGACCAAATGGTAAACAACTAAACAGCAAAAATATTTTTCTGTAAACTGATGGTGGGGATAATCTCAAACTGGGCAAGTTGTAGTACAAAGCCTTTATAGATACACCTTGGTCCACAGCTCACCACGATTGTGACCACCATAATAAATGTGTTGGGCATTTTGAGTGCCGCTAAGAACAGCATCGAGTACGACGCTCAGTATTCCCCGTACCCAATGGTGCACTTAGCCGCAAGCTCAATTACAATCACTCGCATTCTATTTTAAAGATATTCCAAATCTCAACGAAAAACAATCTACCCCAAATTTACGTTTTGTAAATATTTCGCCCGGTTGCTATTTAGATTTCTAAAGAACCCCCTCAACCTCACTTATGTTGCTATAGCAGTAAGACTCCTGCAATACCTACCATTACCCCAAACTTGAGGAAATCATTATAAACCATCAATTACAATAATTATTAAACAATTAAAAAGTTTCGAAAAATGGTATTTATGTCATAACATGAAATGTCAGCCTAAGTGCCCTTCTAGTCAAAATATCGAGAAAGATCAAGATAAAGAATAGTAGAATCTGCGGGGGAAAACTTGAATACAACATTCAGGAGACCAGGGCCAAACTGTATGGTTTTTCCATTTCAAATAAGTCTTTTATTAAATTCGTTCTTAAAATTTTGAGAAAATGTGCCATAAAGTGCCACAAAGCTCTATAGTTTCGGTTGACATGTATAACCTATATTGTTAGAGGTCACATATTTTGAACCATTGCTGATTTCTCAGGAAATCGACGCAACTTTGAAATTATAAATAAGTTGTGTCGTTTTATTAAAATGTTTCTTACATCTGTCAAAAAATGTTAGGGTAAGTGCTTACTTTCCAAATTACAAGTGTGCAACAAGGACTTGCCAAAATTAGAAAAAAAAAACAAAATTTGGGAATGTTTCAAAGCTTGCACACCCTGTACCTTGGAAACTAAGCACTTTGAGACCCATGTCCATAGGAACTTTTCGCCTTAGAATATGGCGAAAACCGCTCCTTACAGTTTGTCGGTGTACTTAGGGAACACCCTGTATACCTACTGTACACAAATTGTAGAGATGTCGTTTAATACAACATTTCGCGAACTAATTGTTATACAATCCATGAAGTGGTGGCTGATGCAGTAATTTTTAGGAAGTCTGTCATACGTGGGACAGGGGCTAATGGCTGCAATTTTCATTTTTCAAAAATTGACATTGCGGCAAACTATACGAAATTTCATGAAATCAAAAAAAAGTTGTCAGCGTAGATTAAGAATCTGAAAAGAAATTCAAGATATCTGGCTCAATTCCAGAAATAGACCGAGAAACCTGAACTGCAATTCCGTTTAAATATGCTTAAAAACCTACACTTATACATATTTCTCAAAATAATTATTCATAATACTCAATTCGCTTCATGAGAAAGGGCGATTCATGACATAAACAAACATAATTTTCAACGAACGAGGGATCAAAAGGAGCAGTTTAGTTCTGTGTGTAAAGTAATTGTTAGGCATAAAGTAGAAAAGGAGTGAGTTTAGGGGCGACAATAGCCTGAAATTGGATAAACTCAAGTTGCGGTTGAAAGTAGAGACGTGTAATAGGAGAAGCAATTATTGAGACCATCACATCTGGAATGTGCTATCAATTTGATTAAATATTATTTTTGAAATTCCGTTTTTGGAATAAAAGCTCCTCAACTAGGTAGGTAGCTTGGAAAGGTATTCATTATTCAATACCTTTGAAGCGTACACAATGGTTTTAAGTGGCAATTTGTAAGCGTTCACACCTTGTCAAAACATGAGTTTTGCCGCGATTTTTGCTGGAAATTGGCATATGCATTTATATAAATTGACAGGTAGAAAAAAAGCTACAAAAGGAGAATCTTAAACCATTCTGTTATACTTTTAGTTTGATATAACCTGCTGCGGTCTGATGTTTATGAAGGGTTATGTAATTGGTTTATCGAAACAACATTCTGTAGCTGTGACAGAGCTCAGTTCTGTAATTGCATTACAGAGGCCATAATGTATTTATTATAGTTAACAGTCAAAGTACTTTGCTACACGCGTTCATCATAACGCACCGGACACTAATTGGATTTTCGGTATTTTTTAACAAATTATTAATAACATATTAGGTATATAAAAGTTTGTGTTATTATCCCAAGTTCTTTAAAATAGCCGACATCATAATTTAATGAAATTCCAGTTTGTGAGCTTTTTAGTGAGGAGTTTATTGAATTAGAAAATGCTTTTATGCTGAAACAGTTTCTATCTCCATACAACGCATAAATGTATTATAAAATTATCTATCACTTTAAAGGGTGTCAGTAAGGCCACTTTTAACACAGAGGGTATTCTAACTATATTTCAAAGGTTTATTTTTGTATTTCTCATCTTATTTCTGAAAGCTTTTGCTCACAAAGCAGAATTATTAACGACAAAGCTTTTACGGACTACATGTACATTTTAATAATATTACACGATGCGATTTTAAAAAATTAAACGTTAATGGTTAAAGCCCGTCTGCGTCTCGTCTCAAGTCAATATCATAAATCCGCAAAACGTGCAAAAATACGGTAAATCAGGGGGTTGAAAATTGCCATGACGGGGCAAAGCGCGGAATGAATTTCCAATTATTAATTTGTGCGGTAAGCCGATTTTCTCCGAACTTATCAACGGAAAGCTAAACCTCGGTCCATGATCTATAGGGGAGATATTTGTGTGGTATCCCCTGTTTGTGTTGTATCAGATAGATTACAACCCGCCTTTTAATATTGTGTTGTAATTAGATAGAATAAGTATTATAAAAACGACTCACCGTAATGAAGAAATCGACAACTGGACACACGCACAAAAGCACTGAATTTTCCTCTGAACTTTCAATCTGAAACAAAAAAAAAACTTAATGAAGTTGGAAGCACCCACAAAATTCAGAATGCAGAAATCATCACTATAGTTATGACACTGCTAGGGTGATCTAACAAAAACGAAACAGGCCGTAAAGCCTTGACCTGATGGACCTTTACGTCTACTTTTCTCCCATTAGTAATTAGCAATATTTTCAAACATAAAAAAGTTCAAGGGCAAATAACATCGGGGCCACCCTGTATAACAGGGATCCGCTTTTTGGATAATGTCTTAAGTACCATCAGTAGTTGCATCTTGGTCTGTAACAATGCTGTGCAAAAATACAAAATCCTACGATACACCTTTCGAAAGATATTTAAAAAGAACGTTTGAAAATGAAGATCTTTGGCGGCTTATAACATCAAGAGGAATCACAATTGACCAATAATTTTTGCACCAAGCTTCATCATTTGAACAGTAGATTCTGTGGTATAAAGAATGTGGTCTTTCAGACTCACCCTGTATACTCCGCTGCGCGTCGGGAGACAAGCTTCACATCTCGCGCTAAAATGATTTAATACTCCCCCTTGTATAATAAATAACTATTCTATAACCTACATGAAGTGTTGACATTTTCTACCTCCTGACAGTTGCTAAAACGTCACATTTTACCCTTTAGAGGTTGAAGTAAATTATTTTTTCCCTTGAGGGTTTAAACTAGAAATGCGTATTTCTCCCCCGCAGATTTGACAATATAGTAGTCACTCTTAGTCTTAGTCACCAAAGCAACGGTTTTCAAATGAAACTGCTATGTACAACCATGGCAGAACCTGCTATTTATACAAATTAATGAAATGTTTCATGTTTCACAGCGGTTATACAGGGTGAGTCTGAAAGACGCCACATCCTTTATACAACATAATCTACTGTTCAAATGATGAAGCTTGATGCAAAAGTTACTGGTCAATTGTCATTCTCCTTGACGTTATAAACTTTTCAATATAATAAATAAAAAATTCATTGTGGTGCAATGACACTTTTTGACATAACAAGTCAATAGTGACATTTATAAAACTCCGATGAAATGAGAATTGGATATAGATACGGTGCATCGATTCGGTTTTATTTCATCACCTCATAAAAAAAATACGATTATTTTGCTCTCTGCAGTTTGATAAACTGACGTCAAAAAAAAATGTATCTGTTTATCAAAATCTTAAAGCCCAACATAACCAACCAACCTATGTCAGAAATTATTTATTTAATTGAAATAACTCAATTTCAAATTAGAATAAATAAGAAAAGGGGTAAGAGTAAGACGTATTTATGTATTTAATTTAAATATTTAGTACGTAAGGATGGCAGAGCTCATTGCAAGCCAAAAGGCACTAATTAAATTTACTAATACTACTTTTACTGTAACTTTTCATTGTTTGCATTGATTCACAGTGGATTGCATTTCTTTTTAAAAGGATCCATCCTAGAAATTTTCGCAAAAATGACTTCAACATGTGAAAAAAGCGGCATATTTCGTTTTCGTTATCCGCCCCCGTATAACCACATTATATTAAGTTGAAAGCAAAAGGTCTACAGATTGTCCTCGAATTCGACTAAGAAAATTTATGGGCTTCATCAAACAACTCTCCTAAATAGTATAATAATATTTAAGGCATATTTTCATTTTTGTACTAATGTTTCTACCAGTTATACTTGTGTAAACGAGCTTTTTGTCCATTTTTTATCGAATTCGAGGACACCATGTAGGTCAGAAAGAAAAGAAAACTAACAAAATCACAGACTTACCGAAAAGAAGAAATCGGGGCATAATTCCACAAGTAAAGCACTGGATCTTCGATCTGGAACCACAAAATTAGTTTCACAAAATTAACAAAACAAAACTACTAACCGGAATTAAGAAATCAGCAAGGTGAAACGGCAGACTGATGCATAATCCCAGAAAAGCTCTTGAATCTTCAATCTAGAATTTAAAAAATTAATTTAATAAAACTAAAAAATAACATGACTTCCCTTTGTTGATGAAATCACCCACGGAGTCCCCTACTAAAAAAGTCCTGAAAAAAAAACAAAAAAGCTTTAGTAGTACAATAACAATGGCAAACGAATATATTGTTTAAGACATATCACAAGCTCACGTGCAATGAAAGCAACGATAACATGCCAGAGGACCATTTACACGAGCCTGTGTTTATCTACAGATCCAGTTAAGATTAGTTCAGCTTTGAAAGTTTACACATTTAAGCATCTAATGTCCGATTGAGTATGTGACAATGGAATGACATGTCAAAGCAGTTACCTACCCACATAAAGGGTTTTAACAGCTCGTTTAAAAATTATCTGCAAATTCATTATTATTTTACACGTTCCTTTGTGAACATCTTATGGGACTACACGTGCAAGCTCATAGTGTTTCAGTGAAAAAACACTTTTGTAAAATGTACCTACCAACATGAAATTATTTTATTTGTTGCTTTGAAGTTCCCTTAATTTTTTGGGTTAAAGTTCCTGGAAACTTGGGAACTCCTTACACACACTTATCAAAGACAAATTATACTAATTATTTTTAAGAAAAAATGCTTAGAAGTTGCTAAAAATAACTTAAAAGTCGTCACAGTTTTTGCCAAACATTACATTAGGTACATTAGATATAAGTAAAAATTTTGTTTTTATGTTATACTTAATTTAATTGTTTGTGCATCACAAAAATTGAATCCAAAAAACAAGGTGAGGCTAGGAGATTGTAATACTCGGTTTAGCCGCCAGTAATTAATTACTCGACCAATCCACTGCGTCTGAACCGGGCATTAAAGGCTAAAAAATCGCTAAAAGGTAGAAAATTCACAGAATTCCAGAGAACTGTAGGTACAACAAGTTCAAGATTAAGGCTTCACGTGGTTAAAAATTGCCAAATCGCTAAAAATAACCAAAACTCCACAAAACTGTACACCAAGTGGTTAACCCCTCCGATTGTGACAAACTTTACCGAAAACTGATCTTTACATCACAAATTTTGACGCTAAGCCCAAAAACTAAGCCGTTTTGCTTCTGAAATAGCAAATAACTAATGATTTTCTCGAAAGATAGGGTAGGTAGGTACTTACCTATCTTTATATTGATATACCTGGAGGAAAAATTATGATTGGTTTTAAAGTATTTGCATCGTTTTAATTCTTAAAAAAATTAAAATGAAGATTTGAGACAATAAGGCTTTTCCAAAAATGTTTAATGCTCTACTTGCAGTTTTGGAAAAATCAAAGGGCTATAAAGCTAAGTCTTACTAGATTCATCAATAGCAAAACGTCACGCAACATTCACCATCACAACGCCTGACGCCATATTGCTTGATTACACAGGGTATGGTCAAAGTCTTGTTCCCCAAATTGTACTTACTATTTAGGACGCGTTTCGGAGTGCAGCTAGAAAAGAAATTAACACAAAATACAAAACAGTTGCCTGGAAAACAAAAAAACGTTTGGGTCAAAGAAAAATAACGCTTTTGAGTCACACTGTAAATCCATCGATGAATCATCTGTTTTGTATTTTGTGTTAATTTCTTTTCTAGCTGATGAAGATGGAGTAACACTCCGAAATGCATCCTGAACATTAAGTACAATTTGTGGAACAAGACTTTGAACATTCCCTGAGTAATCAAACATCAATTCTTCTTCGAAAATGGACCAAGCTTTCAACAAGCCATCATATTGTTTCATTGAGAACGTTACACTAATAAGAGTAACAAGACTACTACAGTTCAAGAATACGACAAAAGCCACTTAGTTCAAAATTGTAGCTAAATAGGCACCTCACCTAGTAAAGAACTTTTAACCCTTTTATTATGGGTTCACAATTTCACGAATCCTATCTGCTGCCGTCTGCTGAACTGACTTTGCGTACAGGCACTCACTCATCCCACCCTCCCCTACACCTAATAGATCATTTCTGTACCACAGGGCTTCCAGCCGCTTTCAGTTCTGCAAAAAGTGACTAAGTGACCCCCCAATTCAAAAAAAGTGACCAAAAGTGACATATTATGTCTAAAAAGTGACTTCAAGTGACCCATGCCATGTATAAAGGATTTTTAACACTATTTTTTCTTCGATCGTGCTAGAAACGTCATATTCTAGACATGCAATTATCATCCCAAAGCTTGCATTTCTAGAACTATGTCACTGCATGACATTTTGCTATGCATCACATGTACTAGCTGTAGGTACCTACAGAAAAAAAATATTTTTCGGACTAATCCGGTAGTTTTTCTGTTTCATCTTAAATGCATTGCACAATAGAAAAAAAATAGTATGTGCAACACGTAGGAAAATATACATTCCGGGACTCTGATGGTTACTGGACTCGGCTGTGCCGGAATATAATTTTTTTCCTACTAGTTACACAATATACGATAAATTTTTAGTAAATATAGACTTTATTTGCAAAAAAATAAAATGAACTTTTACCTTGCATTTCTTTCCCATAGCTAGAAATGTGGATTTTCACTTTATTATCAAAACAAGTTAAAAACTATTAGGTAACTTACTGGTGTAAATATTTTAATCCCGTCTAATTCGTAAGAAGTCATTAACATTCGATTAATATTAATAAACACCATAACCACGAGGAATAATTAAATTTGCTCGGTTCCACAACAGCAGAGAACAGCATAAATAAACAAAAACGCAGAACCTCTTCTGGTTCAGGCAAGCATGCTTAAGGGGCGGCGCGAATTTTAAAATTCAATAAATCTTAAAAACTACTTCCATCCTAATTTGTATTTTGTAGCTATTTGCTTGTAAAAAGTGACTAAAAGTGACCAATTTTAACAAAAAGTGATTAAAAGTGACCTTTCAGTGGAAAAGTGACCCCAAGTGATCTAAGTGACCCCGCTGGAAGCCCTGGTACCAGGTACCGTTTTTGTAGTTTTGAGGCCTAAAATTATATAAACACTCTTGGCCACACAACTTAAACTTAAAGGGCAGTTTGCACGGATTTACCATAGAAACAAACACATTCCTCCACCCACCCTCAAAAAATGGACCCTTCCAACGCACCTAAGTGTCTGTCCTTGAAATGTTATCAAAATTGACTTCATAAATTTTTGGCCTTTCCAGAGGCTAAATTGACACAAAATATTTTCTTGCGACATAATTTAAAAGAGCATAAAGCCTAAAAAAATACTTGCACGGACCTACACCCACCCACCCTCAAAAAATGGGCCGGTCCAAATAACGAATTTTTTCAACTTTGAGCAAAAATGCCTTACCTACAGTTTCTGGCATTTGGAGAGGCTAAATTGAAAACACAATATCTTCTTGGGCACACGATTTACAAGAAGGGCATCATAATCATGATACTTAAAACCTGGAACCGACTTGCACGGACCTTGCGTGGCAAAAAATAAATGAAATGATTCCCCCACCCACCCTTAAAAATGGACTCGTCCTACGACCGAATTTTGAAATTTGATCAAAAACAAGTTAAATTTTTGGCGCTTCGAGAAGCTAATTGACACAAGATATTTTCTTGGACATAATTTAAAAGAGCATAAAGCCTAAAAAAATACTTGCACGGACCTACACCCACCCACCCTCAAAAAATGGGCCGGTCCAAATAACGAATTTTTTCAACTTTGAGCAAAAATGCCTTACCTACAGTTTCTGGTGTTTGGAGAGGCTAAATTGAAAACACAATATCTTCTTGGGCACACGATTTACAAGAAGGGCATCATGATCATGATACTTAAACTTGGAACCGACTTGCACGGACCTTGCGTGGCAAAAAATAAATGAAATGATTCCCCCACCCACCCTTAAAAATGGACTCGTCCTACGACCGAATTTTGAAATTTGATCAAAAACAAGTTAAATTTTTGGCGCTTCGAGAAGCTAATTGACACAAGATATTTTCTTGGACATAATTTAAAAGAGCATAAAGCCTAAAAAAATACTTGCACGGACCTACACCCACCCACCCTCAAAAAATGGGCCGGTCCAAATAACGAATTTTTTCAACTTTGAGCAAAAATGCCTTACCTACAGTTTCTGGTGTTTGGAGAGGCTAAATTGAAAACACAATATCTTCTTGGGCACACGATTTACAAGAAGGGCATCATGATCATGATACTTAAACTTGGAACCGACTTGCACGAACCTTGCGTGGCAAAAAATAAATGAAATGATTCCCCCACCCACCCTTAAAAATGGACTCGTCCAACGAACGAATTTTGAAATTTGATCAAAAACAAGTTAAATTTTTGGCGCTTCGAGAAGCTAAATTCACACAAAATATTTTCTTACTATTTTAATAAAAGAGCGGTGAGTTATGATACCTAAAAGCTGGCATCTACTTACGCAAACTTTGCTTAGTGTGCGAACCCATGCACCCTCTTAAAAAATGGACCAGTCCAGAGAACGCACTTTTTGAAATTAGATCAGAAATCACTTAACTTTAACTAACTACCTGCAATTTTTGGCGTTTCGAGGGGTTAAATTGACACGAAATGTTTTCTTTTCCTTGCACGGACTTGGCACACCAACAAGCACCCGCTTTCTTTTCCTTGCACGGACTTGGCATACCAACAAGCACCCGCCCAACTAAAATTTGATCAAAATTGACTTGCCGTTTTGTCTCTTCTTGGACACAATTTTGTAGAAAAGCAATTCGCGATTCGAAGTACGTTACGTGGCATTTCACTTATTTCACGAACGAACTCGACTACTTGACAATTGACATGGCAACAGGTCCGACCACCCCCACCCTCTCCCTTAAAAAATGAACTCGTCCAACGTATTTTTCCGTTTTGAAATTTGATGAAATCCAAAATAGACTCACCATTTTAGCAGTTTTCGAATGCTTCGGGGACTTTACACCTTGAAGTGGCTTGCGCTGCGGTTTGAATTTCTTCAGATACCATTCATCCTCCTTTCCTTCCCACGTTGATCCAAAGCCTCCTCCATCCAATCCAACAATCCCACGCCGCCTCCAAAACCATCCATTAATCCAAATCAATTCAAACCGCACAACGCTTCCACACTAAAATAAAACTGAATTGTTGAAAATACTCCCAACATTCCTCACACTTACAAACTTTACCAAAAACACTGCAAAATATTAACTCCGCATTGAGATGTTGCTTAGACGAAAGACGCAAGTTCACTAATGAGAAGCTCAGACCATCGAACCAACCACCACACATTTTTGCCATTTCCCAAGTTTTCCAGGAACCCTCTGCGAAATTTTCTTTGTCGGTCTTCCTCCTGATATGGTTCAAGGCCCCACACGTGCACCTCCTTTGTCCTGCCGTTTCTCTCAAAACATGCTCGTAAATTAAATTAAATTAAAGATTTTTGATGGTCAGGCTTCTTTTAAAATGGAAATAAAAACGGAGTTACCTACTTACACAATTACACAATTTATTGCTTACTCTTGAATTGATGACCAAAGGGTACTGATTCGTTACCTACCTGTATCTTCCAAAATGGACTCTTGGAGGGGTGTGGTGTGCCTATACTATCTAACATAAATACCTAATTGCTACATTCACAGCCAGCTTTATTTGATAGTTGAAGGACATGATCCTTTTTGCGGAAGTTCTCCTGAAAGGAAGGATTTTTTTATTACCCCAAAAATAAAACATATGGCAATCATAGTGTAACGCAGGTTTATTACCCGCATTTAAGACGGACGCACACACCTGCATAAGGGCATATGCATACGGCTAAGTAATCAATCTTATGGAAATGTCTTATGGGTTTGAGGAGAGGGAGAAATTAGGCTCCTTCTGATTGGTCACCTTTCTTATGCCGTTGCATTATGCGCTTATGCAATGTGTGTGCGCCCGGCTTTAGTCGCAAATCTGTCAATGACTGTCATTTTGTCATACGAAATGAAAGTCTATAATACACAGCTAACCGTTGTGAGGATAGATCTCTGGATTAGACTTTAATTTTGATCAAAAAATTTGAGTAAACAAACGTTTGTTTGCCGTTGCACTGTCCAGTCAGTGTAGAAAAAATAACCGCCCTGATTGGTATAGTCAGCAAAGCATCTTGAAAAAGGGACCAATAATCAACGTATAGGTATTTTTTTTACATTGGGAAATGGGACAGATATACATTAATCCGAGCTTTAATCACAGATTCCTTTCTTGCTTAGGTACCTACTTATTACGGCAAATCGTCATTTTTTTTTTACTATTTGAGAATAGGTATATGTATTCCTCTTGACAGTCAGTTGTACTTAAGTACAGATTTTTTTGGGCGAAAATATAAGAAGCACAGCTAAATTTATGGATCTTGTCATTCTTGTCAGATTTGAAAAGTTTTATAGGTGTAGGTACTAGCTAGGTTCAATGGTGTAGGTATACCAGTGGCGTATTTAGGAAATTTGTTTAGGGGGGGCACACAATAACACTATGATAAGATATAAGATATTAACAAAATAAAATGAATAGGTACCTAATATTGAATTTAAGTAAGCAGAACCAAAAAAAATAATAGAAAACTACACTGATATTGGCATTCTTCGATTTTTTTACTTCGCCAAAGTGTCCAGAACTTTCTCCATTTCGATTTTTTTTGGCGATGAAGTTTTTCAACAGTACCGTGTTGATTATACATATTTATTCACAGAAATAAAAATCCGTTTTTTAAACCCCATTTGAAAATTATAATTATTATTATTACTTACTATTAAAGGGCATTAGAGGGCATAAATACGACACTGGTAGGTACAAGTACAAGCGTCAACCAATACGAAACTACAGGGTTACAAATATGATTGTAGATTGTATAAGATCATCGTAAGTATAGGTGACTTTGATGCTTTGCTTTGACATTTTGTTTCTACAGCCGTATAAGATACGTTAAACGACAATTCTTTTGTTTTTAAAGTCACCTACGATGATATAGGTACCTACCTATAATCGTTTGTAACAACCCTGCAGGTCAGGTATACATATTACCAAAAAAAGTTTTGGTATTTGAATAGCAGATAATAAAAAAGTGAAATAAACTTCAAATGAAGTGTTAGTTAGACCCATATGTTTCAGTAAATAATAATTCATGTTCATCTTAATTGTTTTAAACGATAAATTAATAAATACGTTGACAAATTCTCAATTAAGAAAAACTAGAATCTTGGTCAATTATTTTTTTTTATTATTTTTGGACAGTAAACCAATGAAATGAATAGGTAGATAGGTATACATTCTTATTATCACTATTTTGTAGAAAACACGCTTACAAAAGAATATATAAACCAAAAAAACCAATAACACGTTATTAAAAAATTGAAAAAGCAAAAAACCCGTTACGCAGGTAAAGTCACGTTCCAAATTTCAAAAGCGTACCTACTTGATATGCTTGTTGAATTTAAAAAAATATATCTTATTAGGTAGGTAGATATAGTATTGAACCGTTTTTGAAATATGTATTGGCAAAAAAAATGTTTGATGCACGCCCTGTAACTTGGAGACTAAGTACTTTAGGGAAGTTTAAGTTTAACCCCCTGAATTTTGTTGGTGTACTTAGCAAAAATTTTGTATATTAACACTGAACAGGAAAGCTCAACCTTCCTTCGAAAAATAAGTAAAACTTGGGTCCCTTAATTTTAAAGGGTTAAATTGAATCGTGAACTCACCAAAGTTGCTCTCCCTGGAAAGGTTTTGAGGAAGCCCGAACCAAAATAAAAAATCAGTGCCAAGTTATACTAATACTGATTTTAAAATTTTGTTTTTAACGAATTTTGCGGACCGCGAGCAAGAATTATGGATCAGTGCCAAGTGACTTATGTACTGAATCCAAAACTTAAAGAAAATCTCGATCGCGACGCACAATAATAATTGTTCTATTGCACGCGTGCTGCTTTTATGGGGTTTAGGCGAGCGATCCCCACTGCCACCTGCATTTTTTCAGAGTGATTTATCGGATGTTTTATTACTGATTATGAACTGAAGTTAACTTTTATTCAACGATTTAATAAATTGTATTTTAATAATTTAATTAGGAAAAACTTGAAAGCTCAGTAATTTTAAATATAATCATCTTCTTTTAATCTACTTAAGTTAATGGCACCAAGGTTTTCGAACCTTAAAAATGTATGGTATGTATGGATTTAAAATCTTAAAGTTGACGTGCCGAAGAGGCACGTGGATCTATTTGGCCCGAAATCTGAACAGCTCTTCCTTAGATCATACAATTTGCGCATACCAAATTTTAGCCAGATCGGTTCATCTGTAGACACTCAGACATTTTTCAAAAACAACTTTTTTGGGTTTCCAGGTCCCCAAAACGCAAAGATTTTGCGAATCGATTTTTTGATCCGCGAGCGTAGAAGTTAAAAATCGTGGTTACTTTTACTGCCTACCTATCTTACCTATGATGATGCTTTCAAAAAAAGAATTTAAGAGATTTTGGTGAAGTAGAATGCATCAGTAATACTAAGAAAGTACACATCAGTACTAATGACTGACTAGTATAAGTATGAATCCTGATGGCTAGTCGCGAAAACTTTATTTTTGTGCGATTTTTTTTTCGTAATTACAGATCGGATACGACGAGCCCATGTAGTACCTCGCAATTTCTTTATTTCTTGGAATATCAATTTGAAATATTTATGGTTTCATACCTATAAGAGTGCAAATTTTGACGCATTTACAAATTTTTTGTTAGTTCGGGCTCCACCGGAAGTGGCGTTAACTTTGTTATTTTAAATAGCAAGTTGACGGTTTTTTACGCACTTCGAAAGACATTTTAATTCTCTTTACAATCATATCAAAATATGTTACCATGAGTTTCAAAGATGGTCGCCAGAGGGTCGAAATGTTTTTAATCAAGTTGGCTGTGCTTTTTGCTATTTTAAGTTAAAGTGACTTCAAGATTAGTACAGGAGTCCTCTAAACTGTGCATTCTGTCTAAATAATAAACATTTTCATAATTTTTTTAGTACAATGTTGTTCGTTTAATTTTTATTTTTGTTAATTCACTGGAAAAATATGTGGTGCGTTTCTCAATAAGCCTGTTTAAAGAGCGAACTTTTTTGTCTCTTTCATTTTTGTCACGCGTAACATACATTAGGTTTCATTTTTCTCAAAAGTACTACAAATTTCCGGCAAAATCCATAGCTACGATTATCATAAAGGGGGTTAAAAACCATTTCCAATCAATGAAACCCATGAAAATAAGCTTAGTGTTATTATTTATACTATGAAACCACGACGATCCTCTTTGTACTATAATGATCGAAGCTATGGCGATGTGGCTGGTTTTCACGAAAATCCGTACTCGTGCATTATGCTTGATGCAAGTATTTTAATTTTTCTCCAAAACGAAGTTCTGTATGCCGTATCGAAAAAATGAAAGAGCGAGAAAAGTTCACTTTTTAAACAAGCTTTATGAAAGTCGCATCAAATAATTTTTTTAATGCTTTAGAAAAAGAATATCCGGGTTCTCGTCTTTCAATTTTGGTATAAAATTACAGGAGATTCTGTAGTCGAATAAGCTAAATAAGTGACCAAAATTTGGTTGTCGTAGCTTAAACGGTTCATAAGTTATCTGCAAATAAGTCAAACATAGACCCGCATTTAGGGGGCTGCAGCGGTGTTTTTAATATTATTTTTGACCGAAGAATATGCCCATACATTTTCGTGGTGGAATTCGAGGACACCTGTAGGAAAAAATATTGTAAGTATAAAATTCCTGCAAAAATTATTTTCATGATTTATAAAAAAAGATTTTGCAAAATCATCGGTGACTTTGTCCATTATCGTTGAAGAAGTTTATGGAATTCATTTATCATTCCAGCATGGAATTTAATCAAGACCTATTTTTCCAGGTAGTGTTATTGCAATAAAATTTTTGTAATGACTATCACATGTTGTATCTTCATATCAAGTTAAAAATAAAAATGAAATATTTAAAAAAACTGATTGGAATGGTAACGAATTTAGAAAGTTAGGCAGTGGGTATCCCCATTATAAGAGCAATGTTTGGATTAGTAACCCCAAACAAGTTTTTGATCTTTATTTTTTTAAGGCCTATAATAACATATTTTTGAAAAGCTGTTTTAAATACATAAATGCGGTTGGTCACTATGAATGAAGTGGTGACAATTCACTTTTAAGTAGGGTCGTTAACAAAAGAATTAAAATCGATTTAGGTGCGCTCGGGAGATGTTTACAAAATATCCGGTTGTAGACATGGGCGGTCCTCAATTCGAACTCTTGATAATCGTATTAGGTTACCTGGTAAAAATTGGAGTAGAATAATGCATTGATAAATATTTTTTGTTTAGGTGCGAAAATTAAATTAGCCAAATCAGTGAGGCAATACCTAAGCCATTTAAGATAATCGCAGTCACCACTTAAGTTTGACAGTTGGGTACTTAAAAGACAGGAAATGATTGAATTGTTAACAATAGTCATCTCAAAGGAAATACCAGCCCTTACCTGCACACAATGAGCTTATTTGTGAGGGCAAATTTTTAGAATTTGTCTAATTGTTGTCACTGAATCGGATGTGTAAGAAATCTTGCTTCATTCATATCTCCATTTAACATGATTTAACATATCTACCTACTGAATTTAATAAATCAATTAAAGAAAAAATTTAAAAATTAACCAAAAAGTGCAGTCCATCATCAATAATGTCAATTTAAAATATATTGTTGGAGTTCTTTATGTCGGTATGTATAGGTAGGTACAGCGTCAGTAGTTGGTAGGTACCATAGTGGAGATGTTTTTTGTGAGAATAAAAAGCACTAAAAGCTTAAATTATATTTACTACATAATTAACATTAATCTTCTGGCATTAACGACATTGCACATTTTACCCGCTAATCATTATCATCAGTTCAAATACTAACTACATATAGAACAAATGTTCGATGCCCTTTTCGACCGTACTAAAAAGACTCAGAAGACTAACGGAACATTCTTTGTTATATCTCGTACAACTTTTCGTATTTCGTCCGTACTCCTCCGCACTTTGATATTCCTCAGTAAGATTTCTATTCATAGAAGAAGATGGCCTGAAATAAAATGTTAGAACTAGTTTTCACTCCATAAGTTATTACGTCAAAATTACGTGAAGAATATCACCTAAAACACCGGTAAATTTGGAGGTATGTAAAGAGCTTTCGCAAATAGCTCTGAGCAAACACTGTCTGCCTGGATAACCATGGCTAAAAAATATCATAACGTCTGGTGTTTTAAAAAATAAAAACTTACGATTTAATTTTGAACTCTAAAATGTTGTATAGAAATCTTCTACTCCACGATCTTCCGCTGGAATCATCAGATAATAGGGGTGGATAAGTGAAAGTAGTTTGATTTTGAGGTAAATCATAATTTGCTTCCATGTTGACGGAGAAAAAAATGCTGTAATCTGGGATATCTATAGGTAAGGAAATTGCAAGAAATATCTAAAATGATAAAAAGTTAATCGTGGATTATTTTTATCGAACTTACTCCCATAAACGGCCCCTCCACAGAGCTGTAGGGAAAACGAATTTTATTCGGGATCGTAACAGACCCATCTCCTAGTATGGAAATGGGATTTACCACAAAAATAGATATTATGAAAATTTTTAAACACATTGTGTGTGATACAGTTGCACGTAAGAACTACGCGCTTCTTGAGGCTTCTCCTAATTAACACATCATTAGATACTGTTATCCCGACTAAGTGAAATGATAAATAAAATTATGCTATGTGAAAAATTCATTTGTTTGGAACACTACCTGTTAATTATTTTTGTTTTGTCACACTCGTCGTAAAATTCCTACTCGAATCAAAATATATAGTTAAGTAGGTACTTTTAGTAAGTATAGTAATGGGTAAATTATTAGTGTGGACCTGAAGACGGTCAGAGATAAAATTGAACGAAACTTTTGGTAAGTACTCCAATAAAGACAATGCAGGAAGAAGTCCCCGGTCAGCTCAACCTTATTTTTTTGAGGCGCATCCGATGGTGTACTCTGATATTTTTTTGCACTTCCAGTTTAACCGGAAATTTTGATTTTTCAAACGGGATCATAATTTTTTCTCAACGAATTCGCAATCTACTATTTCTTCTGAGTCAGAAACATGTGTCATACCTGGCCATACCACGCAAAAACACGTCAATAACATTGATTTTTGGATATAAATTCAGTTGCTCAATTACTTTTTTAAAAATTATTTTTATTGATTTTAAACTTACGAGGGTTTAAAACCTGACAAAGGATTGGCATTAAAAAATAAAGTTGACGTGTATTTTCGTTTTCCAAAAACCTCAATTTTTCACCGATTTCTTCGATGTTTTTGAAAACCTGGGGTGAGCGTGACTTTACTTCCGGTTAGGTATGACACATGTTTCTAGCTCTAGTATGATCCCATTTGAAAAAACAAAATTTGGATCTTTCGGGTTAAACCAGAAGTGCAAAAAAATATCAGAGTACACCATCGGATGCGCCTCAAAAAAATAAGTTTGACCTGTCCGAGGATATTTCCGAAATATTCCTTTCGAAAAAGTTCTTGAATTTATTCATTACTTTTGAAAAGCACTGTATACAGTGTCACGTAGAATACGTTTCCATTACGCCATTTTAAGTATATGTACACAGGGTCATTCACGAAGATCGCCCGTTAGACGTATCTCGAGAAGTTTTGGCGTCATAGTCGCGAAAATTTGTAGCCGGGGGTTTCAATGGATTCTGAATTGAAGGATTCAAGATGACCGCACTTCCGGTTATACCGGAAGTCGACATCAACTTTGTTATTTTAAATGGGACCCCCATATTTTCATACCACATTCCGATTCTACATTAAATTATGAGAATTTGGCGTGACATTACTCTATGGTTAAATATGATAGTTTCCGAGAAAAAAATATTTTCATTTTTAAAGACGAAAATCTAGTAATAAACTACTCAATACTCGAAGTGGATCGCTCCGATTTTCTGATGAAATTCAAAGCTGAATAACTTCGAAAAAAATGACTCGATTTTGACGTTTTTTGTAATCGTAAGCTCAATTCATCGGGCTTAAACCCTGTAGGCGAATATCAAACACGAGTGGTCAGTGGCGTGTCCAGATAAATTGGTAAAGTTTAGACCATCCCCAAATCCAGAGAATTTTTTTATAATTTTTTTAACGGTTTTATCAGATGCATAGGGTCAGTATCTCGGGACCTTTTTGACCGGGTACCCCAAAAAGACAGTTTTTTTCTATGACCCGCGATAATTTTCTTACGCCTCAACGGATTATCAAGTTAGGGGGCTCTTTCTATCGCTCACAGACGCGTGTAAACGAATTCATCAACATCATCTAGTTTGCCGTTTTAAAAAGTGGTATTTAGGGCCCCCGTAATGCCAGCGAATTTTCTCACACCCATCATTTCATGATTTCAGATTTTTTTTTCCTTAAATCGCTTTAGTTTAAAAGCTTTGCACACCATTAGAATCGTTTTGGAAATGAAATGGAGTACTCTTTTGTCGGAATTTTACTTGGGACTCCTGGTGAGTTTTTACATTTATCTCTGCTGTTTCTGCTATGATTTTTCCCTCAACTGGTGTGGGATAAATTGTAAATCCATTTTAGCAAGGTGTTCTGTCGACGGCCGTCACTGTCGAGTTGACAACCGGAAGCGATGATGAGGTCCGGATTACTCAAATTTCAGAACCCATCAGCAGCATTTTCACCATTTCGACGATAGAAAAAAAAGTCATAGATGTGCCATTTTTAGGTCGCTAAAATGGATTTACAATTTATCCCATACCAGTTGAGGAAAAATCATAGCAGAAACAGCAGAGATAAATGTAAAAACTCACCAGGAGTCCCAAATAAAATTCCGACAAAAGAGTACTCCATTTCATTTTCAAAACGATTCTAATGGTGTACAGAGGTTCTTCAGGATCTGGACTTTTAAACTAAAGCAATTTAAGGAAAAAAAATTCTGAAATCATGAAATGATGCGGATGTGAGAAAATTCGCTTGTATTACGGGAGCCCTAAATACCACTTTTTGAAACGGCAAACCAGATGATGTTGATGAATTTGTTTACACGCGTCTGTAAGCGCCAGAAAGAGTCCCCTGACTTGACAATCCGTTGAGGGGTAAGAAAATTGTTGCGAGTCATAGAGAAAAACAGTTTTTTTGGGGTACCCGGTTAAAGAGGAGTCATGGAAGAAAAATGTCAAAAAGTCCCGAGATACTGACCTTATGCATGTGATCCAACCGTTAAAAAAATTATAAAAAAATTTCTCTGGATTTGGGGATGGTCTAAACTTTACCAATTTTGAGGAGTGGTGATTCAACCCCCTCTGGATACGCCACTGACCACTCGTGTTTGATCTTCGCCTACAGGGTTTACGCCCGATGAATTGGGCTCACAATTACAAAAACCCGCGTCAAAATCGAGTCATTTTTTTCGAAGTTATTGAGCTTTGAATTTGAACAGAAAATCGGAGCGATCCACTTCGAGTTTTGAGAAGTTTACTTAAAAATTAATATCTGTTCCAAAAAAAGAGATGGAGTATTGAAATTTTGACAGCAGTAAAAGATGTCTTTGAGGCAACGGACTGGGGCTTAAAAAACAGAAAATTCCTCTAGGGAGGGTAAACAACCAGTGGCGTTCGTCAGTTTAGAATAAACAATTGAAACTCAATTTTTTGAAATCGAATGCCTGGTTTTTTATATCCCAGTAGCTTTTTAAGCCACAGTCCGATGTTCCCAAGGTATTTTTAACCGCTGTCAAAATTTCAATAATCTATCTCTTTTTTTTGGCACAGATATTAATTTTTAAGTATCACGAGATTTTCGTCTCTAAAAATGAAAAATATTTTTTTCTCGGAAACTATCATATTTAGCCATAGGGTAATGTTACACCAAAATTCTCATAATTCTTATAATGACAAGAATGACGTTTAAACAATAAGAAAAATGTCACTCCTCTGTCAATTTGAGTGCCGCTTAAAGTTAACAACGTCTGTGTAATGCAAACGGTCATAAATTAATGTTAAATAGGTAACTCTAAAACTAATGAGGATAGATATAGGAATATTTGAATGGATTGATAGGGAATTAAACTTGCTACCCACTGAGATCATAAAAAACTAGACCTTCCATTTGAAAAAATTGAGTTTAGTTGTTTTTTCTAAACTGACGAACGCCCCTCGTTGTAGACCCTCCCTAGAGGAATTTTCTGCTTTTTAAGCCACAGTCCGATGTTCCCAAGATATCTTTAACTACTGTTAAAATTTCAATAATCTATCTCTTTTTTTGGCACAGATATTAATTTTAAAGTATCACGAGATTTTCGTCTCTAAAAATGAAATTTTTTTTTCTCGGAAACTCATATTTAGCCATAGGGTAATGTAACACCAAAATTCTCATAATTTAATGTATAATCGGAGTGTGGTATGAAAATATGGGTATCCCATTTAAAATAACAAAGTTGATAGCGACTTCCGGTATAATCGCAAGTGCGGCCATCTTGAAAATATTTGCCTTCAATTAAAAAATTTAGGGCTGTGCGATATCGGAATTTGAATATCGAATATCGATATTTAAAATTTAATCGATATACCGATATATCGATGAACCGATATATCGATATACCGATACACCGATTTATCGATATATCGATAACTAAATATACCGATTTATCGATATATCGCCTTATCGGTACTTATACTATTGTATCGATATCGTTACTGTGGTATCATATCTGTAATCGAGTAATCTTAGTTTTAAGAGCTAGATAGGTATGAATATAAATAAATAAATAAATAAATAAATAAATAAATAAATTTATTAGTCAAGTAGTATACGTTACAGTAAACAAACAGACACGTCACTTAAGAACTATACACACAAAATTAAAAGATTTAGGTAGTATTACACTAAAAAAAAACATAAGTCAACGACAGGTTTGAATTAGATATTCATCCACACTGTAAAAGCACTTGTTAACTAGAAATTCATACAGTAATTTTTTGAAAGATTTATCATTCCTCGCACATTTAATCTCGTTATCAAGTAAATTATATATCTTGATACCCTGGTACCAAGGTCCTTTCTGACCTACAGAAAGCCTGGAAAAAGGCATATTTAATAAATTACTGTTCCTCGTGTCGTGCTCATGAAAATCGCCTCTTTTTCCCAAAGAAGGTTCATTTTGCCGAATTAACAGCAGTAAACTAAAGATATAGAGGCAAGGCAAAGTCAAAATACCATACTGGCGAAAAACTGGACGACAATGAGCACTGCTGTCGCCAATTCCAGCCATGCATCGAATAATGCGCTTTTGAACAATGAAAGCGTCATCCATATGTGCGGACGAACCCCAGAAGACCACCCCATAGGATAGCAGTGACTGGCACAAACCGAAATACAGCGATTTTAGTATCGAAGCAGGAACCTTAGGACGAAGACATTTAATTAAATAGCAGGTAGAGCTAAGGCGATTGCACAGCTGACTTACATGCTGTTCAAATGTCAGTTTAGTATCTAAAGTCAATCCCAAAAACTTTAAAATAGAGACATGATTAACAGTTTGACCATTCGCTTTTATCAGATCACACATCTCAGGTGTAGCATTTTTTGGTAAAAATTTCATCAGACATGTTTTGTCAACATTCAAGAGTAGCCTATTATCTGTACACCATCGGATTAGCTTCTCAGAGACAGCATTGCAAGTCGAGATCAAGGTATCGTAATCCGAATCAGTAACAATAGCATTAGTGTCATCAGCGTAAAGTATGATATTGCAGGAGTCTAGAGATATATGACCAGGTAAGTCATTCACAAATAAGTTAAAAAGGATTGGCCCAAGAATCGACCCTTGCGGTACTCCTCTATTAACCTTGCTAGCCGATGAGACACACTGTTCGACCTTTACAACCTGGGATCTGTTTTGCAAATAACTGGCAACCCAGTTATTGACACATCCTCTTAGGCCTAACTGAGAGAGTTTACTCACTAACAGCGAATGGTCAATGGAGTCAAAGGCTTTTGACAAATCATAGAATAATCCAACTACATGCTTTTTGTTATTCAAGGCCTCATATATCTGATCAAACATGGTAAGAATGGCTGAGGAGGTAGACTTACCCTTAATGAATCCATTTTGATTAGGAATCAGAATTTTAAATGTGTCAATAAAATCAATAAGGCGAACATGAATATAATATATAACATGAATAGGTAATAGACTTTTTTCTGTAGTTTCTTGATGTTAGTTAGTTAATAATATTTAAATCAATTATTGATTGAATCGATTGGATTGGAGCGCTCAAGCATTATTGTTTACGTTGTGCCCTGGAAAATAACGTAGGATTCAAAATAAACGATATTAGGGCCCAAGGGCTCTTTGAAAAACATCAGTTGCGTTGCGATGTCCAATTTTCTACAAGTCGTTTAAATAAGTATTGTACTTCCTACCATCACTTGTTTAAATTGGTTATATACTAATTGTTTATACACTGCACGAAAATATTGATATCTCCAAGACGTATACGCAAATATTCTTGAATTTTGTCAATTCATTTCAATGTTAGCCAGTTGTCAACAAATGACTGAATCAGGCCGAATACCTACTCCTACATTTAAAAGAAGTCAGAACTTCAGAAGTATCATTATATGTATCGACATACGGGACACCGGTTATCGATATACCGCTATATCGATATATCAATAACTTATCGATATATCGGTATATCGATATGTTATCGATATATCGATATATCGATATTTCGGTATATCGATAACACACTTTTATCGATATATCGATATATCAATTAAAAGTCGCAGGCCTATCAAAATCCATTGAAACCACCAGATACAAATTTTCGCGACTATTATGCCAAAACTTCTCCAGATACGTCTAACGGACGCTCTTCGTGAATGACCCTGTACAGGGTCCGACAGAGCATCGGGCTAAATAATTTGACAGGTCAAAGTTGACTTTAAACTTCTACGCTAAAATCGATCGAAAAAGCAAATCGTCAAAAACATCAAATCTAGAGGGTTTAGGGTCCTGGGAAGCCAAAAAAGTATTTTTTGAAAAACGTCGCATTTTAAACTGCGACCGATAACGGCTTAAATTTTAAAAAATATCCTCAACTGAGTTATTTTTCAACTCATTCAGGTAGGTATCCCAGGTATTTTAAATTTGTTTCCGATGCGGAATTTCTAGGTAGGTACACTTTTATGTTTACAAATTCCGTGAAAAAGCCTCCGAGACTGATATATTTTTAAAGTAAAAATTGTTTGCAAAGAAGAAAAGTAATATTTGTGATTATTAACTCAAACGTAGAAAAATAAACCAACATGTTGGTATTACCAAAAATGTTCGATTTTAAATTCTACATTGACTAAAAGTATACAGTAGGGTAAGCGTTACATTTTAAAAAAATTTAAATAATGGGTTTAGCAAATTACCTGGGACGCAAGGAAACAACTAAAATAGGACCACAGGTTCCTAAAACCAGCTACAATAAGGTCTTCATCTTATTTTCTCATGAAAACTTCACTTGTGTAAATGGGGAATTTTTAAGTAGAGCGATTTAGACTCATTTTTTTTAAATAATCTTTGCTCCCAGAGGTGTTCTAAATATGCTAAAATATACCCGGCATCCCATTTCAAAAATATCAACTTTGCCAAAATATTTGGACCATCCTTGCATTTAAAAACGTTTTCCTAAAATGCGCCTTGGTTTACAGTTTCATCTAAATTTTCTATAGTGGTTTGGGTCTGGGCTGGCTGTTTCTAAAAAGCACTTTTTTGAGTTCCACCTCGAAGCGAAAGTCTGATAAGTTTCTTTCTGTGCCCTTTTACGATTCTTACAACCTCCATTGTTATTGTTTGTTAACTAAAAAAATGGGCAGATACGGAAGCGGCTGGAACCTCCCCACTTGGTGAATGATCCAATCTTATCACCAATATCAAGTAAATTTTACTTATACAAGCCTAAGGTGTTTTCTGTGATTTTTCTAAGTTTTACGATCTTTTGCCAAAAGGGCACTAAGATTGAATACAATTTTGAAAACAAAATTTGAAGACTTTTCATGTGCTGATAAAGAAAATATGAGTTCATTATTAAAATTTCAAAGTTGATATGCCAAAATGGCACATGCCGTTTGCCGATTGCCACCAAAATTAAATCAGCTCTTCGGCGGGTAACGGTATCTTTACCTACCAAATTTCAGCCAAATCAATCCAGCAATTTGGACTGTAGCGTGTTATTTATTGTTTCCTCGAAACTTCGAATTTTTCGATTTTATGCCAAAAAGGCGCTAAGTGTGAATACACTTTCAGATACAGAGTTTCAAGGCCTTTCATGTACTGATAAGAAAAATTAGTGTTCATCAGTCAAATTTCATAGTTGGTGTGCCAAAAAGGCACTTGGCGTTTCCGGATTGGCAACAAAATTAACTGGGCTCACCAGAAGGCCAACAGTAACCTCCATACCAAATTTCATAAAAATCTGTCCGGTAGTTTTCGAGGAATCTTGCTCACATACGTACATACATACATACGTACATCCGTACATACACACAGACATTTTTTAAAAACCACTTTTTTGTGATCCTGGGACCTTGAAACGTAAAGATCTGGTGTTATCTCAATTTTGAATTTTGGAGTGATTGCAGTAACCTCCCATTTTTATATGGTTGTGGGGAGGTTAAAAAGATGATTGTACTATTATAAAAAAATTGGCAGTCTCGGAGACGGTAGAAACTTCTACTTTTTCACAGAATTTGTAAATGTAGCATTTAACTTTATTTAACCAAGGTCCGGCTTGCAGAATGTTTGGATAGCTGATGCACCCGGCGCTCATTATTTATACTAAAATCTTAAATACAAATGTTTTTCACTCCTAAAATGGACATTTTTCGAAAAAATGGCACTAAGGTTTTCGATCCGGCAATGCAACAGCTATGGAATTCGATAATGATAATATGCCCTTTTGCTAAGAAAAACTCAAAAAGGGGCCTTTTTGTCCCTAAAATGGAAATTTTCTAAAAAATTGCACTAAGGTTTTTGATCCGGCAATATAACAGCTGTCGAATCCGATAGAAAGAATATTTCTTTTTTGTAAAATACATTGAAACAAGGGCCCTTTTGCCACTAAAATGACATTTTTCAAAAAAATTGCACTAAGGTGTTCGGCTTGAAAAAACATCAGCTATCAAATCCGGAATAAAAATATACAGTTATGCATAGGGTTTTTTTCACGGCACCATTTTTTGGCCAAAAGGGCAAGTGTGAATACATTTTTAGAAGCAGAATTCGAAGAGCATTCATATGGTGGTTTGCATTTAAATTTTTAAAGTTGATGTGCCAAAAAGGCACTTTCCGTGAACCGATGTGGCTGAGATTCTAATCAGCACCTACAAATCCCCCAGTGAATATGTGTGCCAAATTTCATCTCGATACGTTCAGTAGTTTGAGCTGCAGCGTGATCACAGACAGACAAACACACAAATAGACATTTTTTCAAAAACCACTTTTTTGGGTTCCCAGGACCCTAAAACGTGAAGATTTCATGTTTTTGGCTATTCGATTTTTTTGAATTTTCCGATCGATTCCAGTAACTGCTCGCGAAGCGTGGAAGTTAAAAATACTACTTGTATAGTAGGTAGATATTATAATTGTAAATGAAAGTAGGCAACCCGAACTGCAGACGTGTATTAAGGGCCATCTACGTCAACATACTTACAAAAAAAATGGGCAGCTACGGAAGCAGCCGATTCCGCAGTCTGTTCCTGGACTTTTTCAATTGTTTTGCCATAAGGGCACCAACTTTGACTGCATTTTTGGAAACAGAATTTGTAGACTTTTCGTGTGCTGATAAAAACAAATAGTGGTCGTCCTTCAAATTTCACAGTTGACATGTCAAAAAGGCACTTGTTGGTCGATTGCCACCAAAATCAAGTAAATATCTTTCTAATTTCTACATTTTACTCTACCAACCTCGAGGAGTTTTCTGCGATTTTTCAAAATTTTGCGACCTTCTGCCAAAAGTGAACTAAAGTTTGAATACATTTTTGGAAACAAAATTTGAACACTTTTCATGTGCTGATAAAGAAAATGGGACCAAGAGTATTTTGGGCTGTAGCGTGTTGTTTAATATTCCTTCGAAATTTCGCATTTTCCGACTTTAAACAAAAAAAAGCGTTAAGCGTACCTTTGCTTGGGGGTTCCACACTTAATCCCAAAGCGGTAAATTTATCTGACAAAGACCATACGCCAACAATATTTGCGGGCAAAGGGTAGATGCGCCGATTGTAAGTTAAGGGCGGTAAATACCTGCTACTTGATTTTGTAAAAAAGTTCAATTTATTTTCCAATACAAAAATCTTTAAAAATAACGTCGAGTAGTTGCTCCGTGGTAGTTGTCCCAACTAAATAACCAAGATGTTTTAAAGCTTTTCTTAGGTTTTCCGCCATTAATACTATATCACCATTTTCTTCAATAAGAAAACAGGTTAAGTACTGCATGCAACTTAATAGGTGCTGCCTGTGTCTTGCCTGGTTCATACTGGGGTGCTCCTTTGAGGGCTGGCCGCATCTACGGTGTGATGACATTCAGAGTTGGTTGTATTTTACATTTAAAGACGTAAGAAAAAAAAAGGAATGTACCTACTTACAGCAATTTCAGTTTTTCCGTGATTGCATCTGTAAGATCTGTAATCCCCTTTTCATATTTACATGACAATCCAACAATTTCTCCTCCTTGTTTTTTGAACTCTACCAAATCTATCTTATTAAAAACTACAATGCATGGTTTTTTTATATTAGGTAGCTGCAACTTCTTATTGTATTCTTCCACGTAATGTTCAGGCGTACATTTGGGGCTAACTTCTACCCAATCTTCATATTTTTTTGAGTCTACAACTAGTATTACAAGATCTGCAGATTTATAACATCTCCTTGCCCTGTTCATCCCTTCCTCCTCAATCAAATCACTAGTTTTTGACCTAAGACCTGCTGTATCAGCGAGGATTAAAGGATATCCTCCTATATTTAACGTAACTTCTAATATATCTCTTGTAGTACCTTCAAGTGGAGTTACAATAGCTGCAGGCCTCTGACCTTAAAAGTAAATGGTTACAAATGAAACTACAAAGTAACTTACAAAGTAAATTTAATAGGCTACTTTTCCCCACATTTGGTTCCCCCAAAATAACAGTCTTAACCCCCATCCTCAACAGTTCTCCCTTGCGACCGTCATTTAAGTGATCCTGGAGTTCTTTGGCCAAGCTGGAAATGTTAGCTGTGAGATTCTCTAAAATTTTTGAATCTATTGTTTCCGTTTCGTCAAAATCTATGAAGGCTTCAATATGGGCTAGAGATTCTAGAAGGCACTTTCTCCACTTGTTGTACAGCTTGCTTAATACTCCTTGACTTTGAAGGAATGCTTGTTTACGTTGTGCTTCCGTCTCGGCCTGCAAAGAGAGACTAGTTTTAAAAACCCCAAAAACATTTTAAACACTAATATTTAGTGTGTATCAGAAAACGCGATATTTCTGTCGATAGAAGCAAAAGGTGCAAAAGTTTCAGGAATTATTAGATAATGTAATAATAATATAAAGCTGTAAGTCTTTCATTTCAAATGGACCCCTCTTTTATTTTCCTATCTGATAAAATTAAAAAATAATTGAAGATGCAAATCTACAGGGTGTCCGGAAATTAGAGGATAATATCTTAAGGGCGTATTCTACGATCAAAAAGACGAAGAAAAGTTTTAATAAACATGGGTCGAAAAATGCCCCCTACGGGAGCTAGGACCCCTTAAAGAGGACACTTTGAAAGTGGTTTTTTCTAAATTTCTTCAAAACGGTTAAAAATAACACCGTGAAATTGGATATCTTTAGTAAGTCTTTGATGCTGAATTAATTATCGTGGAGAAAATTCTAAACTTTCAATCATAAGTGCCCCGTACAGGGGGGCTTAGGACTAACTTCGCTCAAACATTTTTGTAAATAGCTTTTTCTCAAATCTGACACCAAAATCTGAACATCTGAAGTTTTTTACGTAAAAATGATGCTCTTGTTTGAAATCGCTAGGACGCACCGTTTTCGAATGAATTGACCCTAGTCGTTTTAGAGCGCGAAAATCTGTCGCAGAAGATTTTAGTTTATTTACCAAATTATCAAAAACGAGTTCAGGGTCTGATTCCTTGCGTGATTTTAGGAAAAAAAGTTTGCATGGACATATGGCGGAAAATGCTTCCTACGGACCATATGGGGTCCTGGAAAGCTGACGTTCTTCAGTACCCCATACCTCCCTTAGCAAGCGTTTTCCGCCATATGTCCATACGAACTTTTCTTACTAAAATAAGACAAGGAATCAACCCCTGAACTAATTTTTGATAATTTGGTAAATAACTAAATAAAATCTGTGACAAATTTTCGTGCTCTAAAACTACTAGGGTCAATTTATTCGAAAACGGAGCGCCCTAGCGATTTCGAACAAGAGCACCATTTTTACGTACAAAACTGCAATCATTCACATTCGGATGCTAAATTTGAGAAAAAACGACTTACAAAAATTATTTGAGCAAATTTAGTCCTAAGCCCCCCTGTACGGGACGCTTATGATCGAAATTTTAAAATTTTTACCACGGTAGTGAATTCAGCATCAAAAACTTACCTACTAAAGATGCTCAATTTCACGTTGTTATTTTTAGCCGTTTTGAAGAAATTTAGAAAAAAACACTTTCAAAATGACCCCTTTAAGAGGCCCTAAGCTCCTTTAGTAGGCATTTTTCGACTCATGTTTATTAAAAATTTTCTTCATATTTTTGATCGTAGAATATGCCGTTACGATATTATCCTTTAATTTCCGGACACCCTGTATAACAACTTTTCCGTAGATTTTGAATCTGTATTACGTGATGCTTGGTAAATTTTGCATATGGCTGAAAAGAGAATTCAACCATGTATCAAGATCAGTCGAGAAATGTATAGGTTGTCTGCTAAAAAAAGACTAATGATGTAATATGTTTGACATTGACATCAATTTTTACGTTATGATTTTGATAAGAGAATTCAATAATGTATCGAAATCAGTCGAGAAAAGTATACGCTGCCATTTAAAAAAACATCGATGACGTAATATATTCGGCGTGAGTGACGTCAGAGACTTAAAAATTGCGTCAAATGTTCGGCAAGAATTTAAACCAATTTGATCTGTCCATCAGATTTTCTCAAAAACTGCTGGTTGCACAGTTATTGGGAATATTCCATACTTTATCACCACCCTGTACATCTTAACTGGAAATCTCTTGTATTCATACCTAGATAAGTACTTCTCAAAATTTAAAAGTATCTCTATCACCTCTGTAGGATATTGCACATGGAAAAACAACAGGAAAAATATCCCCAACTTACTTATAACTACCCTTATTATTGACTGTATTCACAGACCTGTCCACAATCACGTGATGTGAGCGGAGTTTGTGACGTCATGTGACGTACCTGTAACAAGTCAGCTAAGCCTTCAACCTCTGTCAAATCCAGCTTTCCATTATAAAAAGCCCTTCTTGTAAACTCTCCAGGCTCTGCTAATCGTAATCCAGGCACAGACGCAAGAGCATTTAGCACGGAATTAACCACAGCAACCCCGCCATGGACATGAAACTCACACGAATCTTCACCCGTGAAACTATTTGGACCTTAAATTTATATTTTATAAATTGAAAATATATTCAACAGTGAGCTGTAGGCTTTAATTCTGTGGCTTGGTGCAAGAAGGGCCTATGTGACATTCTTAAAATTAGCGTTTTTTTTAAATTATTGACTTAAGATATTAATCTGTAAATACAACAACACTTTAATAACAGCATTTAGTATTAAAATAACTTGAATATTGAGTAATTTCGTTTACAGAATGATATACTAAGTCAATAATATATACAGTGTGTCTCATTTTAACTGGAACCACACAAATATTTCGGTTAATTTTAACCGAATCAATGCGTTCTTTTTTTCTGCATGTAGAGCTCCAAAATCTGCACCTGCGTGATACTTCACTTTTTTAATAGACCGAAATCCCAGCCTACTGCGATTTAATAAAGAGGCCAGAAATGACGAAATCGTATTAGGAATTTTTTTATCGAAAAATTTTATAAGGAAAAGTTGCTCAGGATGGCTCCAAATGGCTAAATCCGAAATTTCAAGAAAAAATAAAAATGTTGAATTTCTTGAGGAAGAATCACAAAATAACGAAAAGTTCAATATTTTTGCAACATAATTGGTGCTGTGAAATAAAAAAACAATTGAAATGAATTGATTTGACATTTGCTATCGGCTATGGATGGATAAAACTTAACAATCGCAGAAAAAGTTGAAATTATTAAGATAGTGTAAGATTTTCGTTTTTCTTAACAATTTCAAGGGACACCCCAACTAATCTGTTGCAATGAGCCACAAACAGCAAACATATGCGCTTCCATTGTTTTTAACTTCTACGCTCAAGGCGGAGCAGTATATAAAATCGATCAAAAATTCGAAATTGAACTGACATCAAATCTTTACGTTTCGGGGTCCCAGGAACCCAAAAAACCTATTTTTGAAAAATGTGTGTCTGTCCGTATGTCTGTGGACAAGCTACAGCCGAAACTACTGAACTGATTTTGATGAAATTTGGTATATAGGTATTGTCTGTGCGGGAGAGGAGCTGATTAAATTTTGAAGCCGATCAGTCAACCCGAAGTGCCCTTTTGGCATAGCAACTTTCTTATTTTAAATATTTAAAAATTTAATAAATGCTGCTGTTATTAATCCAATGCAGTGCGGCGTAGAAGTTCCTGCCGTCTCCGAGACCGCCTTTTTTTTTATTTCACATCACCCGTTATGTTGCAAAAATATTGACGTTTTCGTAGTTTTATGATTCTTCCTCAAGAAATTCAACATTTTTATTTTTTCCTGAAACTTCGGATTTAGCCATCTGAAGCGATTCTGAGCAACTTTTCTCTATGAAATTTTTCGATAAAAAAATGCCTAATACGATTTCGTCATTTTTGGCCTCTTTATTAAATCGCAGTAGGCTGGGTTTTCGGTTTATAAAAAAAGTTGAGTATTACACAGGTGCAGATTTTGGAGCTCTACATGCAGAAAAAAAGAACGCATCAGTAAGCGCCATCAGATTATGGTATCTACCAAAAGCAGATTCAACCAGGGGCGTGGAAAATTGGGGGGGCTTTAGCTGTCCCCACCGAAATTTTTTTACGTGTTATTTTTAGACAATTTCTCACCGGAATATGGTTTCCTGACTAAAATTACATAAAAAAGCCTCTCTTGTTATAGGATCAACCGTTTTCGAAAAAATTAGATTCAAAGATCCATTTGCATTTCCTAGGCTTACAAAACTGAAAGGATTTTAAAAATTAGTATCTAAAGTAATCTAACGTTGCTTATCAATGTCAGATAGTATTCAAAAACTTAATAATTGACAAAATCAAATTCGAATTTTGAGCGCCCCCTTAGGAGCGATTTCCGGGCCCATATTTATAGGAACTTTTTTTCATATTTTGAGCTGCAAAATCACCCTCCGAAATATTTCATCGTTATTTCCGGACACCCTGTATAATAAATAATATAATAAATAAAAGCTAATTTTGGAAACGTCACATTGGCCCTTGTTGCACCAAACTACAGAATTTTGTATGGTAAAATGTCTTATAGACCTACCAGGGAACCATAAAATTAGTCCCTTATCCAACGTTTCCTTTGTGTGTGGGTTTTTAATACTCCTCAAAACTGCTGCCCTAGGTTGAGGTAATTTTAGTAAATTAGTTAAGGATTTTAGGGCTATTTCCGTTTTAACTCCAGAGACTCGTATGACAGCAACTCCACACTTTCCGACTCCTACAAAGATTTGCCAATGACTACTTTAAAAAAAAAAGCTTACCTGAAGACAATGCGAAAATTGTGTTTGATGAAAAAAAACGTCCATTAAATGATTTTTTGGCAATAAAATGCTTAAAAAGGGACATTTTGTTGGTTGTTTACATTGTAGGTTAGAATTTGTGACAGCTGTCAATTGCGGGTTCAACCACACTTAGCTATTTTTCGCGACTCAAACCAGAATATCTTACCTTGGTCATTTGTGATGTAAGAACTAAGAATACTGTTTTTTTTAAGTGTTTAGGCTACGGAAACAAAAACAAGTGAATGGTACTCTGACGAAATGGTGCGTGTCTAAACTTAGTTCGCACAGTCTCCATCAATCGGTCTTTTGGTCATTCACCAGAAATCGCTTTTCAAGTTGTGAATAGATTGATAAATTGGCGCCAAAATTGAAACTCCTTAAATTAAATTAACATTACTTTATATTTTGTCATTCTACAATCCTAGGCACAATGCCATGGTAATAACTGCTGCCAAAAACAAAAAAAAAATTACCAAAGCTGCAATTCTTCAACAGAACATTTCATAATCCTCACATCAAACTGCTAACATTTCACATAGACTTTACAAATTGAAACACTTCACAACTGGAATAATTGGTAACTGAATTAGGACGATAAACCAATAAAAATTACGTCGAGGTGACACCTTTCCGAGCCACAAGCAGGTTTAACACAGGATGCTTTTTAATGTAGCTTACAGCCTTTTTATGTGTCACCATGGTAAAGTCATAGCCGTTACACTGGAGGATTTTATCGTGAACTCGTAACCCACTTCTAGAAGCCGGGCTTGCCTCGTGTACCTCAGTGACGTATATACCCTGTAAATATGGGTTAGAACTTATCTGATAACTAGAAAAAAACCGTTACATTATCAGTATATCCCTGCGGGCTTTTGTTGAAGTCTTGGTCGATTCCACCACCGATTTTGAATCCACATTTCATGACATCTCCTTCGAGCTCTTTGTGAAGAGTAATTGGAATCTGCAATTAGATTAGAGAAATTAAACAAAACATCATATCAGTGCTTAATGAGTCACATTACGCCCAGTTTTGCGGTTTTATTAAATTATGTACTTACACTTAAACATTCCATTGCAGTACCGGCTTGGTGTTGAAATGCTCTTTTTGCACACATTTTCGATGATTTTCCCTTGGGAATTGTCCTATAAACACGATAATTATTTTGAATAATCCAGCAACACACATCAGACGTAGGCGACCTTGATTTGGATTTTGGACGATGTTGCCAATACAAGCGGGCTGGGGCTGGGGGATTTGCAAATGTCCCTAGGTGTTACGTCATCGTTCAAACTCTTTCCCGCCTGTGCACCAATCGGTAGATTTAACTACATTTGTTTGGAAAAATACTCAAAAAATTCGAGGAATCTCGGCAATGGCGTAATAATTTTTTTAATCCAAGACTGGCTTTTTATAAAAACTACTTTTTGCTTAAATATGCGAAATTTATTTGAAAATAGTTAACCCTGCGTTAGGCGCGCGGTCTACGATTGTAGACGCTACGACTTTTCAATCAGTGGTGTTTATTTACTTGCATGGATTTAATTGTAACAATGACACGCCTGTAGAATGTTTTAGGCATCAAAATAGGGGTGTGGTGGGGTGTGTTTAAATTTATTGGAGTCGAACTACGACTGGTCTACGATTGTAGACAATGGACTACGCGCGCGCTTAAACACGTTACATTTTTAAATTTTTAACTTCTAGGTTTTTAAATTAATTTTAACTTTATACCCTCTACGAAGCAGTTACTGGAATCGATCGAAAAATTGAAAATAAACTAATCGCCAAAAACATCAAATCTTTACGTTTTACGGTACTGATGGGAATGCAAAAAAGTGATTTTTGAAGAAATGTCCGAACGTATCGAGATGAAATTTGGCATACATGTTTAGTGGGCAATTTGTAGGTGCTGATTAGATTTTGGGCCACATCGGTTCACGGAAAGTGCCATTTGGCACACCCACTTTAAAAATTGAAATGTAAACCCCTATTTTTCGCGTTACCATATGAAAGCTCTTTGAATTCTGCTTCTAAACATGTATTCAGACTTAGTGCCCTTTTGGTCAAAAATCGGTGCCGTTAGAAAGAAACTATGTGTAACCGTATATTTTTATTACCGGATTTGATAGCTGATTTTCTTTCAAGTCGAAAACTTTAGTGACATTTTAGTCATTTTAGTGGCAAAGGGGCCCTTTTTTGAATTTTTATTAGCAAATAGTATTTTGTTACTATTATTGGATTTGATAGCTGTTGCACTGATGGATCAAAAACCTTAGTGCCATTTTTTCGAAAATTTACATGTTAGGGGCAATTTTTTTTTTTAAATACTGCAAATATGTTATTGTTAATGCTTTAATACATTTTGATTGAATTATTGCATAAATAACATTTTTCTGTAATAAATAGGTAGGTAGTTTAAAATTGTATATTATTATTTTTTTAAAATTTGACCCGAACTCGGTCAGTTAACCAAAAATAATTTGAAATATCAGAAGTCGAATGGATATCTATGGACCACATTTCCACAATATCAGCGGTCCCAAAATGTTTTTATTTCATTGGTTAACGGCATGTCATTTTGTTATTTTAAATGGCATCCTATATATTTTAACTTCCCCACCACAACCATATAGGTACAGGGTACGAGATTGAAACTCCAAAATGCTATAACTTTGTTATTTGTGGTCCGATTTAAGTAAACAAAAAACCTGATGAACCGGCTCATAAAACGCTACAAACTCAGAGTAGCTTTGATTTTTATCAACTTCAACTTGAATGTCAACTGGGTTGTCAACTTTTCATTTTCAAATGGACATGCCCAATTTTTTTTACTCAGCCTAATAGCTAATTTTTTTCTGCGTCTTTTGATGTATAATAAGTTATGTTTGGTTTATCATTAGATCTGAAAATAATTATAAATTTTTGTCAACGTTAGAATATTTTTTACTAAAAGTTTTCGAATGTGCTGTGGCGGATCTGATAGAAACTTAACAAAATATTTAAAATATGTTATTTTCCAACATGTAAAATGCATTTCGAGAATTTTTTTCGCGTTACGCTTGAAAATTTAGCATAAAAAGATTGAAATGTTGACAATAATTTTAATTATTTTCAAAATTTATTATAAACCAAATTCAACTTATTGTACATCATAAGACGCAGAAAAAAATTAGCTATTAGACTGAGTCAAAAAAATTGAGTGTGTCCATTTGAAAACGAAAAGTTGACATCCAGTTGACATTCAAGTTGAAGTTGATAAAAATCAAAGCTACTCTGAATTTGTAGCGTTTTATGAACCATTTCATCTGGTTTTTCGTTTACTTAAATCGGACTACAAATAAGAAAGTTATAGCATTTTGGAGTTTCAATCTACTCGTACATACCCTGTCCCTGTATAGTCCGGAAGGCAGTGAACACGAAATTTTATTAAATTAGAAAAAAATTGTATTTTTCAATGTAGATTAAGAATCTGAAAAGAAATATAAGATATCTCTATTGGTTACTGAAATATACTGAAAAGACTGCAAACTGACAACGTGTTATAACTTGGTTACTAATCGGCAGATCATTATGAAATTTGCTTCAATTACATTACCTTGCACGAAGAATAAAATATGAGGCGACGAAAACTTTTCTAAACTATCTAGATTAAAATATGACATTCGAAATTGAGATAACACCAGATCTTTACGTTTCAAGGTCCCAGGATCACAAAAAAGTGGTTTTTAAAAAATGTCTGTGGTATATACAGTATGTGAGCAAGATTCCTCGAAAACTACCGAACAGATTTTAATGAAATTTGGAAATCTGGTGAGTCCAGATAATTTTGTTGCCAATCTACAAACGCCAAGTGCCTTTTTGGCATATCAACTATGAAATTTGACTGATGAACACCAATTATTCTTATCAGCATATGAAAGGTCTTCCAATTCTGTGTCTAAAAATGTATTCACACTTGGCGCTTTTATGGCATAAAATCAAAAAAATCGAAATTTCGAGGAAACATTAAATAACACGCTACAGCCCAAACTACTGTATCGTTTTGGCTGAAATTTGATAGGTAGGGATACCATTGCCAGCCGAAGACCTGATTTGATTTTAGTGGCAATCGGCGAACTGCAAGTGCCATTTTGCCATATCAACTTTGAAATTTGATTAATAAACTCCCATTTTCTTTATCAGCACATGAAATGTCTTCAAATATCGTTTCCAAAAATTTCCTCAAACTTTTGCCTTTTCGGCAAAAAATCGTAAAATTTTGAAAAATTTTGAAAATGTTCTAAAAAGGTTGGTGGAGTAAAATTCAGGTACCTACCTATAGCAAGTATGAAAATTTACCTAATTTTGGTGGCAATCGGCCAATAACAAGCGCCTTTTTGGCATTGCCATCTATGAAATTTGAAAGATGCCTACCATTTGTTTTCTCAGCACATGAAAGATCTTCAAATTCTGTTTACAAAATGCAATTATTTATGGTGCCCTTTTCGCAATAAATAATAAAAATATTGAAAAACTTCCGAAACACTTAGAGACTGTGGATTGAAATTTATAGGTGATATAGCATTGGATAATTCACCAAGTGGGGAGGTTCTAGCCGCTTCCGTAGCTAGCCATTTTTTTGATTGTGTCTATTAGCATTTTTGTTTATACTTTACAACGGTGTATTAAAATAATACCCTTACATAATGGAAATTCAGATAAAATGTCAATTGAACGTGTTCCCAAATAAACACTTTGTCAAAAAATTGTTCCAATAAAAGTTGAAAGATAAGTTAGACTAATCTGTTGATGCGATTAACTCGACATAATCTTGTAATTAATAAAAAAATGTGCATGACGTAATTACTCAGTGAGATTCAGTGGAGATATCAAGAAAAAGTGAATCACATCATGCTCCTTTTACCTTTCAAATGTTATTGGAATATTTTTTTGATAAAGTGAATTGTTTGTGAAATAAACTGCCAGATCCATATTTTTCAGAACACATTCACTTAATATTTTCTCAAAATTTATGTTATGTTATAAGAGTATGATTTTATTATACACCGTTGTAAAGTAAAACAAAAATGATAATAGATACCTACAATAACTCATGAAATAAAAACGTTTTGAGACCACTGATGTGGTCAAAATGTAAAGTTAAGAAGCATGCCATATGGCATTACCAAAAATGGTTCGGATACGAAGGAAGTTATAGAGAATCACCCTGTTGTATTATAAACCAAAGGAAAATCATAAATATTTCACGTAAACATAGAAATTCAATAATTCAACGAAACTGGAGATTTTGATTGAAAGAAAGCAAAGAATTCAAGATGAACTGCTTGTCGTTTCAATTTAAAAACAAACAAAAGATCCCCAAATTTTGACGTTCGAAAGTCGCAATACAAAATTAGAAAAGTAGAAACAAGTGCATGTGCGTAAGACGAGATTTATAAAAGTTACGTAGTTTGTTTAGTTTCCGAATGCCTTAATAGTTTTGTTGTAAAATCTAAGAAAAATGTGTTGTCGATAAATCGTTTTGAAATCGGCCGATGGCGTTAACCACTGGATCCCATACGCTCTCAGGAATGAGCTCTGCTTATGAGATTTATAAATTGTTTGGCGAACATCCCGAAATTAGGTGAGCCAGAAATCTGGTTGCGACGCTGACCGCGGTCTTCTCCCGTTCTGCTTCAACGTGCGTATATGATGTTCTTAGTGCCGTTTTATGAATTTTTTACTGTAACTTTTTTAATAAGTGAAAATGGGATGGTTAAACTTCTCGCTGAGCGTTTGCCGTAAAGTGGTTACGTAATTGGTAGTGCATGGTGTCCAAGCAAATACTTTAGGTATATCCTAAATGAAATTGTGTTTACTAATTGCCCAAGTGGTATTTTCCCACAGTTTATACAGTAACAAATATACAGTAAGTAGTTTCGTGAGTTAAAACCATTAAAACCAAGTCAGGGTCTTGAAGCAAATACAAATGTGCTGATGCTATAAATAGCCGGAACTCGCGACCTAAGATGTTGCAGTTGTAATTCGTGAAACCTTTTTTTCTGCGTTACTATTCCCAAAGTATTCTTCTCACTTTTAACAATACTTTTCTCTCAGCGCTGACCACGCTAGAAAGATGCATCACTTGTATCCCCTTGCGAAAGGTGATCCCTTATGTCCTTTAGGTTTTCATCCTCAAGTCAGGTGGCCTACGAGATGTAAACGGTGTTTTAGGTAAAAACCACTCACTTTTCTTGTCTTTTCTATCGCATGCTTGTAGAGACTATAAGGAACATGGAGGGAAACGAAGAGACGATGATTCCTCTTTACGCAGAGACGATACCACATCGTCAACTCCCAGTCTTTCGTGGAATTCCAGGTAGGTCCAGGCAATGCAAAATATTTCGACAAAGCTTTTCCAGTCCAACTGCAACATTTTTTCACTTACAATTTCGAATACTTATATACATTTTTTGATATATTCATAGCTGTACCTCAAAAATTATAATCTCAACCTTGCAGTTATAAGAAAATGTTGCAATAGGGGCGGAAAAACATGTTAGTTGTAGCCATTTTACACGTAAATTTTTTTCTAAACTACGTTTTTCCTATACTGCGCTTTGCTTAGGGATGGTAACAGCGAAAAGAGGCGCAGCTGGGTCTCAAGCAGTAACCTGGCCTCCGAACGCGACAGTAATTCTGTAAGCAGTGAAAGTGATTACAGTAATCCATCATCTTGGACATCCACTCCAGATTTAGCGAATTTGGAGGACGACACGCAAGCTGTTAGCACTACAGTCAGCATAAAGCTTCCGAAAAGAAAACAAAAACCAATAGATACCGGACAACGAACAGGTAAGTAATTCCACTTTCTCTAGAAAACCGTCTGAGTGCCCTACAGTTTCCGATAGCTTTTCTGTGATGAAATTGGATAAATCAGCAGTATTTAACAAAAGTGATAGTTTAGCAACTCGAGCAAAGAAGCTTCAAGCAATCAAAGAGGCGGAAAGGGCTAAAAGGATACAGATCAAGGAGGTCAAAACTATTTCGGAAGAACCATCAAATAACGATGTACAATTCCTCATTCAAGTAATTACGTGTTGTGTTGTGTTAACCCCTTGCTTATTTCCTATTCAGTAATCGTAGATGCTTTTTCGTAGTTCGATATCCTTACAAAATTATTTGCATTTTCCAATTGGAAATCCCCCTTAGATCTGTGGCCAAGAATAGGATTGGTAAGCCATGTATGCCGCCTAATTGAGTGACTCTAGTTTAGGGTTGCCATCTAATATCAATTGAATTATATTTAAAAAAAATAAATTCACCCTGCTGTATAATCAGAAAATTTAACGGCAAAAGTTACATCAAGTTCTCGTCTGCCTCTGTTATTTTTTTAAAAATTTCTTTCTCCCTCATTTTTATCGGAATTCTTAAAAAAATTCAAAGTCTGTTGAAAGACGAAATTTTTTGGAATAATAATTTATAAAAACTCGCTTTTCTAAATGAACAATTCCTCAAAAATTAACGAAAGCAGATAGAAAACTTGCCATCTTCACCTCACGTGAGTTGAATTGTCCGGTTTTATCTCTAACAATACCAAAAAATAATTTCTTTATTCTTTCTTTTCTTGTCAAAAACATAAAATCTGAGGAAAAACTAAATCTTACAACTAAAGAATTTAGCGGTTAAGACCACCAGTTTCCATATTTTTGATTTAGTGAAGTTTGCTGTTATACAGTGTGTCTCACTTCACTTTAGACGACAACACCCTTGTATAGTAGTCCAAATGCTGTAAGGTTATATGGCAGCAATAAAATTTGTAAATAATCCTAATAGGTCATTACCTAGGGTTTTCCCGCACTGCACGTTTGGTAGCTTCGCAGGCCCGGCTTCAAAATTTCTTTCCCCAATGAAATAAAATTAACACCAGAAAAATTAATTTATTTAATTAATAATTTATTAAGACTATACCTACAACTAATACATCAAATAATTACGGAAATAGAACAAGATACGCGCTGGAATCGTGTAATAATCGATGCGGCCTCGATCGGCGCTAAGTTGGAGTCCGGCTCTGTTTGCTTTACCTGGTTTGTTTACATTATCATCACTGCTGGCCCATTGTTCCCTCAATTGGCTTTCAGACAATGCAAAATTTTTATGAGGGCCATATAACCTTACAGGATTTGGACTACTATATCTTTGTTGTTTTATCGAATCTCGTAACAATTTTTTTTCTTGGATGTAGACCTCAAAAAGTTGTGTTTTCGGAGTAGTTAACAATTTTTCAAAAATATAACCGCAGCGTACTAAGACCAAAAACAAATAAAAAATATTTGAAAAACCTATTAGACATTTTTTTATCGAAAACTTGTATTAAGAAAAGTTGTTCAGGATGACCCCAAATAGGCAAGTTCGGAGTTTCAGGCCAAAATAAAAATGTTGAATTTCTGGAGGAAAAAGGCAAAAATATCGAAAACTTCAATATTTTTGCAACAAAAGGGTTGCTGCGTAATAAAAAACAATTGAAATGAGTTTGCTTGACATTTGTTGTTAGCTATAGCTGGGCAAAATTTAACAATCACGGAAAAAGTTGAAATTATAACCAAACATCTTAATAATTTCAACTTTTTCTGCGATTGTTAAATTTTGCAGAGCCATTGCTAATAGCAACTGTCAAACAAACTCATTCCAATTGTTTTCTATTACGCAGCAACTCTTTTGTTGTAAAAATATTGACGTTTTCGATATTTTTTATTTTTTCCTACAGAAATTCAACATTTTTATTTTGGCCTGAAACTCCGGACTTGCCAATTTGGGGTTATCTTGAGCAACTTTTCTTAATAAAATTTTTCGACAAAAAAATGCCTAATTGGTTCTTCGGATTTTTGGTATTTGTTTTTGGTCTTAGTAGGCTGTGGTTATATTTTTGAAAAAATGTTAACTACTCCAAAAACACAAATTTCTGAGGTCTACATCCAAGAGAGAAAAAAAAAAGTGAAACACGCTGTAGGATACTGAGTGTTCCCTAAGTACACGGACAAACTTCAGAAGGTGATCCTTCACCTTATTCTAAGACGAAAACTTCCTATGGACATATGTCCTAAAGTGTTTCCAAGTTACAGGGTTTGCAAATTTAAAAAAAAAAATGTTTTTTTTTGCCAATAATTCAAAAACGCTTTAAGATATTTTGATGAAATCTGGTATACGTTTATACCAAATAAGGAGCAATTTGCGAAGTATACTTAAAAATTTTGTTCTAATTCCTGGGGCGTAACCAGGTGCATACTTTTCCCGTCAAGCAGGGTATGCCATTGTTTTTTGCAAATATGAGTGGTGACCGGTTAAAACTATACAAAAAATCACTTTCTTTCGTTATTTTCTTATCATGCATCGTTTTTGAGAAACTAATAATCCACGCTCGAGGACCAACCAAAAAAACGAAAAAAAAAACAAAATTAAAATTTTCAAACGTTTCAAAGCTTGCACAACCTGTGTCTTGAAAACTAAACACTTTAAAGGATACGTTTTTTCCGTAACTAATAAAAAATTCTGAACATGCTTTTGCGCGCAAACCAGTACAGTTTATAAAACCCTTGAAATTCTCAGGAATAATGCAAGTTTCAGTTTTGACCAATTTTTGAATTGAAAAAGTCAAGTTAGATTTGCAGGATTTTGGGAGTGAAAATCGGAGAATTCAACGGTGGAGTGCAAAATTTTATGAATTTACAAAATATTTCGAAAAATGTACTCAGCCTTTTTACAATATTTGTAAAAACGATTATGAAAATATTCGTTCCTCTTTAATCATCAGAAGTGAATTTTGATCACATTTTGGACGACATTTTACTGCGCGGATATTTTTGTTTTGAGAAAAAATTGGAATGTGTTTAGGTACAGATTTTTCACAAAAAGTAATAAAACAATACCACTAGTTTCATAAATCAAAAAACCGTTTTAACTGTTTCGAAATAAAAATGTTAAAAATTTTAATTTTTATTCAATTTTTTTGTTAAAGTTGGCAACCCTACCTACTTATTTTGTGTACTTACATTTCTTGATATTTCACTTTAGTTGGTGAAACATTAAAGAAATGTTGTTCATATACATAACCAACTAAATGCCGCTTCGTTTTCAAAACTAAGCTACGAACTAATTAAAATCGTGGTGTGTGGTGTTTTCCGGGTCTCAAGAAATAGTCCGGAAAACATTCACTTTCAAGCCTAGGTACGTAAACTACTATTCCACAGGTGAAAGCAAAACCAGCAGAAGAACACCAAGAACATTCAGAATCAGAAGACGACGCTGTCAGTTTAGCAGGAACAGAAACAACTGACACGACATTAGTGGACGCCCATGATCATGAATTCAAGGAGCAATTGGATAGTTTAAGAAGAGAATTGGAAGCAACTAAGACGAAATGTGAACGCTTGGAGAGGGAGAAAAGTGATATACTCCTCAGAAGATTGGCTGCAATGGAAACGACGCCCAGCAAAACTACAGCCAGCGAAGTGCTTAAATTGCAGCAGAAATGCAACGATCTGCAACAGCAATTGGAAGATTACAAAGATGAAAAGAAAAGTCTATCTTTGAAAGTTAAAGAACTGGAGGAAGAGATGGAACAGAGACCGACAGCTCAGCAAGCACAGAAAGTTGCTGATGAGTTGCGATCGAAGCTGTTAGCAGCCGAAACGTTGTGCGAAGAACTAATGGATGAGAATGAAGACATAAAAAAAGAATTGCGTGATGTGGAGGAGCAGATGGATGAGTTGCAGGACAATTTCAGGGAAGACCAAGCCGTTGAATACACTTCTTTGAAAAAAGAGCTGGATCAAACCACGAAAAACTGCAGGATTTTATCGTTTAAACTTAGGAAAGCTGAAAGGAAGACCGAACAATTAGAACAGGAGAAGACTGAGACCGAGAAAAAACTAAAAGAGGTGATTGAAATTTCCACTGCACTTTTTTTTAAAGTCTTTCTAGATTTCTGGTGGTCAATCTATACTAGCGAATTTAGAAAAAGTTAAACAAATGGAGCAGGATTTAAAACTATCCAATGAAGTTTCCAGGAGATTGCAGAAAGAACTTGATGATACCAATCAAAAATTAAACCAAGTCGAAGAAAATTCAAAAGTTACAACTAAGAGAAAGGCACCCATGCTGGGAAGTATTGGGAAATTTCCTTCAGCTGATGGAGTAAGATGCCTAAATGAATCTTTGTAATTCTTCGCTAATTTTGTAGAAAATTTCAAGGGAATCCCTTACTCGCGGTGGTTCCCAGGATGATCCAGTCCAACTTTTAAGAGATCTGCAAGATGCAATGGAGAGAGAAGCAGATTTACGGGAACAACTTAAATTTGCCGAAGAAGAGGTAATGGAATCATTATCACTATTATTGTAATATTTCTTCATTGACATAGATAAAATCACCGGAATTGCATATTTTCCAAAGAAAGTGCCCTTTAGTATTGTTTGAAAACACGGGGAAAGCGGATAAGTCTGTTCAGACCTTCTTAGACATTTTTTCAGTAGCTACTCAGACCTCGATTAATCTGTTTGAAGTAGGAACACAGACTAATTCCCAGGATGAATCTGTTCCTTTTTCGTTTTCTAACAGTTTATTTTCATCTATTCAATATCGTCATTCCATTATGTCTAAAATTTACCAGCCAGCCAGCACTTTATCTCCAATGGTCCCGTTTTTGACTTCTCTGGGTAATACTTTGTTTTGTACTTGCAGGCACAAAATTTACGCAAGAAAGTCTCACGGATTGAGGATGATAATGAATCCTTGGTTTTGCAGCTGAAGAAAATGGCCACTAGCGCCAGAAGTATGTTACCTAATTTTTACTAATGTGCATGATTTATTGGCAAAATTAACAGTTGTCAAAAGTCAAAAAGACATCAATTTGAAACTTGATAAAAGCAAAAAGCTTCCACGGATCGAAGATCTGGCCTTCTGAGTTGAACTTTCCAACAAACAAAATAAAAAGACGACCAAAGATCAATTACCTAAGTAGACGTTAAAGTTCAACCAAGAAGGAAACTATATACATATTTTTTCCATTCCAAAATAACCATACAGTGACGAAACTACTTACAAATTTCGATCCCCAACGCGAAAACTAAAATACTCTAATTGACACCTGGAGCTTTTTTATTATCCTACAAGCCCGAATTTGACCTTGATTGAAATTTATGTAGGTAGGGGTTTTAGTCAAGTTAGTCAAGTTGGCTTCTTTAAGTAAAATTCAGTTTTGGCAAGTATGAATGTAGAAAAACAGCAATAATGGAGGTTTAATTATTATTTAGACTTTGAAGTGGATAGGAATTTTGACGTAGTTGGCACAGCGAAAAAAAAATCTTGACTCACACCCACTAACGAACGCAAGGGCGCTTTTTCTGTTGTGGTCTTAAATGGGACGGGCTTCTATTTACGTAAAGGTTGTGAGTAACATAAAACGGAGGTCGGATGGGATTATTATTGTAGAAAAAGCCTGATTCACGCCGCTCCTATGTCCGTTAGAAAGTGATTCGATTTTACATTAAATTAATTTACGTAAACTCCAAAGAAAATTTAATAATGATCTTTACTTGAAATCTGACACGTTTTCTGAAGTTTTTTATTTTAAAACACCCTTTCTACTGTCGCGAGGGCCTGGGCCTACTGGTAGTTCCACCACTGTAGCCGTACCTACATTTTCTACAGTTGCAATTTCTATTTATTTTCTTGCTTAAGTTTTACACCGCTAACATCTTCATTTTCATTAACAAACTATAAAAATAATTGCTAGGTCGTAAGTTAAGTCCGACAAATAATAAAAGATTGACACCTGAACCGCCCTCCGAAAAAGGAAACGTGTCAGATGAAGAAGATCCTGCTGAGATTAAACTGCAACTAGAATTAAGCGAGCAAGAGGTTTCTGTTCTTCAACGTAAAATTGAAGATCTTGAAGCCGAAAATCATAGAGTCAAGACCAAGAATAAAGAACTGCAGGATAAGGTACTAGCGAAGAATCCCATACGAAAAACCATAACGGGCACGGATAATAAAGATAATTTAGTAAACCATAAAGCGAAGATTCTAGAAGAGGAAATAAACGAGTTGAGGAAGAAACTTATAGAAAAAGAACGGGAATGTGACAGGTTACAGACAGAATTAAGTTTGACTCCAAAACGTAACAAAAATTCTAAGTAAGTCCTGAAGTATAGTATAATTTTTTAATTAGAAATTTCAGATCTTTGGATTTGGACCAACAAACTGTAGACTTAAAAAGGCAACTTCAAGTAATTGAGCAAGAAGCGAGCATTCTAAGAAGTAAAGTGCAATCTTTAGAAAGCGATAATGAAAAACTAACATCTGAAAACAAAAAACTGCAGTTACGAAGTTCCAAAGCTCTTAAATTGGATAAGAATTTAGACAAATACATTGACAAGATTGCTTCACTCGAAATAGAGCTTAGCGAAAAAGATGAAAAAATTAAGGAATTAGAAGAACAATTCAACAAAAAGAATATCCTGCCTGATTTGAAGGTAAATATTTAGAATTTACGAGTCTTTGTACTTATTTTTTTCAGGATGGAAAATATAGAAGATTCGTCGATAGAACTCCCAAAAAAGTTTCAAACTTCACATCCAAAGATGACTTAAAGTTGATGGTTAATGACTTGGAGAATGAAATAGGAGAAATGATCGTAGCTATTAAAACCAGCGAAAATGAAAAAATCAAACTGCAGGAGGAAATGAGAAAAGTAAAACATCAAACAGAGATAAATCAAGCATTGAAGGATCTGGAAGAGTTGAATAGAAAGTTAGAACAAATGAAAAGGGAAGTAGACCAAGAAAAAACGAAAAATGACGATTTGAATAAATCACTAACGAAAGCGAATCAGGAAAAAAAGAAATTAAAAGAACAAGCCGACAAGTTTAAAGAGGAGAGACAGCAGCTTGACGATGAAATAACTAAACTGAAAAGCAACTTAAGAACCGCGACGCACAAGCAAGATGAATTGACGTTAATAACGCAAAGAACAGAAAGTTTAAAATTAGATTTGGAAACTCGAGAGAAGGAGATAAGAAATATTAAAAAAGAATTAGAAGAGAAGAGTAAACAAGTCGTTGACTTGACCGAAAAAACCAACAAGCTCTCCCAAATGGAAAAGAAATGTGTGGAAAATGAGGATAAGTTGAAGAAGTCAGAGAAACAAAGAAAAGAGAAAATCAAAGAGCTGGAAGAAAAGGTTTGCGTTTAAATTGCAAAACAACAATAATTATGACTTTGTTTCAGATTGAAGAGGAGAGAAGCAAAAATAAAGGCTTTGAAGCCAACTGTAAAAAATTTAGTGCTGAAATCAGCGAACTTAATGAGAAGATCCTCACTATGGAAACGACGATTGAAAGCAAAAAGAAACTGATTGAACACATGGTAAGAATGAGAGATTTTTTTCAGGTGCGAAGCTGAAGTTATTTCTTTATTTTCAGGAAGACAAACTGAAGAAGGAAGCGAGATCTAATTTAAAAGCAAGCGAAACTGAAACTCGAGAGATAATTAGACTTAAAGATGAACTCTGTAAGAGCAAAGCCAATCTAAGTGTCACCGAGAGCAATTTGGAAACGTCGCAGAAGAATGAGAAGAGCCTAGAGGACAAAATAAGAAAAACTGAACGAGAGCACGAAACGAAAAGGATAGGTTTGGAGAAGAGAATTGGAGAGTTGGAAATTGAATTACAGAATGAAAAGAAAAAACTTGAACAGATGAAAGTAAACCACGAGAAGGACAATAAAAATAAAGAGGCGGAATTGACCAGCTTGAAGAGCAAAATTAAATCACTTGAACTTAACTCTGTTGCTGGGGTTAAGAGAATGGCTGAAATCAAGCAATTTCAGGAAACTATTGACAGTAAGTTTTCCGAGATTAATGCTAACTAATTTTTTCTTTTTCAGATTTGGAGAGTAATGTGAAGAAGGAGAGAAGAAAATATGGTGAACTGACGGCTAAATATGAAATTTTGGAAGAAGAACACGTGGTTACTAAAGCAAAGCTAGTAATGGAGAAACAAACTATTGAGAAGTAAGACTTGATAGCTAAGCCTAAAAATTTTTATATTTCTTTCAGCCAACTTCAAAGTGCTAAAAATGACTTGCAGAACGTCGAGAAAGAACTCAAAACTTTACGCGGAACGTACAATAATAAAAATGACTCTTGGATAAAAGAGAAACTACAAATGCAAGAAAAACTGAAGAACGTGGAAAAACATAATGGAAATGGTAGTGATTTAGACAAAAATAGGTTGAAAGCTTTATGTGACGAGAAGCGTTCTGAACTGGAACAGCTCAGAAAGGAGAATGAAGTTAGGAATGATCAAATGGAGTTCATGAGAAAGGAATGTGATGAACTAAAGAAAAAGCTCGATGATTACGAAAAAGTAAATAAAGTTCAAAGGAATATTAGTGCGGATAGTTCAGCGATGGAAAAGGAAATTAGACAACTAAAAGCGAAGTACGTGTGCAATAAAATTGGTAAAGTGCATATACTTATTAAAAATCTATTTTTAGACTAAGTTCTTTGGACAAAACCAAAAAGCTGGAGCTGGGTGAATGCAAAATGAGGTATGATAACCAAATTTCAATTGTAAACGGAGAATTGCAACAGCTGCAAAGTCAAGTCATGAGATTTAAGCGGGAGAGAGATACTTACAAGCATATGCTAGAATCTGCCCAAAAAACAATTGGTGATCTTAAAAATAATCCTAAATCATCTAAGGACACTTCTACTCCTCTTCATTATGACGAGGTAAATTTCAAATTATGTAGGTAAATCATTAAATTAATTACGATTCATAGCTTGAAGAATCCAAGACCAAAATAGCAACACTGGAACAGCAAATAAGTTGCATGGAAGACGAACTTTCCGAGGCAAGACTAGAAAGTTCACGCCTTAAAACAGAGCTAGTTTCAGAAAGATCAATGTGGGAAGTAAAAATGTCTGAACTGCATTCCCGTGTTAATGAATTAGAAGAGGAGAAAGTTCTTAGCAGTGGTAGAACTAAAATTGTAGGGTTAAGAACTAGAATGGAGTTAGCTTGGCATAAAGAAAGGGAAGAACAACAGAGGTTACTCCAAGAAACTGCTACTCTAGCCAGAGATTTGCGACAAACCTTATTCGAAGTTGAGCGAGAGCGTGATAAAGAAAGATTAGAAGCTAAAAGAAAACACGATCAAGTCAAGAAGTCGACGGAAGAAGACCAGGATGAGAATAAAAAGAAAATAGGGGAGCTGCAATGTGACTTACTGGAATTAAGAGATGCGCATGCAAAATTACGAACTACCAACGAAAAGTTGCGAAGGGAGAAGGACAGGTATGAGAAAGAAAGAGAAGAACTAAAAGCTTTAGCTAACGGTAAAAAGAAAGCAAACCAAGGCGATGACAAGAAACTACATTATCTAATAGAACAGATTGATGATTTGAAACAATTGGCGCCGGATTTATTTTTTAATCGAGAAAAAGAAGCTCCTTATACACCGACGCCGCCTAGAAGATCCAGAGGATCAAGGTCTAGAGAGACATCTCCTGATCCGCGAGAAACTTCTTTAACTCCTGAAGATCGGCAACATCAAGTCCAGTCAGTTATGTTAAAACTAGTAAATACAGCAGAAGAATTGAGAAAACTTCAGCGATTTTCAGAAGATGAGTATGAGAGGGAAAGAATTAAACGAACGATGGGAATGAGAAGGGCAACATCAACCGAACATGAAAGTGTTAGACTTACAAGTCAAAATGGTAAAACTTACACGAAAAGGCGAAGCACTGACGGTAGTCTACACCGTAAAAGTTTATCTTTGGAACACACCACACAAAACGAACAAAAAATATGGAAAATAGACGATAGTATGTCAAGTTTGCAGTCTTTAGATATGTCTTCGGATGTTGAAAGGTGGACTCACAGAGATGCCAGTTTAGATAGTCGCTTGTCCGGAGGATCAACTCAAAGCGATTTCATCGGTGAGAAAAAGAAGAAAAAAGGGATTATAGGAAAATTAAAAAAATTGACCAAGTCGAGAAGTATCGATGACCAGGACCCAGGGACTTTTCCGCCAACACGAACCCTATCTTCAAAAGTACGTTTGGTGTTTAAACGTCAATTATAATTCTCTTTTCAGCCTAGTTCTAACTCTGACGTAACTGAGGAAAAGGGCAGTAAGAAGGATCTTCGGGAAAGGATAACAGGAATATTCAAAAGAGGCGGTTCTTCCTCCAGAAGCAACAGTGTGGAGCGGCACGACACGAGTTCCACGCAACGCCCGTTGATGAAAAACGACAGCAACGGAAACGTTAATGTTAGTTTTCATTGTATCTTTGCGATTATTGATTTCTGTGTTTCAGGAACCCGAGAAGACTAAGCCAAAATCAAAAAAGAGGTAACTTTCCACAATTTCCATTTTTTATCCTCTTCAATTTAAATACTTTCTGTTGTTTGATAGTGATGTCTTCCCAAAGTTATTAATTACCTCTTAAGTTACGTGTAATACCCAAAAGTAGAAATATTAAAAGATGTACATTTGAAAAATCTCTTATTATTTAGCGAAACCAATTCCCAGATAACACAAACTATACAGTGCGAACGTTGGCTTTGGAACATTCCAAATAAAAAATTCTTTGGTCATCTGCTGCTAAAATCCTCGGACCGTTCGATTTTATTTTTTAAATACGGATCTGATTCTGCAGACAGATTTTTTTCCCTACTTCCGGTTTAACCGGAAATGACCTTAACTTTGTTTTCTCAAATGGAAAGACACTTTTTTCTCAACGGAATCGGAATCTACGATTTTTTCTGAGTTAAAAGCATGTATCATACTTGACCGGACGTGCAGTCACGGCCACCCTAGATTTTCAAAAACATCGAAAGAAGTCGGTCAAAAATCAAGATTTTTGAAAATTGCAAATGCACGTCAACCTCATTTTTTTGATACAATCCAATCCAATTTAAACTACTCTCCATCTATTATGGTTTCCAGATACTAATGGTGAGCATCGAAAAATTACCCACACCCTGTATATGTATTTATTTGATGTACAGTATATTTTAGAATATTCGGTACATTTATAGACATAAAATGGATTTTTTGTGAGTATTCATCAGGGAATATTTTGTGATATCTTGAAACCCAAGAGAGAATGTTTGGTATCAATCGAAGCAAATCGAAGCAAAAAAAAGATGGTTTTTGAAAAATGTCAAAGTCGGTACCAAAATTGTTTTTGAATCTACAGTGTGCCTCATTTTAACCACCCAAATATTTCGGTTAATATTGAGCAAATTAATTCGCTTTTTTCTAGATGTAGAGCTTCAAAATTTGCATCTGTGTGCTGCTTCACCTTTTTTTATCCTGAAATCTGGCCCACTGCGATTAATTAAAGAGGACAAAAACAGCGAAATCGTACAAGGCATTTTTTATCGAAAAATTTTATTAAGAAAAATTGCTCGGGATGACCCCAAATGGGTAATTGCGGCGTCTCAGACCGAAATAAAAATGTTGAATTTCTGGAGGAAAAAAAGAAGAATATCGAAAACTTCATTATTTTTACATCAAAAGGGTTGCCGTGTAATTAAAAACAATTGAAATGAGTGTTTGACAGTTGCTGTTAGCTATGGCTGGGCAAAATTTAACAATCGCCGAAAAAGTTGGAATTATTAAAGTTATTATTTATTAGCTTATAATTTCAACTTTATCTGCGATTGTTAAATGTTGCCCAGCTGCTAACAACAAATGTCAAACAAACCTATTTCAACCCAGCAAACACAGAAGGTCTGGCCGTGTTATGGCAACTGTCCGGCAAGTCCGGCACTGGCAATAGAATTACGGCCGTGCACTGGCCAGACGAGAATCGGCCATACGAAAGCAGCCTCAACGTGGCCGTACTATGGGCATACGAACAACGGCCAGACAAAGACAGCCATAGCACGGCCGGCCTCTGGCAGCCCTAACCCGGCCGACTCCTGACAGCCTTAGCCCGGCCGGCCTCTGGCTGCCTCATTCTGGCCGTATTGAAAATGTTTCTGTAGTTAAATAATATGATGATAGTGATTAATTTGATAATGTAACCCTTACTATCATACAATTCGCAAAATTAAAGAGTATTACATATCTTTTAAATAATTGCCAGTTAGTTTATGAACAAGATACGAACAAAGTAAAGTATGAAGTGAAGCGGCCTAGTAGCAAGAAACTCGACTGTCGTCCAAAGAATCCGGGTTCGGTTCCCGGTGGTGAAGCGTTTTATCACGTTTTTTTGGTCCCGAGGTAGTTCCGGCCTGAACGTGGCCATAAGAACGCCGTAATGTGGGCTCAAACAGAACCAGACCTGGCCCGTGCCTGGGCAACGTAGATCGGCCGTAACAAAACCAGAGGCACACATGCGGGCCGCGCCAGATAAGGCACTCGCTTCTGGGCCGGTTCCGGCTTGTCCGGGCAGCCTCATTCCGGCCGGCAACCGGCCATAAGATTGAGGTTTGCTGGGAATCGTTTTTTTATCACACAGCAACCCTTTTGTTACACAAATATTGAAGCTTTCGATATTTTTGATTCTTTCTTCCAAAAATTCAACATCTTTATTTTGACCTGAAAGTTCGGATTCACGCATTTGGAGTCATCCTGAGCAACTTCTCTTAATAAAGTTTTTCGATGAAAAAATGCCTAATACGATTTCGCAATTTTTGGCCTCTTTAATTAATCGCAGTGTGCTGAGATTTCGGGATAACAAAAAGGTGAAGTATTACGCAGATGCAGATTCTGGAGCTCTACATGTGCAAAAAAAGAGCGAGTTGATTTGCTCAATATTTGGGTTAATGGGTTAATATTGCGGTTAAAATATTTGGGTGGTTCCAGCTAAAATGAGACATACCGTATATGTACATAATACACTTTTTTTGTTTAGAATTACATTTTTTTTCAAATATCGGAAAACATATGGAACCATAATGATTAACAAGATTCCAGATAAAGAAGGTCGTGAAAGCGGCACTTCCATTTTACTACATACTATAGTAGTGAGATGTAATTCTATAGTGGCCTCAGTCTTAGTAAGCCTCGACGTGCCGTTCTGCTTCCACGGCCTTCCCGGATGTCGATATATCTTAATTTTTGATTATAATAATTTAACAGACAAGAACAACCTTTAATATGTCATCTGAAAAACAACAAAATCACATCAAGACGTATGCAATTAATTCTTTTTAACCCACCCCAACCAATTTAAAAAGGAAGGTTACTGGAATCAGTCAAAAATTCGAAATTGAGATAACACCAGATCTTCACGCTTCAAGGTCCCAGGATCACGAAAGTGGTTTTTAATGTCTGTAGTGCGCAGAGCTGGGTAAAACACTTTTCAAAAGTAGTTAACTACTAACTATACTAACTACTTCATCAAAAAGTAGTTATAGCTACTAAGTACATAATTAACTACTCGTCGGAAAAAGTAGTTAGAATAATGAGTACTCAAGAATTCAAATGAGTATTTTTTTAACTAACTTCTTAAAAATGCAAGTGAAACTCGAAGACATTCAGCCAGCTTTAATCAGAGAGAAAGAAAAAGAGAAAGGGTGCGTTTTTCAAAAATCTTTATTTTTCGCCGATTTCTTCGGTGTTTTTGAACATCTAGAGTGGTCGTCCGGACTGCACTTTAGGTCAAGTATGATAACTGAAATTCGTTATTCCGAATCCGTTGAAAAAAATGGTTTTTAATTAAAGAAGTAAAAATAATGGCCATTTCCGATTAGCACGTGTGCGATATTAAGTAAAGTCTTCGAATTACTTTTGTTCGTGATTTCTCCGAGTTTTATAAAAGGGTAGGTAATTAAAGAAGTAGTTAACTACCGCAAGTAGTTAATTATTTTAAGTAAGTAACTACTACCAAAATATATTATACTCAACTACTAATTACTTTTAGGAAAAAGTAGTTAAAATAGTATTCTAACTACTTGGTAGTTAACTACTCCTCAGCTCTGGTAGTGCGTACCTACGTGAGCACGATTTCTCGGAAACTACCAAACGGATTTTAATGAAATTTGGTATGGAGGTTAGCGTGTTGGCCTTCTTGTGAACCCAATTAATTTTGTTGCGAATCCACAGCTGCCAAGTGCGTTTTTGGCATATCAACTATGAAATTTCACTGATGAACAACAATTTTTCTTATCAGCACATGAAAGGTCTTGAAATTCTGTGTCTAAAAATGTATTCACATTTAGCGCCTTTTAGGCATAAAATCGAAAAATTCGAAGTTCCGAGGAAACAGTAAATAGCACGCTACAGGCGAAACTACTGGACCGATTTGGCTAAAATTTGGTAGGTAAAGATACCGTTACCCGCCGAAGAGCTGATTCCATTTTGGTGGCAATCGGCGAACGGCAAGTGCCATTTTGGCATATCAACTTTGAAATTTAAATACTAAACTCCCATTTTCTTAATCAGCACATAAAAGGTCTTCAAATTTTGTTTTCAAACTTAGTGCCCTTCGGGGAAAAGATCGTAAAATTTAGAATAATCACAGAAAACGCCTTTAGGGACAAAGGAAATTATAAAATTTACTTAATTTGGATTTTTCTTTTGATCACATTCTAGGGATAGTATAAAAAAGCAGTCTAAACAATAACTAAAGATTTAATGTTGCAATATTTAGACAATTTAACTAAAAATATAATCAACGTGTCTAGACTAACGCTATTACCAATATACACGTTTATACACAAGCAACTTCTTAACTGCCACCCATTGATCCTTTTGAGGTCTGAAACTTACAATAAGTACGTTAAAAACCTACAAATCACTTACCAAGTAAACCCCAACAATTAATCCAAACAGCCCAATGGCACTTCCAAAAATTTCCACGATAAGAATTTTAACAAACAGGGAAGAATTGGCTGCATCTGCTATTGCAGCCCCTGAACCAACAATTCCAACGCATAAGCCACAGAAGAGATTTACAAATCCAACTGCAATGCCGGCTCCGAAAATGATGTGAGAACCCACCACATTTTTTTGTATAAGAGTATCAATAGCGTCCTGATTATTACCCGACAAGGTGAAGTGCTGAAAACTGCTGGAAAGTACAATTGCAGTGATTAGACCATAAATAGCCACGGCCTCGCAGAAAATGATTGAAATTAAATTCTTCGTTTTTATTCTGGGGGCCTTCACTCCAGCACCCACTATACTCACACCCGTTGTATGAATTCCACTGAAATCAATTTCTTTATAATTTATATAACAAAGTAGAAGAGTATTACCCAGCGGCCCCAACAACTGACAATGCTACAGCTAACCCGATCCCAGTGGAGGCCCACATGTAGGGTGAGACATTATTCAAAAACCTAAAATTAAATAAGGAATACTGTTTTTTGTTTAAATTAATTTACCAGGCTAAGCTTATTTGTTCTCCTTTCCCAGTAAGTACATAATACAGCACTGGAAAAAATTGGGGGGTCACATGATTTGGAATCACACGCCTATTTTATTTAACTTACCGAAAATTGTTAGTACAGTTGTCGATAATACTGACGCTGTGTAAAGTAGAGTGTAACGCATTTTTCTAGTGGAAATTCAAATAATTATATCGAAATAATTAATAAAACATGACTTAAAACGAACTGTCAAGGAACTGGCGTGAATGTGCGAATGGTGGGGTGGGGGCGACGTTACCGACAGGTGCGCCATCTTTAACTGGTGGGGGGAACACTCTTGCAATGCTAATTACCTTTTATTAACGTCGAAACTCGCTAATTATGTTTTTTATAGTGAAATTCTGCAAATACGAGTATACAATAATAATTATCCGAATTGCAAGCGGTGGATTTGGAATCAGTCTTTACAGTTATCTGTTAAATCGTCTCTAAGTTTTCGAATTTTGCTCAAGAGATGGCGCCACTGTCACAATGCCATTGATGACCATTTATGACGTCGAAATTTGTTAATAATGGCGTCTTCTGTGGTGAAATTCTGTTAGAACATGTAAATAAAATTATATAAATTAGAAAATGTCAGAAATCGATGGTAAAAAATTATCCGAATTGCGCGTGGTAGATCTGAAGTCAGAACTGGAAAAGCGGGGGTTGGATAAGAATGGCGTGAAAAGAGACCTTGTGGAGCGTTTGCAAAAGGTGAGGTTTAGGTTTACAAAGAAAATATACTACCTAAGTGGATTAAAAATTTGCAGGCGTTGCAGAGCGAGGGACACGATCCAGATGGGTACATTTTTGAGTCGGACCGAAAGTCTGGGAATAAGAGACTGTCCACCTCATCTTCACGTAAGTGCTTTTTTGAGAAATTTGTTAGAGATTAATTAGTGTTTTTAGATCAAGGAGATGATACCAACAATTCTGTGGAAGCGGAAGTTGGGGCAAGTGAGAAAATTTGTCACAAGGAATCTGATGGAGGAAAATTTGAGGTTAGTAGTGTTCGAAGAAAAACTTAGTTACCTCTTGTGATTTTGTTTCATAAGAATCAGCTGATTTTGGATGACAGCAGGAGAAAAATGAATCAAGTTACCTTTTGATGAGATTTTAATTAAGGCACGTTCCTTTTACACATTTATCTGAGGAGTCTCAGTTATCTCAGCAATTTTATTGGTTCATTTGAATATTGACCAATCAAATTGCTGAAATTAACTGAGGCTCCTTAGATAAATGTGTAAAGGGAAAGCGCGTTTAATCTTCATAATGTTCGGCGCTTTCCTTTTACACATAATAATAATAATAATAATAATGGTATTGTATTTAAAACTCAAGTTTTGTTACAAGTAGTTTGGAGTGGAAACAACTTAAAGCTAGGTTCGGGTACCAAAATCAAATTAAAATTTAGGTAGTAACTATTCTAAATAACGAAAAGGATTTAGTCTTACGTCCATACTTTGAATGCGCAAATTATAACTCAGTAGCAAATGAGACAAAATCATGCATATACAATCATGTAATTACATATTCATAATATTCGGCGCTTTCCTTTTACGCATTTATCTGAGGAACCTCAATTAATTTCCAATTTGATTGGTTCATTTGAATATTGACCAATCAAATTATTGAGTTAAGTGGGCCTTCTCAGATAAATGTGTAAATGGAAAGCAGTTGTGATGATTTTCATAAAGGTCATATTCCATGTGCCATTATTCGCAAAAATTTTTGCGATATATCGTGACTTCCGTAGTTTTCCACTAAATATTAACGGATTCCGCTAAAAAATTCAAAAACACCCTAGAAATTGCGATATATCGCAAAAAAGTTGCGGTATATCGCACATGGAATACGACCTTAAAAGTGACTTTGTATTAAAATCAGCTGATTTTTCTGTTGATCACGTTGTCACCTTTGAAGGTAAAATGAATTCGCGATTTATACTAATTTTTGTGACATTACATGGGTGTGGTAATGTTTTGTTTAAAATGTATTATTCAATGTCACCAAAAATAACTCTTAAGAAATAACAGTCATTTCAACGCTCCTCATTGGCTCCAACCGCCAATTTTTGATTAATTTAAAATCCAAATCATGAAACTACTTTTTATACAAATTAAATAGCATTAAGTTGGCTGCCCTGAGCAATAGTCAAAATTGAAAGTACGAAAGCGCCAAATCAGGCGCACGAAATTGTCGAATGCCAATTGACTGGTATAAAGCTTCGTTTACAATTCACCTATTTCTTGAGTGACGTCACGCGACGGCCATTTGGAGGTTCAATACAGTGTGTCCCATAATTATGATGCCAACACAACCAGAGCTTCCTTACATAAAAATATGTCGAAGAGTTCCTATTAACTATATGATGCCAAAAGTCAATCGTATCCGAATTATTGGGCTTAGAATGTGACCTATTGAGTATGGTTTTTTGTTAATATTTCAGAAACAACACTATCTACGGTTTTCATATTTTGCACATTTCTATTACAAATTTTGGAGCCCTGAACCAATGAAAGACCATTTCGATGTCAAACAAGAGTACCATTTTTACGTAAAAAACCTCAAATTTTTGGATTCTAGAAACAAACTTGAGAAAAAAGTACTTACAAAAATGTTTGAGCAAATTTAGTCCTAAGCCCCTCCTGTACGAGACGCTTATGATCAAAATTTTCTTCACAGTAATAAATTCAGCATTAAAGACTTAGGTACTAAAGATACCAAATTTTACGTTACTATCTTTAACTGTTTTGCAGATATTTAGAAAAAAACACTTTCAAAGTGGCCCCTTTAATAGGCCTTAGCTCCCATAGGAGGGAATTTTCGACATATGTTTTTTATGTACTTTTTTGCATAGAAGAATCTACAGGTAAAGTTTGGCCCCCTAACTTCGGGACACCCTGTATATTATTAATTTTATGAGAATACTGACGTCTATAAAAGACAAAAAAAAGCGTATCGCGGCATCTAGATCCACAACAAAGTTTCGACGAAAACAAAAAAAACTCATGAAAGTGACCTACAAAACAAAAGAGAAAACTCAATAAAGTGGTATTACAATACTCAGAATGACTCCTAGATTCCAAAAATATATCGGGTGTCCCATTTAAAAATTAAACCCATTTCCGGCGTAACCGGGAGTGATAAAAAGTTGTAATGAATGTCAAAAAATGACGTTTTTTCAGTTTTTTATTTTGATAATACGGGCTATTAGCGTGACGTAGATCCGCCATCTTTGTTGGGCTAGGTTAAGGTTGTTACCATGGCAATGAAGCTAAACAAAGCGAGAATTTCCTTGTGTAGATTCAATTATTTCCTCGCAAAGCTCATTGTGGACATGATGTAACGATTTAATCGATAGCAATTCTTCAATTTGTCAATATTAAGGTCTTAAAACGCAACACAGTAACTGTAAATAAAGAATTAGACGAAAAATGCGGTTTTCTAAAATTTCAAAGTCACGCAATAATACAACTATACAGAACGCAAGGAAGAAAATGAAAAATGTAACTTTAGTAAGGCATATTTTTACTGATTTGGCGATTGTTTTTATAAAAAGAGTCATTCCTAGACAAACATGGTCAAAGTCACATTTTTGGAAAACGCGGAAACACGTCAAGTTAGTTTTTTTGATACAAATTTACCGGTGCAATTAGATTTTCATTTGTCTTTATTTTATTTATAAGAAACGAGACTTATCGGAGGCTACAATTTCCGGTTAATCAAAACAAATATCAAACTATACCATCAGATACATCTCTCGCCCTCCATACAGGGTTGATCAGTGTTTATTTCATTTCAATATATTTTTTACATCCAAAGATACCTAAGATGGAAAGTTTAAAAAACAGCCTGTATCCCCTATGTAACAATATGAGAACAATAAGTTTTGAACTTCAATTGTTTGTGGGCAATTGTTGCCAGGGCCTACTATTCGCGATTCTAGCTAAGGAGGGCGTCCTTTGGTGTATGACGTCACAAAAAAAAGTTTGAATCGCGAATACTCTCTTGTATGCAGTGCTAACTGTCAATTTATGGCAAAAATTCGTTGAAATCAAAACTGAATACTAAGGTTCACGCTCATTTTTCGTCATTAATTATTTTTTGAGTAAGTACCTCAAAAGATGCATCTCATAAAAGTCCACGATGGTGCAAAAATTAATACCCCTATTCCCTATGAATTTCTAAAGTTTTCTTGGAAAAAAAAGTTTTATTCTCTACAGAGTGACTTCATGTCTAATTCTAACTCTTCACGCCTTAATATGTTAGAAAACATTTAAATTCTTACGTTTGTCTGAATTAATACACATTCATTTAAGTTCTTATTGGGACGTCACATCGGTAAACGTTACATGCAGTTATTGAAAATTTTCCTAGACAATTTATATCTAATTTAACGTTTTTCGTTTAATTTGCAGAATAAGAATGTCGAACAAGAGAAAAACGATGAAAATTCAGATTCTCCCCTAAATTTGATCCTAGAAGAACAAGAAAATTTAAACGACGAGGTTTTGGTAATACCAAAAAGGATTTTGTAGTAACGGTTTGCTTTTAGAATGCCGAACAAACTGAAACCGAGGATCAGCAAGTAAAAGGTAAGTCAATTCCAAAATGAATCGTAAATGCGGCTCTTAGCTTTAATAACATGAAATGTGGAAGAAATTGGAGCGTACAGGAAAAATTGGAGGATTTCAACAGTTGGAGGATCCATTTTTCATTTAGTTTTCTTGTTATGAATGAATTTTGAATTGCATGAGTCTTGTGTTGAAGTGAAGCGCTCGTGAGCAAAGTTCAAGTTTTTGTTATATTTAGAAATCTTGGGAAACAGTTTTTATTGTTACATTTAAACACAACGATTTCATTTGTTCCTGTAGATACGAATACAACGCCATCTGAAACATCTCAACTCGCCAAGGAGACAACTGCAGATGATGAGGCAGTTCAAAGGTTGGTTTTAATGAGGAAAGACCTCATTTTTTTGGGATGGATACATTTCAAGGAGTATTGTTGCTTTTTAGTAAAAACGAAGAAGGCACCAGTCCGAAAAAGGCGCAGGCTAATGCTCGTATTTTGTGGATTACAAACGTGCCGAAAAACACACGTGCAAATGAGATAAAACAGCTTTTAACTCCTTGTGGAAAAGTTGTCTGCGCAAAAGTTGTCGTCAATGCCAGATTTCCAGGATCATGCTGTTTTGGATATGTAACCATGGGTTCAGTAGATGACGCGGCAAATGTTATTAAAAAATTGAACAATACTGAATTCAATGGACAGATCATTAAGATCGATAAAGTAACAACAAGCTGTTTAAACAACACCTGTATTTGTCATTTTTAGTTCGAGAATGTTAAAGCTGATAGTTTAAATCCCGCAAGAAAGGGTAAGAGCGAGGATAAGCCGAACGATAATAAAGATGACAGTAAAAAAAGCCCCGAGAATAAGGAAAAAGAGGAAGGGGTTCAAAGCGAAGACGGTTCTAATAGGAGTCCAGAACGAAGGGTACTATTACTTTCATTAATATTTCTAGAATGCCGCACGAATATTTTTAGAAATCTCTTGCATCGGATAGATCTAGTCGTGGTAGAAGACGTACCCCATCAAGAGAAAGTCTGAGGCAATTTCCTCGTTCTGATTCAAGAAATTTACAACGCGCCAGTGTCTTAACGTTCGATAAAATAAAAGTGAGTTTTCTTCGTGTCAGATTTTGTGTCGAAATTTAAAATTATGCATCAAGCAAATGACATTTTCAGGTATGGATTTCTGTAAAGAACAAATTTTCTAACTACTCTTGTTCGGTTTTAATCGCAATTTTTTCCACGCTAGGAGGAGAGAGAGAGACAGAGGCTGCGGGAAAGAGAGAGAACCATCCGCGAGGATAACCGCCGCCGCAAGGAGGAGGCCATCCGTTTTAGGGAGATGCGCGAAATGCAGCGACGTCAGAGGAGCGAAGCGGAGCGTTTAGAGCGAGAAAGAGAGAAACTGCGAATGGAGCGAGACAGAATCGAGCGCGAGAAGAGCGAATTGCTGAAATTGGAACGCGAACGACAGAAAATCGAACGCGAGAAACTTGAAATGGAGAGGATTGAGCTGCAGCGGTCCCGTATCCGGTTGGAGGAGGATAGGAGAGCCGTTAAAAGGCCCCTGCCGATGCCTTATAGAAGGGACGAAACGTTTGATCATCACGAACGTAAAAGACCGGACCGCCATTTTGAAGAGGGACCGGTTTCAGGACGATTTGAACCTCCTCAACATTCTAAGTAATTATCTCGACAAATAGACAAATTACATCAAATGAGTGGCATTAGTACATTGTACTTACTCACTATTTAACAATTTACTGTTGATGGATAGGTAACGTATAATCAGGAGAATAGATCTAAAGTAGAAATATTCAGAATGTTATGAAGATACAAAGTCGGTTGAACGAGCAAGGAATTGTGTTTTCTACGCTTATTATAATAGTCACCAATAAAAAGACAATTCAACATGGTATTCGTTAAATAATCACGAAAGTATTTTTAGTTCCTTAAAAAGGTATTTTAATTCTAAACAGAAATGATATATTTAGTAGACATTTTGCTGGATAACTCAGGAACGAATCGAGATATCGGAGAATTACTTCAGATTCTTAATCACCTTCAAAAAATGCACATTTTTTTCTAATTTGACCGATCTTCTAACTCTGATGGTTTCTGAGAGCCGAATGGTGGATAACGAAGTTCCTTTTTCACTGTTTACCATGGGCGTCTCCTAAAAGGTAAAAGATACCAAGTAGCACAAGCCAGTTGTGCAAAAGTGGTGGAGTTGTTATTACAACTTTGCTTAAAACTGCATGACTTATACAATATAATTGTACTGTAGTGCCGTAAATCGTTTTTGTACACTAATTTGGGGAAAGATTGTCTTACAATACAGCCTTACGTAAAAACGTCTAAATGACTTCTTAATATGACTATTATATAACTTACAGAAATAAGATATGGGCAAAGTCGTATTAACGTTTTTAAATCTCTTAAATTTAACTTCAATGTATTGACATATTACGCGGTTTTATAACTTATACCGGGTGTATCACAGACCTCGCCGTATAGGGAATTAACATGGGAAAATGAATTTTATTTTTTTCCTGCTCCGGAGGATTTTCTAGAAAAGTTTTATCATATTTGGAGGATAGTCCATACTAGTCTGTACCTCTTGAGATTTTTTTCGTTCGTCAGCTCCTCTTAGGTACTTAACAATGATTTTTTGAAAATCGAATTTTCGACGAAAACGAAAAAATTTTTCGTGCCCAATCGACCCGCTTCGAATGTTTACTTAGTTTGCTGCCTTTGTGGATTGCAACACAACACGAAATAAATGGATGCTTCGAAACGGGTCGATTGTGCACGAAAAAATGTTGCGTCTCTACTTCTACGGAACATTTTTTCGTGTACAATCGACCCGTTTCGAAGCATCCATTTATTTCGTGTTGTGTTGCAATCCACAAAGGCAGCAAACTAAGTAAACATTCGAAGCGGGTCGATTGGGCACGAAAAATTTTTTCGTTTTCGTCGAAAATTCAATTTTCAAAAAATCATTGTTAAGTACCTAAGAGGAGCTGACGAACGAAAAAAATCTCAAGAGGTACAGACTAGTATGGACTATCCTCCAAACACGATAAAACTTTTCGAGAAAATCCTCCGGAGCAGGAAAAAAATAAAATTCATTTTCCCATGTTAATTCCCTATACGGCGGGGTCTGTGATACACCCGGTATAACAAGGCCATCATAGTGTTGCCGGTCGGGGAATCAAATATGTCTTCCTATTATGATAATAAATAATATAGTGACTTTGCTGTTCAGAGGTGGTCCAAAAATTGAAGGCAATCCCGTATTTATTGTAAACATATTATTTTTACCCCTGTTAAAATTGACGGGCCCGCCAGAATAACCAAAATAAGAGAAAAGTTTTTTTATACTCTTTAAGAAACTTTTTTTTCTATATAAAAATATTGGGACCATAAGTGCTAAAAGTCAAATAGGATAAAGACAATGAACGTAAGTTGCTAACATTACAAAAATTTTCACTTCGTAGGGAGAAAAACAGTTTTTTTGTCTTTTAGTACAATATGGCTGATTTTCTGTCCACCAGCTTCGTCCTCCAAATATGGCTGCGAGTCTTAAATTATACAGTTTTAATGACCACAATAAATAAATTTTGTAACCACTGTAAAACGTTTCAACAACTCAACTACTGTTTAAATGGTTTTTGAATAGTCGTTCTAACATTTTCACTAGTACCCACTCCGCTAAGTTGTTCAGTCGGTGTAGAGGGGTTCATCAGGTATGGGTGTGGTCTGTGCTGTGGTGTGGTAAATAGTTTCGATATTCGGCAAAATGTTTTGTGTTGTTAAAACGATAGAAAATGGTAAAATCTTCCTGTAATCATTACCACCAACTGGGTAGGTACATTTACTCGCAAAAAAATCGGGACACTCAATTTTCTCTATGTCCATTTTTTGAGTTTGGGGGCTGAAAGGGGTGAGTTTTCGGGTTGAATTTTTTTCTTTTGTCCCGATTTTTTTTGCGAGTAAGTGTACCTATATTGTGTATAAACGTCTATCGCACTCTTATTGAATTATGTATATAGGGTGGTCGTTTTATCTTGAGACTGGCAAATATCTCGCAAATGAAGCATTTTAGAAAAAAATGTTTTGTATATAAGTTTGATGACTTCGAGGGGGAAAATAGACGGCATCATCGCCATTTTGATTCAAAGTCATTTTTAAGGTCAAATGAAGGTCAACTTGATTTTTTTTTATGGAAACCTATATTTTTTATTACAGATTCTTATTCCCCGCAAAAGAACGAACAACTCTCATCTAAACTATTTTTGGATCCGATGAATGTAAATTTTAATCTTTTTCAAAATTCCTAGTAATTCCCTAGTAACAGCGGCACGACAAAGCAAATGAACAACCGTTGTATCTTAGCAACGATGAATTCTAGATAAATAAACCACAAAAATTGTTGTAGATTTTGTTTTTGCCATGCCGCTGTTGCTAGGGAAGGCAATGGATTTCGAACAAGATTTTCATTTAAATATCAGACCAACTATGCATCGGATCCAAAAATAGTTTAGATGAGAGTTCTTTGTTCTTTTACGGGAAATAAGAATCTGTAATAAAAAATGTAAGTTTCCATTTAAAAAAATGAGGTTGACCTCTATTTTCCTCCTCGAAGTCATAAAACTTTTATACAAAACATTTTTTTCTAAAATGCTTCCTTTCCGAGATATTTGCCAGTCTCAAGATAAAACGACCACCCTGTATACCATATTTAAACAATTTCATGTGAAGCATGTAAGGACGTTTCCTCAAGTCATTGTAAAACGTTATAAAATGTTTTGAGTGTTTGAATCACGCAACGTTTATCAGGCGTCAATCGGACTTTTTAAAAACCATATAACAACTTTAGCTTAAATGACCTTTATACGACGTGTGTACAACTAAACAAAGTAACGTCATAGCAACGTACGTTAACTCTGACATGCAGAAGTTAACATACTAATACAATTTTTAAAACTGTCTTTATTTTCGGTTAAGTATCTTCATTTTGACGTTAAAGAAACTATGAAAAGTTGTTCAATAGTTATTAACTTTGTCGTCATATCAGTCAGTATTACATAATACGTAATGATGTTTTTAGTAGTTGTAATGTGCCACGTATAACTTTGTGCTACTTGGGATAGAGGCGGTTAAATTAGGGAAAATTTCCCGATATCTTGATTCGTTCCTGAGTTGTCCCGAACAATCGGAAAATTGCGATTTTAAAGAAAATTCCATCTTTCCTGGCACTGAAACTTGCAACTTTTATACATATTTTTTTCCAGCTGTCAATTGAATGACATTGTCAAATATTCTAAGCCTGCTTTTTCTCAACTTCAAGTTTATCAGAACCTACTTGCAACTTTTATACATATTTTTTTCCAGCTGTCAATTGAATGACATTGTCAAATATTCTAAGCCTGCTTTTTCTCGTCTTCAAGTTTATCAGAACCTACTTTTTTCCTTTACTACTTTTGTTAGGTACATAGTTCATACAAACTTTTTTGATTACAGTTCAAACCTTTTCAATGAACTAAAAATGATTGGGCTAAAAAATATCGTTTTGCTGATTATTTAACAAATACAATGTTGATTTGTTTTTTTTTATTATGAATTGACTACCATAAAAACTTGCTACTGCAGTGCCCTTGTCCAGAGAGCAACAGTTTTAGGCCACTTTAAAAAGTACATCACCTATCTCACTTCCTCCCATTTGATTTATGTGTGAAAGTTCTCTTTCTCTATCGTAACATGGCGTTATAAGCAACTTTCATCTCTTATTTCGTTTATGAAGATCTGTCAATGAATTTCTGAAATGCCGGTTGGAATTTTAGCAAGCTTCTAGCTTGTACATCTTGTAAAAGTTGTCTAAAATGGTCTTTCTAGCTGTGAAAAATTGTGTTTTCTTTTATTTTGCAGTGAATCAACTCCAATAAAAAAGTTCGCGCCATCTAAACGACCTCCTTACGAGAAACACGAATCCTTTTCTGAAAAACACAATTACAGCGGTGATCGTGGACGCCCAGAACCGACCAAATACGAGAGGTCCTACGATAATCTTAGAGATGGCCCTCCAAGGGAACCTCAGTCGAATTTGTCTATAAGGTACCGAGAAGAAGTGGTGCAATGTTTAAAAATTTCGTTTTCTAGGTCAAAAGAGTCAAGATACGTAGAGAGAGATCGCAGCCCCCACGTTCGTCCAAGGGATAATGGAAGAGGTCACCCTCCTCAAGGGAGGTCGGATCGTAATCATTTCTCAGAATCTAATGGTATATTTGTGTAATTTATTATATTTTTGTTATTTTAATTAATATGCAGTAACAGACCGGTTTAGTCGTGTTCCACCACAACCAAAATCGTTTTCTTCTAATGGAAACCAGAAGCCCTGGCCAAGTAAGGGAGGGAATTGGCGATCTGAAGCGACGACATCTGAGAGGTAATTTGTTGATAATTCAGTAAATTGAAACAGCACTGCACTACTCGCTAAAGTAACAAAAGTAAAATCACTGGGGGTTAACTATTATTTCTCACATTAACTTTTGAATGGGAATTTTTCCCACCCTGTAAAATTTATTCTACGCTAAAAGCCTTTTTTTTCTACTGTTATTTTAATACAGATATGTACAAAAGTAAACAAGGTGGCTATAAAACTTTCCTTAAAGGTGATCAAGAATCTTATGACCAGTCCTTAAGTGCAATTTTTAAAACCTATCATAATACTGATGATAGTAAAAAGTTTTGAAAAGAGCAGCAAAAGTCCCTGAATTAGTACTCTTTTTTTAAAAAAGAGTTTTTATTTACTTAAGAAATTTACAGGTGGAATCAGGGGTCAAGTGGGTCGAATAGATCCAGTGGTCAACAGTTCACAGGAAATTCAATGTCATCGTCGATTTGTCCGCCTCCTCCAGGTATAAATAATTATTCTGACAGATTTGATTATAACAGAGCTGGCGCGACTAGGAAGTACTAATTTTACGTTAAATTTTATTTTAAAACATGTACTTTCTATCATAATATCATGGAATAAAATTGATTAATGAACTAGAGGGTTTGGTCTTTTTGTCACTGTATTTACACCTAATATGCATAGCATATTGTATCCTGTACTTCTTACTCAAATATTCCACTATTCACCAATGATAATGAAAAGAAAATTGACATTGTGTTATTTCAGTTGATAGTTTTTAGGTACCTAGGTAGGTACTGACAATAAATTACTGATTAGATTATTTGTTTTATTCACCAGGTTTTTTCGTTTATTCCACGCATTTTTAATTCATTTCTATTTTATTTTTAGATCGTTTACCTTGCAATATTTACAAGTCCTCCGAGAAAATAAGTTTCTAACATCTCTACTAGACATAACGTATCGGGTGTCCCAAAAAACACCGGACAACATATTTTTGGGAATACGCCAGCCGTTTCTTAACAGATTTGGATGAACGTGGTCTTAAATTAAAGTTAAAGAATCAGGCTTTCAAACTCTCTAAGAAACTACAACAAATGGCGCTGTCGTAGTATTTCTATTAATAGTTCTTTTTAAGGCTTATTTTAAGTGCGAGGGGATTGGTGAAAAAACAACTAATCGTTATGAAACTCAGAAATTCTTGAATATCGTCCTTTTGTCTTCAAAAACCTTTTTTGAGAAGTTGATTTGGTTTAAGCATTAATTTTAAGTGATTTTTTGAAAAAATATATTTTCCCTTATTTTCACGCTTTTATGATATGACTAAGTAACAGTGATGCAAAAACAGCTTAATTTTCAGTAATAGCTCTCCAATTTGTCCCTCATTGGCCGTCACCTCTCTTTTCATCAAATGTGATAATTTATAACCAAAAATTATGCTGTTTGTGCGTCACTAACTTTACTCATCAGTTATTAGGGCGTAAAAAGACATATTTTTAAAAAATCGCAGAAAATTAATGCGTAAACCAAATCAACTTTTGATAAAAGATTTTTGCAGAAATAAGAACGATCTCAAGGCCGTTTAAGTAACATAACGATTGATTCTTGTCTTACCAATCCCCAAGCACCTATAAAAGCCTGCGCCATCTGTCATAGTTTCTTGCACGATTCGAAAGCCTGGTTCTTTAGCTTTCATTTAAGAAGAGGTTCATCCAAATCGGTTGAGAAATTGCTGACTTATTCCTAAATATATTTTGTCCGGTTTTTTTTGGGACACCCGATACAATGCACACCAAAAATGAAATATTTTCAAGTTTTGTTTATTCCATAATTCGGATTGGCCTTTTAATAGGGGTAGATCGTTTGAAAGTGACAACGTGGCAGTGATATACATCGAGTTTCAGTTTCCGGTACATCTATGTACAGTACTTTCCAAATGTAAAGAATAAATTCATTATTTTTTTAATTTTCTTCAATATAACTTTTGCATGAGTGGATGAATTTCAAAAATTTTTGCATCAATTTACAGAGGATTTCTTGTGCTTTAAAATGTGTATCACAATTTGATCATAGAGGGCGCTTTAGGTAACAGAATTCAAAAAAACTTTACATCATTGGATTCGTAATAAAATTAGCTTCTGAATAGTGTGGGGGGTTTCCATGTAAAATGTCAAATTCGGGGTTGCTGGGGACTAGGGGTGCGTTGTAAAATATCATCACGCGCAGATTTTGGAGAAAGTGTAAATTACATAGGCTATTTTTCTTTTTTAATTCCCACCTTGAGTATCTTTGGACGAAAAAAGATATTGAATTGAAATAAACCCTATAGTTTTTTTCTCAACGAATTCGGAATCGACGATTTTTTTCTGAGTTAGAAACAAGTATCATATTTGACCGGCAGTGGAGTCACGGCCAAACTAGATTTTCAAAAACATCGAAGAAATCGGTGAAAAACATATTTTCAAAAAACGCAAAAACATGTCAAGTTATTTTTTTTTTAGGCGAAAAACTACCGGAGGCTTCAATTTCCGGTTAAACCGGAAGCAGAAAACAAATAAATCAGACTATACCATAAGATAAATTTCTAAAAAATAGAGTAGACCTGTTTTTGCGATTTTCATAAATTAAATTTCTTCGCGGATTTAAGTGTCATCCTTGAAATAAAAATCGACCTGACCGGGCATTTTTTGCCAAACTCATTCATGTTTTAAATATTTGGAGTGGGGACTTTTCATTGGGACACTCTATTTGTAAAATTACTTGACTGATGGGCGATTTTGATCTATTTTTGTGCAGGCAAATGACCCAGTCAAATTCAAATCCAGTCGATTTACTGATTGCCTACGTATCGTACACTAAAACGTTATGTCGAGCCCAAAAGATGCCGCCACCAATTCCGTTTAATTAGCCCTATCGGAAAATTACCATATCGGGGACAACCGCACTTAAATTTTTATCGCTAAGCAATAAAACGAAATTCTATTAAAAAAATAAAATTTCGTATCAGGGTTATTGTAAAAATACTATGATACGCCGTGGCCGACCTTAATAATTTCCTGTCGTCCTAAAATAATAATTGATGTAGATACGACCCAGGAAGTAGTAAGATTTTCGTGCTCGATTTTATTTCCATGACGCCTCGAGAAGATAAATAAATGAATCACGTAAAATTACCAAGTCCATTTAGTTAATTACCGCGATTTTCTGATTAATTGACGGAGATAATCCTAAATTATAAATAATTTTATTGACCGGAATGAGTCAGAATCGAAAATATCCCGTATAATGTAGAAATCTTATCTATGTCAATAATAAATGGCGAAGAATAAAAATGTTAAGAAACTATTTGCTATCGAAATGAGGAACCGAATGAATCATAATCATTTGAAAGATTGAACCAGAATTATGGTGTGTTAGTCATCGGTGGTCGCACATGCGCAACGGGATAGAACCGACCAATGGCAAAGACGGGATCGCAATGCGGGCATGAACTGAATGGTTTGGTTTGTATGGGGTATGACTCATTGACTCATATTCTCTCGTCATCGCTGAGGATACGTATAGGTTCAGTTTCGGTAATAGAAATTTCGCGGTTTTAACAAAATGTTCCATCCTGGGTGTCTCCTATTTTATTTAAGAACTGTACATGAGTCCGTGTTTTAAAATGGTCGGAGTGGAAAGTGCGTTTGGAAAGTGTAGTTCCTATTTGTAAATAATGTTTTAAATACCTGTTGTCAAACAGTTGGATTTAAGTCGGATTTCCTTCATTAATGTAAGTCTAATTTTTCTTAGCTCAATGGTTCATCATTATTGAACTAGTTAATAAATCGATCGTTCCATGTTGCGTGTCTTCCTGTTTTCTTCATATTATTTTCTTCATTCCGATTTCTATTTTTAGAATTTTCCAAGCTTGCCCGCGGTTTTACTTAACTTCCGGATATTTCGATAATTTTAATTCAATTTTTGTTTCTGAAAAAAACGCTCATTTCATCAACGGCGTTTTAAAATAAATATGATTCAATAATAGAATTGATAAAGGATTAGCTGTTAATTATAATGAAAGGACAACAGAAATGATGTTATATTTTGTAGGATTACTTAGATAGGAAATGAAATCATCTATTTTTAATTGAAGCTGTGGAAATGCGATAAATTAAAAAGGGTGATGTTAACACGTCATGGACAACCCCTTTGTTGTTTCTGGAAGATACCTACCAGTTTTTTATTGTACAGGGCTTGGAGAAACCTCAATATTTTAGCAACAAAATCCTCAAATTAAAGATGATGTTAAATAATTCCGAGGAAACTAAGGAATCTTTTCCATTAAGGAAAAATTAGTTCCTTGGTCCCTTAGTGGAAAAGAAGAATGCGTTAATCACAGAAACGCATTCCCCTAATCATGCAATTTGCACGGTTGCACGCGCGGTTGTGTTATCGTGGTTAAAAATAACTATTTTTCTTAGGGATTCAAAATATTTTTGTACGGGGAATTCCCCATCCATGATTTCTTTTAAAAAGATAATGGAAATTACCATTAAACATCAATTATTATATTTTACAGAAAATACCAAATCCAATCACGGAAAATTACATATTCCAAGGTGTCCATAGGAATTTACGTGGGGAATTCGATTTAATTTTTTCCCGGTTCCCTAATTAATTTAATGGAAATTTTAGGCTACCAGGTTTTAAATACCGATAGCCTCTATCTATGGAAAAATACTAACCCCGGTGAACTGTTCGCTCAGTATTTTTTCACAGGTAGAGACTATCGGTATTTAAAACTTGATAGCCTAAAATTTCCATTAAATTAATTAGGGAAGCAAGAAAAAAATAAAATGGAATTCCCCACGTAAATCTCTATGGACACCTTGGAGAGTACGCATACCGTATACGTTCCATTTAAAGCTTTTTAATGGGAATTTCCAACTTGATTCTTAATGGGGCCGACCTCTGTATCTCTTAATGCTCCCTAAATCCTAGTCGTTTTATTTATACTTCATTGCTGGAAATTTCCGATAAATACCATTTGAAAACAGTTGAAATTTGTGCCTACATTATATAAAGCGTATTGCGGTAGTGGAACAAGGAATTATTAGGTTTACTAGTAGAAGGATGTAGATTGTACGGGGTTAACCACAAGGCAAATTTGTATACACTAAATCGCGAATTTAAAAAAAAATTGTTGATTTGCTCAGAAATGCTGTCGAAATCGAGGGGTTAACCACATGGTAAATTTGTGTACACAAAATCGCAAATTGTAAAAAAATCGCCAAAATCGCTAGGAAATCGCTAAAAAATCGCCAAAATCGCTAAAATGGCTAGAAAATCGCCAAAATCGCTAGAAAATCACCGAAATCGCTAAAATTGTATTTGTAAAATTTGTCCAAAATCAGTACAAGGTTTTTGAATCTAAAAAATGAAACATTAAAGACCACAGAAAGAGCTTAAAAATCGCCGAAATTGCTAGAAAATTTTCAAGTCGCTAAAGAAATATGCGAAAATCGCCAAAATTGCTGGAAACTTTCTTGAAAATCGCCCGGAAACTTGCTTAAAAATTGCCAAAATCGCCAGAATCGCTAGAAAATCGCCAAAATCGTTAAAATTGTATTTGTAAAATTTGTCCAAAATCAGTACAAGGTTTTTGAATTTAAAAAATGAAACATTAAAGACCACAGAAGGAGCTTAAAAATTGCCGAAATTGCTAGAAAATTTTCAAGTCGCTAAAAAAATATGCGAAAATCGCCAAAATTGCTGGAAACTTGCTTGAAAATTGCCAAAATCGCCAGAATCGCTAGAAAATCGCCAAAATCGCTAAAATCGTTAAAATTGTATTTGTAAAATTTGTCCAAAATCAGTTTTTGAATCTAAAAAATGAAACATTAAAGACCACAGAAGGGGCTTAAAAATTGCCGAAATTGCTAGAAACTTTTCAAGTCACCAAAAAAATATGCGAAATTCGCTCGAAAATCGCCAAAATTGTTACAAAATCGCTGGAAACTTGCTTGAAAATCGCCAAAATCGCTAGAAAATCACCAGAATCGCTAGAAAATCGCCAAAATTGCAGGAAAATCGCCAAAATCGCTAAAGATCACAAAATTGCTAGAAAATCGCCAAAATTCCAGAGAACCGTACACCAAAATCGCTAAGTGGTTAGCCCCTCGGTCGAAATGGTAAAAAGTCGTATACTGTGTCACTCGAAGGAGGAAGAAGTAGGCCCAGCGTTTTCTGCCTACTGTTTTGAATCGTTTTCTAACCGCATTTTATCACTTTTAACCCATTTGAATTGTTTTCAATCTCTTTCGAACTGTTTTTAACGGCTTTTGAACAGAGACAGAAAACGCTGGGCCTACTTTCTCTGTCTCCGAGTGACGTTCTTCTCATATAGATCAACTAGTTACTTTGAGTTACAATTAATCCAAAAAATAAGAAGCGTACCATGAGATTGTTACGAGCGGTTAAGCACGAGGCAAATGTGTAAAAATAATCGCCAAAATTACTATCACTAGAAACCGAGGGGTGATCCGCAGACTAAAAAACGTACACTGATTCCGGGAATACCCAAGTATTCCCAGTATTCCGAAGTATTCCGATGTATTCCGAAGCTATTCCGAAACTCGACTTAAAGCTATTCCGGTATTCCGATGTAGATAATCGCCAATTTTCTCCATCAATATTCCGGAGTATTTCGGTGTATTCCTAGTATTCCCATGTATTCCGGTATATTCCCATGTATTCCGGTGTATTCCCATGTATTCCGGTGTATTCCCATGTATTCCGGTGTATTCCCAAGTCGAGTTCCAAGTATTCCGAGATTTCCTAACCTGAACAGGCGCAGGCGCTTCCGAAGCTTCCCCGCGTTATTCTAATGTATTCAGGGTAATTCTACCTATTCCTGCAAATTATTCTCCAATTGTTTAGATTTATTTTAAAGTACACGCATCCAATCAATAAATTTTAATATATCGCAGGGAAATTTTCATTTCCCATCTATTCCGATGTATTCCCATGTATTCCGACGTATTCCCATGTATTCCGACGTATTCCGATCTATTCCCGGTGTATTCCCGAAAAATGTACACTGATTCCGGCCTGCGGATCACCCCTCGCTAGAAACACTTTACTACACAGAAAAACTTGATTTGCACAGCTAACGCGTTTCGAATGCAAAGTGCTCATTATCAGAGCTTTGAGACGCGTTAGCGGTGTAGTGAGGTGTTACTAGTGCGTTTTTTATGTTGTTTTTTCATTACTAAAATAGCTAAAAGTCCAACAAAAGAACAAAGAGCGATTTAGAGGTTTTAGATAACTTCCGCTTGTATGCTGTAGGGCAAATTACTTGTTGGGGTTAGTTCATAAGTCAAAAGTTCAAAGCTGAACTTTCAAATTTCCCGCTGGACAAACCGAGTGCGATTGGCTTTGTAGCCGCGGGAAATTGAAAAGTTATTTTGTCACAAGTAGAGTCCGGGGGATGCAAAATGGCAAAATATGCACGAAAAATAAGTTAAGTTTCACTATAATTACGATATCTTCTCTTTTATTTTTAGAGTTGAAACGAAACCTTGTGATGGTCCTTTATCTTAGATAAGCTTTGAAAGTAGGAGCATCAGTTATTAAAAATTCCGTCGAATTTATCAGAATTGAACAATCAGAGCGATGATACCGCAAAAACCTTTGTTTGTGGGATGAAATATGATGAATATGAGCGCGTTCGGTATGTAAAATGTATAATTTTGCCTCGAAAAGGTGAAATGGTAAGGGATTTGGGAATGTGGGGGCGTCGTTTTTTGGGTCTTGGCACTAACGTGAGTTTTCCCTCGACTTTTCCAGATATAGCGCGTGACGCGCAAAGCCAGCGTCATGTCAGTGTGTCTCGAAAGCAGCCGGCCGCGGGACGGTTTAAAGCTTCCACTAAACCGAAGTTTTAGCGAACCTGGGCCCCCGACCCCAGGCCATCTCACTTTGAGCCCTCCAAAACGGTGCAAACTGGAGACGCCAAGTGTCAGCCTCCCTACTAGCCCTTGCGCCGAGAGTGCAACTCTCCAAAGGGCTTTAGTGTTGAAAAAGGTCAAAACTGTGGACTCTGACAGCCTGAAGCAGAAGCTGGAAGCCTCCCGTCAAGGGCCTCGGCTTTTCGTGGTCTTAGACTGTCGACCTTTCCTTTCCTACAATGTTAACCACATCAACGGGGCGATCAACGTCAACTGTTCTGATCGATTCAACAGGAAAAGGCTGCAGCAGGGAAAGGCTACTTTAGCTGATCTTGCCACGACTCGAGAAGGCAAAGAAGTCTTAAAGAAAAGAGCCTTTAAGGAAGTTATTGTCTATGACGATAACACCTGCGACAAGGAAAGGATCACGACGGCTCAGCCCCTCCTTCTGGTGCTTTCTTCACTCGTGGAGGACAACAAGGAACCCGTACTACTCATAGGTGAGTGACTTCAACTTTTTCCCAGATTGGGACCTGGCCAGTCTGTTGTTGTCTTGTGACTAATCCGCCATATATGCGCCTTGTCCTCTTCTAAATATACTTAAAACCGTCTCTGAGTCAGGACTTAATTTTTAGAATTATACATCCTCTAGATGGTGTTTACACCTGTTCCTAGTGAAACTGCGTACAAATAACAACACCAAAGCACAGCCAGTTTTGCCATGAATTGTAGAATTCGCCAGTGACACAATATAATGTTTGAGTGTCGTAAACGTTAAGTAACATTTAAATATTTATTCGTATTAATTGCGTTGTAAATTTGTTTTGCCATTGTGTACGAATAAAAGTGCAGCGTCAATTTTTTTTTCAAATGCGATTGCATAAAATATTAGTACTCACTCGTAATTTGATTAAAGCGATTCTCTTCAGTCAGCGACCGTGACGTCACCGTACGAAAATAATCGTCAATTTTGCATTTTGCGCACGCCTCTTTTTAGCGGTGAATGAGTGAATTTTTATCTGGCCAATATTATAATTAATAAAATCAGAATTTGCTATTTCTGTAACCGTGCAATCAAGGACAATAGCACTTTTGTTAATCGCTGTCTATTAACATCTTGACAATTTGTTTAAACAGATAAAAAACTTATTAAATTGCTTCGCCTTATATTCTCTATACTTCTGAGTATTATGCTTCTGACAGTCTTTGATAACATTATCAGCTCCTTTTTTAATAACTTTGCAATCGCTGACGTCAATTTTTATTATTGTAATTATTGTTAAGTATACTTAGTTTGTTTTCTTCACCCCTTAAGCCCTTTCTCAAATTCGTGATTATTTCTGAAGATGTTTCATACAACCTGACGGAAACTGCTCTTATTCGCGTTAACGGATTTGAAGGAGGTACAGCATCAGTTCTTAGACCACCATCGAAACCTTAAAGTTATACCTACTACTCTTCCTCTCAATTCTTCATTTTTAATGCCCCTCTTCTTTTATCAGGGATTAGTTTTCTTACCTATTTTCTTTACTTCTCGCTTCAGCTTTTTCTGAGAGAGAGAGAGAGAAAGACAGAGACAAACGTGAAATATTTTTCTTGCTTTCTTGCGTTGCATCGTTTAGTCCTAGTGACATTCATCTGTCTAAGTTTGATCTAATGGTAGTTCCGCTAATGACAGGTAAAACGTCAATTGTCAGATCTATGACGTACGTATGACATTATTACCGCGGGAAATTTGAACGAAAATCAGTTTAATTGTATAAAATAAAAAAGATTTTACTGCAACATTACAAACTTTAGCGGTGAATGAGTGAATTTTTATCTGGCCAATATTATAATTAATAAAATCAGAATTTGCTATTTCTGTAACCGTGCAATCAAGGACAATAGCACTTTTGTTAATCGCTGTCTATTAACATCTTGACAATTTGTTTAAACAGATAAAAAACTTATTAAATTGCTTCGCCTTATATTCTCTATACTTCTGAGTATTATGCTTCTGACAGTCTTTGATAACATTATCAGCTCCTTTTTTAATAACTTTGCAATCGCTGACGTCAATTTTTATTATTGTAATTATTGTTAAGTATACTTAGTTTGTTTTCTTCACCCCTTAAGCCCTTTCTCAAATTCGTGATTATTTCTGAAGATGTTTCATACAACCTGACGGAAACTGCTCTTATTCGCGTTAACGGATTTGAAGGAGGTACAGCATCAGTTCTTAGACCACCATCGAAACCTTAAAGTTATACCTACTAGAGTAGTAGGTATAACTTTAAGGTTTGAGGAAGAGTTCCTCTCAATTCTTCATTTTTAATGCCCCTCTTCTTTTATTAGGGATTAGTTTTCTTACCTATTTTCTTTACTTCTCGCTTCAGCTTTTTCTGAGAGAGAGAGAGAGAAAGACAGAGACAAACGTGAAATATTTTTCTTGCTTTCTTGCGTTGCATCGTTTAGTCCTAGTGACATTCATCTGTCTAAGTTTGATCTAATGGTAGTTCCGCTAATGACAGGTAAAACGTCAATTGTCAGATCTATGACGTACGTATGACATTATTACCGCGGGAAATTTGAACGAAAATCAGTTTAATTGTATAAAATAAAAAAGATTTTACTGCAACATTACAAACTCCATCCTTAATCTGCAAATAAAAGGTCGTTAAACCTTTAAATCTAATAAAAGTAAATAAGTGCAAGATAAGAGCCGCAGTGGTAAGTAGTTGATAAGGAAGAAAATCGTTCCTTGGTGCCAAGCTGTGAAAATGTAAAACTATTGGCGCCCTATCGACTATCTTAAGTTGCTTAATTTGTAGTAAAATAAATTGTAACACTCATTCATTATTTTAATTCCTGTGATGACCGCTGATGAATAACCTTTCCGCTGAATAGTGGATTGTCATCATTATCGCATAGTTTTGAAACCTCTACGTGTTTTCCGTGTTAATTTCAATCGCTTTTTAATTGTAAGCTTAGATATTTAGGCCTCTCATTTTACTTGGAATTTGAATATGTACATAATTCGTTTTTCGTTGATATGGAAATATTTTCAGTGATTCATTATGTAAATTTATTAATGTATAATGTATATTGATGTTTGATTCATTACTCATGATTATTGTATTCGGTTTATTGTTCTTATATCAATGGCTTTTCCAAATTTTATTCGAGACCTTTCGTGGTTTCAACCCAAATTCAGCCAGCTGCAGTAGGTATTAAAAAAGTCTAAAACCGTGCTTTTTTATTTTTGCATAAAGTGTTTTCAAAAATGTTTTAAGAGATGAGCATACGACGTGAAAAAGGCCTGAAAATTGTTTAGGATGCCGCAAACCGCACTTCTTTACGACTGTCCATTCGTCTTTTATGGCCAATTGAAGTTTTACAAAATTTTAAATATTAATGTTTTACGTTGTAACTTAAGAACGGAGCATCAGAAATGATGTTTTAAGGTATTCTTTGGAGAGATATAAAAATTAATTTTCTTGGAAATGAGGTCCTTTCTAAAGGCCTAACGGCTTAAATAAAGTCGCTGATTTTTTTTTTTACAGATGAGCATACGACGTCAAAACGGATCGAAAGTTGTTTAGAATGCCGCAAACTGCACTTCTTTATGACGCTCCATTCGTTTTTTATGGCCAATTGACGTTCTAGAAAATTTTAACTAGGTATATTAAAGTTTTTTTAAAGTTTAAGATGACGGCTTTTAGCTTGTTGAAAAAGTTTTGTTTCGAAACCCAACATGATTAACACAAAGTTCGTCGAAAATCGGCTAAAATCATTAAAAGTGATATTTCGCCAGAAATCGAACATTTTCATTGAAATTTGAAGATTTCACCATTCTTTGGATTCGAAAATCGCCAAAATGTCATCGTTCGTATTGAAATAATTGAATTGAAAGTGCTCGGAAATACTCGTTTCAACTCGTGATTATTCGTTTTTACAATTCGTCCAACCATACTTACTTCGAGACTGACGAGTGCAAAGAATTCGTTGAAGTTCGACTTTTCCGATGACATATTCTTTCTTGAAAAAATTTTTAAATACTGAAGGTACAAATGATACAAAATCAGTTAAATTTGCAAAGAATTGTATTTTTTTAAGCTGATTAGTGAATACGATGGTCAATTCAAAAAAATCAAACTGTTTGTGTAGAATTGATGACAGATTAAGATCTTATTGTCACAAGTTATTATTATTTGTTGAGAAAAAGGCATTAAACTAAAAAATATGCGACAAGTGTGCAATGCCCCTCCAAAAACGCACTAATATGATGTTATTAAAAATCTAGAAAAAATCCAAAGAAAAGGTCATTCATTATTGCTAGCTTTTCCTCAACTTTCAAATTTATTTTTTTGTATAATTTGAAAAAAGTGAATTTTGGAGAATCTACTTTGAGGGGGCGAAACTCCTTAAATTTATGCGGTACCATCATCTAACACCCTGTATTATTATTATTATTATAAAACATATCTAAGTTGGATGTAAAATGAAGGTTATGTAGAAAAATATAAAAAATTCATTTTAGTTTTGTGGTTCTAAACAAAACTGTAGAGTATTATAAAACCCTTTGATTTTAATAGTTATTTTATTTGTGTAAAACTATTGGATTTAAAAAACCTACAATAACGTTATCACTATCAGTAATTAAATTATTTAACAATTCGTTTTCAATAGATAAATCCTCTCCCCCTTGTGGCGAGATAATATAAAATAGATATTGTAGTGTTTGACAAAATTTGTTTTAATTCCAAATCTTATAAACTCACGGGCGACCAATAAAGAACATGTCAGGATTGTCATCAGGGTGGATACAAAAAACGAAAAGCGTACAAAAGTTAATCTAAAATCATTTAATATCTTTTTAATTCGTAATCAAAGATCGAAGAAAAAATATAGATTTGAGGTCGTCTACGAGTTAATAAAATTTTTTTAATCGCAAGATAAAATTTATCGAGAAATTGTGGTAGTGCCAATGCAATGAGTAAAAGATTAAATAGTTAACCCCTAAGTAATGACGATGAGTAATAAGCCTAAGGTTCGTTCCGGTCCCGAAATATTTGGAGAATGATTCCTGCTTGACATGTGTAAAATTCATTGATAACACTAATGTGTGTACACAGAGATTATTGGAGGAATGACTCAGCCCCAGGGGTTGCCCAAAAAGAGAATTAACGCACTTAATGGGGAAAACAGTTTAATTCACAACCAGAAGATGAAAATAAACAACAACAATTAGTCAGAGGAATTTCGAAACGAAACGATTCTTCCAATAAATAATTACTCACTTAAGAGGATTAAAATGGAAAATAAAAAAACGTGGTGTTTTCTGGAACTGCAAGGGGATTTCGCTCTCGTCCTTGGAGGCTTTAAAATGACGCAGAACATAAACATTAAATGGACACAGAGTGACGCATAGTCCTCCTCCCCACCACAGGTTCGGATCACTGTAGTGGCTCTGTTATTATTCACTTGGAATCACTCGTGTCGTATCTTACTGATAGATTCGGTTTATTGGTGTTGTGAGTTTAATTATTATAGTTTCATAAATATGAGGATAAAGAGGCCGAATAGTTGTTTGGTCCTTCGCTTCAGGCCTCTTCAGCAAAGTAAGTTTTGGCGCGCAAAATATTATTATTATTATTATTTGTTCAAAATATGTTTAGACGGTATGTGGACAATTTAAACAATTGGGGTAGTTCCTAGAACTAGCATGACTAGTGACTGAATCATTTTGTTATTATACACTCCCCGTAGTATACAGGGTGATTCAGATCAGGTGCCTCTAATTTTTCAGTTTATGATTCACCGTTATCTGTAGTTGAGTAACGCAAAAAAATAGATATGGGCCACCCTTATCCATCAGATTAATGATTGACTCATAATCTTAATTTATGGGAATTTAAACGTTGGTAGTAGCTCCCCACGAGAGGGATGAATTAGGTTGCGATTTCAGGGTGTTGATTTGAATGATTATAGTAAGCCAGGGTGGGTTTATTGTACGGTCTTTAAATAAAAAAGCAGGGAGGCAACATCTGGTCGAGAGCAGGATCAGGATACGTTTTTGTTCACGTCTTATGGGATGTGAGTCACCAACCATCAAATACACACAGTTTGAGTCCCTTGGACTATTAGGGTTGAACCATTATGAATCACACGAGTGCTTAAATAATTGTTATTCAATTATGATCACCCCAATATGCACCAGATTTTTCGAAGTGACTCATAAAACCGACCTCTTGTAATGCAAATAGCGTTCATTATTCATTAATCTGAATTCCTATACCCTTCTTGTCTTACTCGTAATTTATATGCGGCACGGATATTAATGTGTACCAAATAAGTACGGGCACGTGGCGTTACATAATTTCAAATAAACTCGAGTGCGAACTTCAAGATTTTAGACCAAAACGAGGATTCATATAAAAATAACGGCTTTGAAACTGTACAAGGTTCGAGATTCGAGATCATTTATGTCGCCAGAAGATGCAAAATGTTTCCTTTGGACTGGTTTTAATATTCAATATTTTTGAAGATATTTATGATCGTGTAAATTTCACATGTAAGAGCAAAATTTCAGGTCAGTTGATCGGTTGACAGGTCCTATGCATAGTTAAGTTGTTTGTTTATAACCTTTTAATAGAAAATTAAGTTAGCAACACTCTTGTAGGTAGATAGTTGAATTTGTTTTTTTAATAAGTTGGTAGCGCTCCCCGTTTTGTGTCGGTTCGAAGGTTGGCGTGCCTGTAAATCGAACTAGAAGATATGGCGTCAGCTTTTCGAATGTGCATTGTGTAGGAATTTTCACAAAAATCCATTCAGTTGGTGGTAATACTCCCTGTCGATAATAGTGGTATTTTTTTGAAAATGTGACATGATGGTTTAATGTTTTCATGTTTTTATTTTGACATTTTTTTGGTATTTGCACGGATGGGTTAATGTTTCAAAATTTTTCATATACAGGGTGTCTCTCTTAAACAGTCAGTTAGCGATATCTAGAGAATCGTTTTGAGCAGCTGAACGAAAATTGCCCATCGAATGAAAATATTTTCAGCTCTGACTCACTTCCGGTTATACCGGAAGTGGCCGCCATCGTTATTATTTTAAATGGGTTTTGACTCTAGATTCGGATTGGCTTCTTCATTGTCAGTTTACTGCAACCCCACTTTGCCTGTCTAACTGTCAGTTTTTGACATAATGTCAAAATTTGTGTAAAAAAATAGTTTTTATCCTTCAACAGAAAAGTTTGTATCCTCCAGACGGTTGAAGATTAAGAAATCAAACTTGGAGCGTTGAAAGTACAAGGTTTGAGCTTTCGGCTGATGGCTCACTCGTTCATGTTGACATAACAACATGGCGAAATTTAATTTTTTAAAATGTCTTAAGGAAATTGTCCACAACTATTTTTTCAAATGCGAGTACCATAATTTTATGTATCCAAAAGATGCAAAATTAAATTCCCCGTAGGCTAGTACCTATTTTCAATATTTTTGAAAATATTTGAAATTAATATACAGGCTGTCCTGTAATTAGGCTGCAATATTTTACCAGTACGTTCTACGATCAAAATTAGGACTAAAAGCTAGGGCCCCTCAAAGGGGATAAAAAAAATTGTTAATTCTTCAATCTCTGAAGAATGGCTTACGATAGAGCCACGAAATTTTGAACTTTGTCGTAGATTTTTATGCTGAACAAGACTAATGTAATGGTTTTTGGCAAAAGCTTCAGGGACGTGCGTGAGTGGAGTGGTCGCGGACATTTTTGTATCGAACTTTTTTGTACGACACCTTGGGTCAATTCTGAGCCCAAATTTGAACTTCCTGTACATTTTTACATAAAAAAGGTGCTCTAGTTGAAACTCCATAGCTCAAGCCGTTTTCGGGGAAAATCGATTTGAAAGTTCAATTTCGTGGTATAAAAGTGGGAACTGAGGCCCTCAAAATACCTAAAATTATCAGATACTGAAGTTTTACCTACTTGCGTCTCATACGCTTGAAATCACAAGAACATGGATTTTCCATACTGTATCCCATCAATTTTGCACATTTTCGGCGTGGAAAAAGAACTTCAAACGAGACTTCAAATCTATTTTCCTCAAAAACGGCCCGAGCTATCGAGTTTCAACTAGAGCACCTTTTGTACGTAAAATTGTACAAGGAACTCAAATTTGTGTTTATAATTGACCCAAGATGTCGTACAAAAAAGTTCGATAAAAAAATGTCCGCGGCCCTTCCACTCACGCACATCCCTGAAACTTTTGTCAAAAACCATTACATCAGTCTTGTTCAGCACAAAAATCTACGATAAAGTTCAAAATTTCGTGACCCTATCGCAAGCTGTTCCTCGGAAATTGAAGAAATAACAATTTTTTTTACTCCCTTTGAGGGGCCCTAGCTCCCTTAGGATGGCTTTTTCGAAAAATGTTTACTAAACTTTTAGTCCTAATTTTGATCGTAGAACGACCTGGTAAAATATTGCAGCCTAATTACGGGATTTGTGCTAATTAAAAAAAATTATCACAGCAAGCTTTGGATGAAAAATTAGTAACAATTCATTCTACACCTTCAAAAATTTGTCTTAAAGCTTGGTGGGATCAATTTTTTTAATTTGCACAAATACATACCAACACTCCATCTCCACAACAAATACATTTATTTCAAATATTTTCAAAAATATTGAAGATAGGTATAGGGAATGCTAATACTAGCCTAATGGGAATTTAATTTTGCATCTTTTGGATACATAATATTATGGTACTCGCATTTGAAAAAATTGAGTTGTGGACAATTTCGTTACGCCATTTTTTAAAATTATTTTCCGCCATATTGTTAAATCAATTGAGACATCAAAAGAAAGCTCAAACCTTGTACTTTCAACACTCTAAGTTTAGTTTCTTAATCTTCAATCGTCTGGAAGATACAAATTTTTCTGTTGCCGGTTAATAATCAATTTTTTTACTCAAATTTTGACACTTGTCAAAAACTATGACAGTTAGGTAGACAAAGTGGGGGTGCAATAAGCTCACAATTAAGAGGGCAATCCGAACGTAGAGTCAAAACATAGGCTTTCCATTTAAAATAACAAATATGGCAGGCACTTCCGGTATAACCGGAAGTGAGTCAGAGCTGAAAATATTTTCATTCGATGGGCAATGACTTGAATTATCGTGAATCTCGCTAACTGACACTTTAAAAGAGACACCCTGTATTCTGAATACTTTGTGGTTATTTTTTTCACGTAGAAAGAATATTCTCCTAGTTTTATTTTAGTATGTAGGAGTTTTGGGCTTTGGCCATGAGGAAGATTTGTTGAAGAAACAATTGTTTAGCATTTTTAGGCGTTTTTAATCCGTTGCTGTTTGTAATGTAACCGCTGAGAAAATAAGGAAAGCACGGGTAAGAATTAAGTCTAGCTTAAAAAAGGCGCACTTTTTGTCTTTGCCTTTTTGTTGGGAGCATTTTCCAAAGTGCAGCAATACGTTTATCTAAATCTAAATGTCTACAAGTGCATGCGGATTACGTCAATACAGCAGACACGGATAGTTGTCGTGAACGCTTCTATAATGAGTCATTCTGTTTCTTTTCAGGAGGTCACACCGAATTCCACCGTAAACACAAGGATTTGTGCGAAGACACTTTGGTTTCTGGTTTATCCTCTCGCAGCCTTCCTTCCTCTGCTTCTTGTCCCGCCCTATCCGATATCGATTCCCATCCGGCTTCCAGGGTACTGCCCTTCTTGTACCTGGGCAACAGCAAGAATGCAGCTGACTTGTCCTGTCTGCAAGATCTCGGCACCACCTGCGTTCTTAACGTTACACAACAGCTGGCTGGGTACCACGAGACTTGTGGGATAACGTACAAGCAAATACCGGCCTCGGACTGTGGCCGTCAGAACCTCAAGCAGTATTTTGAAGAGGCTTTCGAATTCATCGGTAAGCGTTTTTTTTCTTACACGAGGGGAAAATTACATTTTCGGGCTAGGCAAGAAAATACTTGTTGCGGCCTATACTCGACTGTGGAAAACGTTCACTTTCACGCTTGTACGTTGTAAGGATCTTTACGCAGTGACCATTGTCGCCTGTAGCATAAACCGCCATGGGTACAGTGGTACAGTTAGGAGATAAAGTATTCTCCCTCGACCGCGAACAATCTGGACAAATTCTCGGAAAAGACACTCAATATAAGTTTGTGAAGGCTTGTATCCCATTCGAGTCGTTTTAGTAAAGTGATTTTCACTTGCAATTTTAATTTTTTTAGCTTGCGAGAATCTATCCACATTGTGAGCGGTCTAGGGATATTACTTTATCTCATTTTAGAAGATCGTTTACAATAAACTACTGTCTTTTTTCGGCCTCTTCCAAACAATCGCCTGAAAACGTTGTGCCAAAAATCCAATAAATAAATTCGCAGTTCAAAAACGCGACCTCGAGGAGCAGGAAGAACTATCTCGTCCACCTTCCTCACAGGAAGTAAACTTGGACGAAATGTTTTTTTTTTAAGACGAGGCTAAGTGGCACGGCCGGTCGCTTCGTTGTTTCTTCACTGTTCCAAAGTAAAGAGAAAGCATGCGAAGCTCTTATGAATGGCGAATGGCGTTTATTTTATGCCATTAAACGTTCGGCTGATCGGTTGGGTAAAGGCAACGGCCTTGTCGAGAGTTTTGAGTCACAGCAGTCATTACTCATCCTACTCATTGTTGAAGGGCCGTTGCCCGCCGTTCCCGTGACTCATGCCCGGTGTCCCGTAACCCGTAACCATATGTAGGTACACGGAATTAATTGTGTTACTGCCCTAAATAGAATCGCACCTCTCTGTTTATAAACACACGGATGAATACATCTATTGTCGGTTACATTTTTTTTATATAACAAGATACATACTAGACTACGAGAGACGTTGTTATAATCCGTTTTATCAATCGTTCTGGAAAATCTGAAAAAACAAAAAAATCCTTTACTGTTGTAAGATACTTAAAAACCAATTTTTACCATAACAAACTATCTTTATGAACTGCTGAACAAAGTTTTCTGTAAAATCGACAAAGCCTTGATGTGTTGAACCCATTTTTTGCCAGTTTGTCTAAAATTCACATTAAAAGCAGTTTTACTATTATAAAAACAGATTATTTAAGGCCTAGGCAGTAAAAATGGCATTTCGTTGTAACGCTGTTTCATATGTAACCGCATGGAGAGTGTTACTGTTCCAGTTCAGAAAATTCACTTGTCGCAAATGGTTCAGAATTGTTTAAAAAAATAAGTTCAAAACTTAGAAATTGTCATAATTTCTTTCTTTATACAGGTTATCCCTCGACGAGCGTCAGTTAACCGTATCTGCAGAACTGTTTCTAGCATCGTGATGAAAATTTGTACACAGGGGTTTCAATTAATTTTGAATCAACGTAAAGTGAAATATGTACTAACTTCCTTATTTTAAATGGAACACCCTATATATTATGGTATTTTTGGATTCTACGTTTAATTCTAGGTGAACTTTTACTAAGAATTGCCTAAAATTAACCGTTTTCTCGAAAATTGAAAAAAAATCAGCTATCAAATCCGGTAATAAAAATATACAGTTATGCATAGGTTTTTTTTCACGGCACCATTTTTTGGCCAAAAGAGCACAAGCGTGAATACATTTTTAGAAGAAGAATTCGAAGAGCATTCGTATGGTAACGCGAAAAATGGTGGTTTGCATTTAAATTTTTAAAGTTGATGTGCCAAAAAGGCACTTTCCGTCAACCGATGTGGCCTAGATTCTAATCAGCACCTACAAATCCCCCCCTGAATATGTGTGCCAAATTTCATCTCGATACGTTCAGTAGTTTGAGCTGCAGCGTGATCACAGACAGACATTTTTTCCCAGGTTCCCAGGACCCTGAAACGTAAAGATTTCATGTTTTTGGCGATTCGATTTTTTTGAATTGTCCGATCGATTCCAGTAACTGCTTCGCGAGCGTAGAAGTTAAAAATTTACTTTTTGACCAATGCAGTTGATGATATGTTTAAAAATGTTTAAGAATTTGACCCAAATTAACATCGTTTTCTTATTTCATACTGTAAGGATGTTACAGCTTTTTGAAGTTACACGTGCACTTGTCATAAAAAAGCCAAATTTTTGATTTTCTCAAAAACGGTTGATTTTAGGCATAGCAATTCTTAAGTAAAAGTTCACCTAGAGTTAAACGTAGAATCCACAAATATCATAATATACAGGATGTTACATTTAAAATAAGGAAGTTAGTACCTATTTTACGTCGATTCAAAATTAATTGGAACCCCTGTGTACAAATTTTCAAATCGATGCTAGAAACAGTTCTCCAGATACGGTTAACTGACGCTCGTCGAGGGACACTCTGTATTTAAAGAACAAAATGGATATTCGACAATTATTCTTGTTTTGCACGTTTGCAAAAGTCGAAATAAGTTTTCATCTAAAAGAAAATCGGTTGGTCTATTAGAAATTAACCGCAGGCAGTAAAAGTGACATTTTACTGCCGCTAAATAAGTAAAATTTTTATTTTACCTCAAAATGAATTGCTTTTTCAACAAAACCGTCCAAAAGTTTGCATTTCAAACAAAAATCAATTTGTGCACGTCTGAAAATTGGAGCAGCTGAGGCCAAAGTCAACAGAAATTTTTCATATTGCATTCAAATGTTGAGACCACAAAACAAAAATGTTTAAATTATGTATTAGGAAAAGACGCGTTTTGTCTTTTCGTTCTAACTTTTTTCAAGCGTCCTTTCGACGGATTCACTTATTTCCATAGCCTCCCGTTATCACAAATTTGATTTTATTTTTTCCCCGCTTCCATAATTAATAATTAATGAAAGAAATATTAGGATTAGTGGAAAGCAAATTATCAATTTTTATTTATGAAGTAACCGCGGGGAATTTATTGCTGATTATTTTTTAATGGGTGGACTAATGATGCCTAAAGCGTGGATCCTTAAAATTTCCATTAAAGTAGTTAAGAAAGCAGGAAAAAAATAAAATCTAGTTTTCGTAAATCCCTATTAACTATTACAAAGATATATCAACATTTGTACAATGATAAACCAAAATCAACTAACAAAGAGTATATTTTTCAGAAAAAAACAGCGTGATCCAAAATGACAAAAAAAATCTCTAGTAATCAGTTGAATTTAGCAGAAAAGCACAAATTAGCGGTAGAGTGATATTTGAAAAAAAAATTCAGATTTCGATTTGTTTTTCGATGTTTTTGTAGTGGGGCACCGCAGAAAAACAGTAGAATAAAACAATTGTAACTCTTGCAGAAAGCATTTGATTTGCCATAAAGAGACAATAAAAAGTTTTGTGAATCGTGAAAGAGAGCAACAATCACATTTCTGGTCCGTGTTAAGGTGCTATATTAAGAGTCTCTAAAATAAACTATATAGAGTGAGTTTTCGTGGAATGACTCATATATTCTATTCGGTCGTGTCCCGTTTAAATCTATTTCGATCGACCCTCTGATTTAGTTTGTTTTTTTTTTTCAGAGGAAGCAAGAAACAACGGCCTTCGAGTCCTGGTGCATTGTCAGGCGGGTGTATCACGCAGTGCAACGATAGCAATTGCCTATATAATGAAATACAAGCAAATGTCAATGGTGGAAGCTTACAAGTTGGTGAAAGCCTGCAGGCCGATTATTTCTCCGAATTTAAATTTCATGGGACAATTGTTAGAGTTGGAACAAAGTTTACGTAGTGGAAATAACAATAATAATAATAACAACCGTCAATGTCGCTGGAGTCAGCAATCGAGTGATGAAGTGTCACAAGGATGTAGTGTTTGAACTTCAAAGTGTTTTTAAGGAAACATCCAAATAAATCAATTAGTCATGATCGCCATTATTTTATAATTGTTCTAGTCTAAACAATAGTGCAGCATCGATTGTCTCTTGTTACAGATATGGTCTTTTATTTATTTATTGCTTGAGGTAGCTGGCTGACTTTTAGGGTAATCAATGCTTCACTATGTTGGGAAAATGGCTGTGTACCAGTAGAGATATTCATTTTAAGTAGTAGTACTGTAATAGACACTCCTAGGTCCCTAATGATTGCAGCCCATGTTAACTTTTTAATACCCAAAAGTTAACCAGCTGTGATTTACATGACATATTGTAAAAATGAAACGAATAAATGTTGCTGTTTCAGCAACTTACATATAAGTATTTAATTTATTACTGTCAATTATATATGAATAATATGCTTAACAGCTTAACTGTACCACTCGTTATTAATGATAATAATTATCAACAGCAATGTTGCCATAATTGTTATTGTGAACATGTAAGTCACTGTTATAGTTTAGTTTGTGGTAATTATTATTATAATCATAGAATATTTTTTATGTTCATGGATATATGCGGGCCCTGTTTGAAGTAAATATCTTTTAGTTTAAAATTAATATGTATTTTACTGTGTCGATCAGTTTTCCTCCCTGGGAAACTTAGGCCGACCCCATGCAACGATATTTATTCTATATGTCAATGTGATTTTGATAGTCTTAAGCCATTTCACGTTTCATCAAAAAGTGCAACATCAACGCACTGATTATCTCTTACAAAATGTGCCTTTCTTGATTATTTTGTAAAAAATTACTTATAGACTGTAAAATCTTGACGCGAATTGTTTTGTTCAAGATTATAACAATTACAAAAAACTTATATTTGTGTTTCTGTTCATTGCCACCTGTCCGGGAGCTAGGTCCCAGGTTCGAATGCCGGTCGGGATTTACTTTCAGTCTCATATTTTTGCAATAGCAAGAGTTCCAACCTTTCTGTAAAGCAATCATCCAAAATAAGGCAACTTTCTTATTATTTTTGTTGTTTATTTAACTATTTTGGTAGGAAGGTATATTATACATACTTGGGTAAGTCACTAAGTAGGTATTTTAATACTACATTCCTACATTTGTACTTGAAATATCTGGCAAGTATATTGTTAGCGAAGTATTTATTTAGTATTTAAATAGGAAATAGTGTATCTTCTGAAATCTAGAAAAAGGTTCTCCTATACGACCAAAGTGACAGTGGTCGTGTATGCGGTGTTGCCTGCTGACAAATTGACAGACATCAATCAAAAATCAAATTAAGGGCCGATTGTAAAAAAAAATAATCCCAGTATTAAATTTAATACCGGGGTTAGTCGCTAGGCAACGAGTCTTCTGATTCGCTCAGACATAGATTACGTTGTATAAAACGCGATTATCCCCAGGATTATTTTTTATACAACCGGCCCTAAGTGACCTGACCTTTGACATAAACAAATAAATTGTTCACAAAAATAAATTGTTTCCAATTTTAGGTAAGTGTGATTCAAAGCTTACTACTGTAGTTAAATAAAGACAGCCTCAAGCTATTCTATTATTTTTTGCTTAAAAATTTACTTTAAATTCGATGTGAAAGCAATTAAATAGAGGTTATGCTACGTTTCTTTACTCGATTTTGATTTAGAATGAAAGTTTTTGCAGCGGTGTCATCGATGCTAAGGAAGGGATAGTCTTAAAAAAATATTTCATTTGAAAGGATGAAGAATTATTTTTGTAAGTTGATTGTAGGTTTGGCGAAGGGTAGAACCATTTGTAGTTTTCTGCAATACCTACAAGTTGTGTTTTAAGATAGTGTCGTCGTATGGCAGCACTGGTTGCAGATAAGAACTTACCTGGTTTGTTATGAACAGTGCAGAAACTTAATAATGCACTTTATAAATAATAAACAAATAATCCACAGAAACATCCGGTTTTTAAATTACGTAAAAATATTAGATATAAATTTTACGCATTTTTTAGTTACCTACAGGGAAGTAAGTATGTATTATTTTATTATGAAGATATATAGAAATTTATGGAAAAACTATTTCGGTATTTATTCATATGCGATGGTCCGAACCATTTTTGGTAATGCCATATGACTGCCTCTAACTACAGTTCGGCCACATCAGTGGTTCCAAAATGTTTTTATTTCATTGGCTAATGACATGTCACTTTGTTATTTTTAATGGCATCCTGTATATTTCTTTATTGTATTAAGTAGCATTTTTGCTTCTCTTTACAACGGTGTAATAAAATCATACTCTTACAAAATAGAAATTTCCCAAAAGTATGGATCTGATGGCCGTTTATTTCACAAACTATATTCACTTTATAAAAAAAAAGGCGGTCTCGGAGACGGCAGGAACTTCTACGCCGCACTGCATTGGATTAATAACAGCAGCATTTATTAAATTTTTAAATATTTAAAATAAGAAAGTTGCTATGCCAAAAGGGCACTTCGGGTTGACTGATCGGCTTCAAAATCTAATCAGCTCCTCTCCCGCACAGACAATATTTATATACCAAATTTCATCAAAATCAGTTCAGTAGTTTCGGCTGTAGCGTGTCCACAGACATACGGACAGACACACAGACACACATTTTTCAAAAATAGGTTTTTTGGGTTCCTGGGGACCCCGAAACGTAAAGATTTGATGTCAGTTCAATTTCGAATTTTTGATCGATTTTATATACTGCTCCGCCTTGAGCGTAAAGTTAAAAATTGTTCCAATAAAAGTTGAAATGTAAATTTAGAGGCATCTTTTTGATGTAAGATTATATCGAGTTAATCTCATCAACAGATGCGTCTAAGTTCACCTTTCATCTGCTGTTATTCGAAGAATTTTTTTATAAAGTGAATATATTGTAAAATAAAGGGCGAGATTTTGTGAAGTAGGGTCTAACTTTAAAATTTTAAGCAGCAATCCAAATTTTTCATTGCAGATTTGGACAGAGGGAGAAAAACTAAGCCTAAAACACATAATATGTAACTCGCTTTACTCTTAAAAGTGGCTATAACTTTTAAGCCACTAGCGATAATTAATGCCAAAAAGCCATATGAAAGCTGATTCAAATTTAAAACCCGAATAACATTTTTTCTTATGGAAAAAAGAGCGATCCATGTGGAGACGATATAGGACAGATATGTTCCTAGGAACTTTTTAACTTATTTTTATGTAAGGAACCCACGGTAGGCGTTCTGCTACATGTTTACCTACTTACTTGGAAAAAATATTTTTAATAACACCGGAAGGATATAATTTGAGTTTCTCATTTGGTTTTATTTATTAATAATATCCATATAATTAGACGTATAAAATAACTCAAAGCTCTTCGTGAGGAGATGGAAATTTCTTGAGGATCGCATGGTACAAGTTATAGAAAGCATAAATGCTGACTGTTATTATGACCAATAAGGCTACCCCAAAGACGACACTTAAGAAATTTCCATCTATTACTCCCGTTGAATTTGAATGTCGCCCCATGTTTAAAATGTCCTCCTTTTTCCTTTCCTCCATTATTCTCTTCATATTGCTGAGCCTTTGCCGCAACTCATCCACTGTCTCGCCGGATGCTTCTGATTAAAACAAACAGAAAGACAAATAGAAATGTAGGACATAAAATCAATCTTTAAGATATAAAGTTGGCTATTCTTGCCGACAGGAGTGAAGTTCGTTAATTTCTCAACTCGCTTCGGCATAAAAATTGTACTTTACTCCCTAATTGATACATAAAGCTGAATGCAACTAATTAACGCTATTCACAACCGGGTGTAAAATGAAACTTATTAACTTCATTTTTAATATGTAAAGGTGGTTATTATTACTGGCAGGGAGTAAATAGCTAATGGACAACTCTCATTTCTGGAAGCTATTTGCACAAAACTTCGTGATTAAAATAGCACTTTACTCCCTTGACACATAAATAAGTAGTATGTACTCACCTGTGTCCATTATTGCTGTGCGGCTGTCAGCAAAAGAGCATCATTATTGATTGTAGCAACGAAGAGGAGGAGGCAGCGAGAGACTGGGATAACTGGGATGATGGACGGATCGAAAAGATGAAAGACCCACCCTCGTAAGTTGCGCAGGCTTAGGGAGAAATTCCTGGATGATTTTCAGTCTGTTTTGCTTAAATTCTTCCACCAGTTAGTGTCAAAATTGTTTTACCCATAAAATGGCCCTCCTTTGAACGCCAAATTCCGTCATTAGGAAGCAGCACGAACGTGTTTCGGAAATTTTTTTGATTTTAGTGCGAAAAAACTGAACAAAATTATTCGTGAATTCATAAATAAATTTTGGTGTAAGTTGACGAAAGATGGGTGTTTTTCCTTTGCACTGATCGTTGTCGGAATTTGTGTGACACCTTTTCTCTTCTTCTATGAAAAATTAATATGTTTTATGTAATCGGTGTTTTGCGATTTACTTTAGAAGAAAGTGTATTTAAATGTTCAAAACAACGTGCTAGAATGTATGTGCTGTTGACGGGTTTTGATTTATAGAAAATACGTAGACGATTCGGTTAAAGGCGCAGCTCTGTAGAAGATACTTCTATCGATTGGTTGGAACTTTAGCCTCAAATTAAATGTTCAGTGCTTCAAATTATGCTTACAAGAGATTTGTTAAATATACGTTTTTACATAAATATGCGATGTAAGTGCTAATGCTAATTGTAAGTAGCATTCGTATTTTTAGCGCGCGCGAGTGTCGGGATGTTATCGATTTCCTGTAGGAGAAGATGCTGGGATTGTTGGGGCCTAGCCACGTGTCTGTGTCCCTCTGTTCTTGTAGAATCCTTCAGTTGTCCCTTATTTTCTACCACTTTGTAATGGGATAACGAAGCTGCCCCCATGTTGAAGATTCCCGCACGTTTTAAACAATGTGACCTCAGTGTTTCCCTTGCGTTTGATTATTGTGACTGCATTGTCAACATGGGTACTCGTGCTGCTGCATGTAAGCAACATAAATACCTTCTATGTCGTTCTTCACGTCTGTATACATGTTTTTTCTGGTTTAATGCCGCTGAGCAGTACTTATATCAATCTATGTACTTGTCAGTGTCAGAAACAATTACAGAGTGTCTAACTAGTAGAAATGCATATTAATTATAATAACTTTTGAAATATCGTTTAATCAACTAATACGAAGATCTGACTTATTCCGTTTGGTTTTTAACATTCCCCCAGAGAAAATCTAACGAATTGAGATCGGGAGATTTAGCGGGCTATTCTGCAATTTTTCATTTTTTTGAAAATTTTTCTCTAAAAGCTCCACCAGGATAGAATTCTGCACCTGCCTAGCTCAAAAACGTACGTTTTCAATACGCCTAAACCGGATAAGTTGGATAACAGCGAGGCGAGGGATCGTTTAATTGCGGTCCAATTTTGGCAATTTTTTGGCAAAACAAACTCAGATATTACGTATTGGATAATCTCTAAAAAAAAAGAAACTTTCCGAGGTCCAAATTTGTGACAACATAAAAAAAATTGACACGCTAGGTTAGGTGGCGTCTTATAAGAAATTTCGGAAAATAAACTCATCCTCAGCGGGTCTTGGGAATGAAAATCATGTCGTTGATTATCTCAGAGTGTCATTGTTTTAGAAAAATTGACATACATATGTCAAAGGAAAACAATCACAGACGTGCGTTTCAATTTCAAAGCTTACTGAAGACCATCAGTTCATTTTATAGCTTTTTATAGATATCGCTTGATAAAACGAAGTAAACTATAATTGAAGAGGTAAGTGGATAAAGGTGTTATGTAACAAAAATTTAGTTTTAAGATATTCAGCTTTAAAGTTGAAACTTGTTATGGATTATGACATTTTTTAACCACCCCACAACCAATTTAAAAATTGGAGGTTACTGCAATCACTCCAAAATTCGAAATTGAGATAACATCAGATCTTCATGTTTAAAAGTCCCAGGATCACGAAAAAGTGTTTTTTTTGAGCACGATTTCTCGGAAACTACCGAACGGATTTTAATAGAATTTGGTATGGAGGTTAGCATTGACCTTCTGGTGAGCCCAGTTAATTTTGTTGCGAATCCGAAGATGCCAAGTGCCTTTTTGGCGTATCAACTATGAAATTTGACTGATGAACACCAATTTTTCTGGGGGGCAAACCGCTGTCAGGTGTACAATTTAGGGGGAAGTCCGGGGATTTCAGGAGGAAGTCCGAGGATTTCAGGGTAATGTCCGGGGATTTCAGAGGACGTCTGGTGTACAAAATACGGTTAGCGGTGTACCTCCCAAATGTTTCCTATCAGGTTATGAAAGACCTTGAAATTCTGTATCTAAAAATGTATTCACACTTAGCGCCTTTTTGGCATTAAATTCAAAAATTCGAAGTTTCGAATTAACATTAAATAACACGCCACAGCCCAAACTACTGGATCGATTTGGCTCAAATTTGGTAGTAAGATACCGTTACCCGATGAAGCGCTTATTTAATTTTGGTGGCAATATCGGTGAACGGATTAAACAATAGTGAGGCCCGGGGGCTCATCAATATGAAGGGGGCCAGCTGTGGTGCGTATTTCGTAGTGTCAGAGGAGATTCTAAAAAGACTAACTGCCATTAATTTTTCACGTGAAAAACCGAAAATGCCAATTTCAGCAAGAGGTATACACTGGAAGGTTTAAAACCGTTAGCGACCTAAAGTGTGACCCACCTTGCTCCCTCAAATTTAAGGAAGAATCAATTGGCGTAAGCTTCGAACTTCTAAGAGCCACCCACTTCGAGAAAAGTAGATTTTCATTGGTTTAAAACTTCAAGATTCAATAAAAGCAATAAATCATGGCACGTTTTAATTAAAACCGGATTTTGTATAATAACAGATGCCAGTAAAACCATTGCCATCAGTTTTTCTAAAAAAAAACTTAAAACGCCGAAATTCAGTCGAAACTACACATTTTTACATTTTCTAAAAGTTTTTTGCGACCGCAAGTGTGACCCATCTTATTTCCTCAAATTTGAAGGAGAACCGATTGGTGCAAATTTCAATCCTCTAGGAGTCACTACACTTCTAGAAAAGTAGGTTTTCTTTCTTTTAAAATTCTAAAATAGAGTAAAACTAATAATATTATCAAAGGCTCTAGTGAAACCAATTATTGCCTGCAATTTTCCTGATATAAACTTTAAAACGCGAAATTCACTAGAAAGCGTACATTTTGTAAAAGTTTTTTGCGACCGCAAGTGTGACCTATCTTATTTCCTCAAATTTGAAGGAGAATCGATGGGTGCAAATTTGAAACTTCTAGGGCTCAGACACCTCGAGAAAAGTAGCTTTTCTTTAATTTAAATTTCCAAAACAGAACAAAACTAATAAATATTGGCAAGTTTTAATCAAAATTGCATTTTGTATTATCAAAGGCTCTAGTGAAACCAATTATTGCCAGCAATTTTCCTGGTATAAACTTTAAAACGCAAAATTCACTAGAACGCGTACATTTTGTAAAAGTTTTTTGCGACCGCGCGTGTGACCTATCTTATTTCCTCAAATTTCAAGGAGATCGTTTCTTGCAAATTTCAAATTTCTAAGGCTCGAAACACTTTGAGAAAAGGCGGTAACGATATAATAGCGTATAAAGCATCATAATAATACACAACAATAAATATACTTAGTTGTTTCAGAGGATGTCTGGTGTACACAATACGGTTAGCGGTTTACCCCCATATCAACATTGAAATTTGAATAATAAACTCCCATTTTCTTTAGCAGCACATGAAAAGCCTTCAAATTTTCTTTTCAAAAATGTATGCAAGCTTAGTGTCCTTTTGGCAAAAGATCGTAAAATCTAGAACTATCACAGAAAACGCCGTAGGTTTGGTGGAGTAAAACTTAGGTATAGGAAATAGTAAAATTTATTTGTTTTTGGTGAAAAGATCTGATTATTCACCAAGTGGGGAGGTTCCAGCCGCTTCCGTAGCTGCCCATTTTTTCCCTTTTGTTATATAGACCAATATAGTCGCAGAACTTTGGAGATTTTACACGATAGAATGAAACATAACATTTTCATTTATCGAAAAATCTCCAATTTTCGAAAAATATTACATAGCGCCTTTATCTACTTATGTCTTCAGTTAATTCGTGTATTCATTCGATTTTAGGGGTTGTAAAGCTATCGAATCGTACATTTTCGAGTTTTAACCCTTCAGCCTCGCCTCCTATTCTTAATTACTCTTATCCTTATTAAAGTGGTAGAGTCATATTCTAACGGACACAGGAGCTGTGTGAGTCAGGCTTTTTTCTGTTGTGGTGTTAAATGGGCTTTAATTTGCTTCAAAATTCCTCTCAATGTCAATCAACAGTAACAGTGGATGACTGGAATGTTAATTCTGAGGAAGAAGAATTATGAGAAAAAAAAACTCCCACTTGCGTCCGTTTTTTCTCGACTTTGTTTTTTAACAATTAACTATATGTATAATTCTTTTAACAGTTTTTAAAATCGATTTGTAGCCATTTAAAGAAAAACTTACCTACGATTACGGCGGTATTTCAAAATTTACAAGCAACGGCATTACTTTTTAGGCACTTTGCATATTTTAGTAGCAGGCATAAATTTTAGTTACAGCCAAAATACGCAGCTTATATGACTACCAACTGCGACTTATGCAGGGGGTTATGCCTCCTCCTTCGGGGGTTGACATAGCAAACACCATCAGATATTTCTCGCAAACACTCTTAAGTAAGTCTTCTAGTCTTTAAAAAAAATCATTGCCAAATTCCAGCCGTTCTAAAAGATGTACCCAACTCCCCCTTCGAACTTCTTAAGAACCCAGACATGGACTCTGTCCGAATTGGTCTTTTTCCAAGCCTAGACTATAAAGGTCTTTACAACTCGCTCATCCCGTTAATTGAAGTGGCTCCACTTATCCAATACGGCCTTCATTGTAAGTTAATTTGTTGGTTTTCGTTTTAAAAATGAAATTTTAGCTTTCGGACAAGCCATGCTGCAATGCCTTGGTTGTTTATTGCCATTTTTGGAACACGATTTGATAGATAATTTACCCTATTTAACGGCATCGTCAATAGCAGTTCTACCAAACACCCTTCATCAGGATATAGTCAACACGTTATGTTTCTACATCTTACCCTTTACGATAAGTACGCAAATATTTTTGTTTTTTTGGCTATAATAATATAAAATTCAAATAATAACTCCAAAATTTTCTGCAGTAAGGCACAGCGATCAAGATCAGGAAGTCTGCCAGTCCGTCTCGGCCGTAATTTTGATGGTATTTCAGTATTCAGCAAACCCAGCCCACCACTGTCAGCTTTTAGAATGTTTAATGACCCTCAAGCAAAGCGTTTTAAAAGATATTTTGAGTGTGATCGCATACGGGACTTCAACAGCGCGATCATCGGCTGCCAAACTCCTTTTCTACTACTGGCCTACGTTTAATGCCAACCTATTCGACAGAAAAAACCTTATTTGCAAGCTTGCAGGTAAAATAATTTTAAATTACTGATTAAACAAGGGTTTTCCAGATCCTAATCCATTTGTTTGTCAGAGGGATATGTGTCCAAACGCAGGGAATGCCGAAGCCGCTAAAGTTTGTTACGATCATTGTATTTCCATCACTTTTGCTAGCGACACTCCTCCTCCTTTGTACCTTTGTATAGAATGCGCTAATGAAATTCATCGTGAACATCCAAATCAAATGTTTTTTGATATTTTACATCCAATGCAACAAGTTTCTATGGTTTGCGAAAATAAGGTACTTGCTTATCCTTGTTTGGGTTTTAAAAGTAAAATTTTAGAACTGCCGATCAACAGATAAATCTGCAATATCTATTTGTTTCTCAACTGAATGTGCCAGTTATAACGGCAATCATCCTATTAGATATTGCGAGCAGTGTCATAATAATAGACACAATAACAGAAGAGGAGGAGATCACGTTGTACATAAAAGTATACCAGCTACTTGGAGTATGGATCAAGAGCTTCAAACGTATATGGTAGAAGCTATTGTTAGGTATGAGGAGGGTTTTGTTAGAAAAAGCTGAGTGTTTCATTTAGTTTGCTGAAAGAAGCCAAAATGGAATCTAAAGATATGGAGAGCAAAACTTTTGCAACAGCCATTGACAACATCACCATTGAAGAACGGCAGATTTTGGGAAGATACGGCGTTTGGCTTTTAGTAGGAAGATGTACTCCAACTGATAACACACCAACAGATGTACTGGGACGTCTTCTGGCAATGCTCTTCCATTGGTTTCACATGACAGCGTATTCTTACGACGGTAGTCAAAATGATAAAATCATTTTCTAACAGGGGCAGTGTGGATCAGGCTTTCATTTACACTGCCCCTGTGTTCGGCGGAAAATTATTTGGTATACTTTCAGGTCAAGAAGAAAGTACCTTAGAGAAATTAAAGACTGAAAACGTTTGTGGATGGCTGCGAGATATTAGCGAAACCCATTACGAGCTCTTCATTTCATGCCTTTTGCCCCATCCTCCGGAATATGCACGAATAGGGGGACACTGGTACCCAAACTGACTTAATTAATTTATCTTTAAACTGAAAATTGTAGGGACACTTTAGCATCACGCACATCACATTTAAAAGATGGGTTAAATCGCCTTTTCTGCCTTGTACCCTACGAAGTGATAAACCAAGAAGTTTGGGATTACATAATGCCCCATTGGTTGGAAGCAATAGTGAATGATGTTCCTGAGAAAGAGTTGCCGGAGTTGCGTATTATCTTAAGCAAGATTCTTGACACCGATATGAGCCCTTTAGGGTTCGATGCTAAGAAGATGTACCATTTTGCTGCGGCACGATTTCAAAAAACCAGCTCCAAAATGCAACAACAGGCCCTTCGTTGGTTGCAGGTAAAATTGTAAATACTTAGTAACATATTTAACAATTCAAAATTAGGGGTATAACTTAACCAAACTAAAATCTACTGAAGTTCTTGTTTTAAAGATTCAAACAGTCAACGAGTGTAACTTTTAAAACGTATTGTCGTATACTTCATTGTAATATCCTTAATTTCTACGTAACCCAATAGATCAAAGATCAAAGAATCTGAATAGGTAGTCATAACATAAGAAGGCTCATTATTTGAAAGTTTCGAAGTCAAACAATCTTCAGTCTTTTTAGGTTATTGTGAACAAAATTTTAGGCACTAACGCTGCTTGAGATTATCATCCCCCTTCACCTTCTCTTCACAATTTTTGGCGATGGTATCACGTACATGAAAGGAGAAACAGAAGACACTGCCGAAAAATCAATTAAATATCACGAATCAGAATCGAACGAGGGACCAAAACGAGGCTCAGTTTGTAAGTAACAGTTGCAGGAGAATTTGCAGCACCTCTTTTACCCCTTGTAGCACCCGCTATTGAGGACTGCGATTCAGTCAAGACGTCATTTTCAGATGAGGACAACCGCTACTCCCAACAAGCCGAGTTCGAATCCGACGCAGAACATAATCTCTACTGCTGCATTCTGATGCTGGACATTCTCCTCAAACAAATGGAACTGCAGGACATCGACAAGCACACGGGACTGAATTCATCCCTTTGCAAAGACGTTTGCTGGCTTCTGAAATGTATGATAACGACTGCCTGGATTGGCAATCACACGTGTTCCACGAAATCTGAATGCAGCTATTGTGAATCGAGCATTATGTGGCACCAGCTTTCCCTACAACTTGTTAAATATCTTTCCCCTATTTACCCAGCGCATCCTCCTGATGTAGGTAATGAATATGTTGGAAACAGGTAGTAAACGGTCTTTTTCAGCCACCTTTGGAAGATAGCTGGGACGATTACAGCAGGAAAAGTCCACCGGAGAGCGACAAGAAAGAGTCCAAGTCAGATGTAGTCCTCAACATGCCAATTCCAGAAGTGCATTCTGTAGGAGGAGTTCTAGTTCATATGCCACACGTGTGTTCTGTACGAAACGTAGAATTCTCAAGCGAAAATTACTCATTTTCGCTTGGGCCAAAAATAGTATCATTCTATTTCCAGATTTTCTTATTTTCTTCCATTATTGATGTGTAAACATTTGGGTTGAAATGTTTTCTCGATTTTATAAGTTTGTCATTTACATTTAACTCTTCAGCAAGCCAGACTCTGAAGTTGCCTCGGCTCGTTTCATCTTCCTTCAAGATATTTACACATTATAAGAATGGAATAGAATAAAAATGTAGATCGTGGTCAATTCAAGAAAATAAAAAGCTCTGAACAACAAACACTCCACAATCTTTTAGACAATGCCCATATCATTTATGTATCAACTTTTATTCTACAACCTGTTATTTTTCACATTTCTTTCTAGATTATGACCGCCACCGTGGAAACGGTTTCTGAACAGTTGGACCTCGCCGCTATTATTCCTGCAGAAAAAGTAGTTTCAGCTGTAGCTCGTGCGATCACTCTTTCCGAAACTGATGTTGGTAAGCCTGAATGTAATTTAAACTAATTTTCTAACGAATACAGGGGCTGTGTGAGAAAGGCTTTTTGATGTGGAGTAAAATTCGGTTTTAGCAGATGTCAACGTAAAGACAACAGTAAATAGAGGTTTACACAATCAACTGTTGTTCATTATTTGTCCATTGTGTGGCAAAGCTTGACTCACACTGCCCCTGTGTCCATTAGAATATGAGTACTGCTTGTACATAAAGTTAAATCATTTTCCAATGATATTAACCTCCCCACAACCCATTTCTCGAAAACTACCGAACGGATTTTAGTGAAACTCGGTATGAAGGTTAGTGTTGGCCTTCTGGTGAGCCCAGTTAATTTTTTTCACGATCCGCAAACGCATATCAGCATGAAATTTGATTGATGAACATCAATTTTTGTTATCAGCACGTGAAAGGGCTTCAAATTCTGTATCTAGCGCCTTTTTGGTATAAAATCATAAAATCCGAAATTTGAAAGGAACATTAATTAACACGCTACAATCCAAACTACTGGATCGATTTGGCTCAAATTTGGTACGTAGAGATGTCACAACCTGCCAAAGAGGTGAATTAATTTTGGTGACGACCAGCCAACGACAAGTACCTTTTTGACATGTCAACTTTAAAATTTGAAAGCTGATCACCATTTGTTTTTATGAGCACATGAAAAGTTTTCAAATTCTGTTACCAAAAATGTATTACAACTTAGTGCCTTTTTGACGCAAAATTGGAAAGGGTTTAAAAAACTCCACACTTTTAAAGACTGATGGCCCAGCAGATAGCACAAAATATTTCCTGAATATTCATGCATTTTCATAGAATATTCCGACGCCAGAGGGCTAAGTTCAGATCATCTCCAGGAATATTCTAAAATACATCTGTATGTCATATGAATATGTGAATATTCCTGGAGTTGTTTCGCCATATTTTCACATTAACGTTTTGCATGTAATTAAATGTGTTATTCACATATGGAGTTCGCCTGAACGTGCAGCGTAGCCCACATGGCTCTTATTACGGTGCATATTCAGTGTATATGCAGTGAATATTCATAATATCCAGGTTGAATTTTCAGTTGATAGATGGCGCGTATGATACAAGTAACAACTTATGATACCTCTGAGTGGTATAAAACCTACTGCAAGTTTCTCGTTGTCCAATAATGTGGTTTCATGTGGTCTAATAACAAGGGACTTCAGTAGAAACCACATACCATAACTCATGACCATCAAGTTGGTGGGAAGTTGTCTCTGGTAGCGGATCGTATCCTGAGGCCTTCTTCAAGTGGGGTACTTCAGAGTACTTATGCAATGAATATCCTCGTATATTCATAGAATATACATAGCATCAAATTGTTTAAGCAGCTGAACATTACAGGATTGTGCATGAATGTCCCTGTATATTCCTGTGAAAAATGGACATCCCATGAATATTCTGTGTATTTTCATGCAGGGAAATTATATCTAATATCCATATGTACTTCATAGGTATATCAAATATTGTATATACAGCCCAAGTTCACATATTCATGGATGAATATCCATTATTTATTCACTGTATGTGTTTGTGCTATCTGGGGGGATGGTTTAAAACTTATGAGGTAGGTTAAGTGGGGAGGTTCAGCCGCTTCCGTATCTGCCCATTTTTTGGAGTAAAATTCAGTTTTGGTAACAATTTAACTCGGGCCATAAGATTTTGGGAAGAAATGTTTTGTTTAAAAAAATTCCAAAATTTCCTATCGGTAAAATCCTTAACATTGGTTATATTATATGCGATTTTTTCGAATCATTCGTTTTGTAGCTGCAGCAACAGCTCAGGCAGTCAAGAACCAACTAATTAACGACGAACCGACTGAGCCAGAGCCCGGCGATGATTTGCATAACTTCTGGCAAACTTCTGTGGGCAAATTTAAGTTTTGCGTTGACGACCTGCCGCAGCCACTTCAGTACATCCATCAGCTCCTCCAGGAACTATCCAAAGTGGACAAACCGGATATTTTATACTACATGCTGCAGTGCCTGAACATACTTATTTTGCACGGCGATGCTTGCACTAAAGCCTCCAAGGAACACAGAGGGTTTTTTATTTGGTGTCAGGAAAACCTTTTGATCAAAAAGTAAAGCAATCGTAAGGATTCTTCAAAAACAAATTTACAATTATTTGCAGCTTATGGGAACTATGTAATTCTGAAAATTCGCACATTTGCCAAGAAGTGGTACCTTTACTCCTCCACTGCATTACTCTCCCTGCTGGTTCCGACGTTTTCTGGAGAATTATTCAAGAAGCTTTTCACTGTAACGACTGGGGTGTAAGATTTACAGCTGTTGAGAGAGTTACTGTTATTGCTAGGTTTATGGATTCAAGCCCTTTAAGGAATATGATCTCTTTACAGGCAGCTTTAGCTAATGCTTTTTGCTACTTGATTTCCAGCATTGACGATAACAACATCTACGTAGCTCAAAGAGCCACTCTTTACCTGGGAACGATCCATGACTCCGCTGTTAAATCACTCATCATGTGCTTGGAAACGCAGTTTGACACTGTTGTAGTAGATCGTCCTATGGTCCTTCAATCTCTTTACCAACTGCACAATTCGCTTAGTGAAAGAAAAATTCTGACTTGGGATTTTTTCCTAAACCGCTTTGACACGTTGTTTTTAGAAGCTCAAATTACGTTGGAAAAAGCAGGGGATATCTCCTACTTAAGAGGTGGATAGGGTAGCTAGGGCACAATCTCAATGCTGATTTCTAGATCTTCGCAACACGGATATGAACAGTGATACTTTTTTGAGAAAACTTCATAGAGCTCACGAAGCCCTCTCCCAGTCGGACGCGAGCGCTGCGAGTTCTGTCAAAACGTTGAGTGCCAGTTTTGGAACGAAGTGGCCCTACAAGCGCACAATGTCGGCCCCCGCCTCCATTATTCCCCGCCACGAAAACAAAGGTAACAAAACAAATAAAAGTAAAAGTCGTATTGTTGCAAAAAAATGGATCAAACATAGATAATAGAAACAAAAAAAAGTTATTTTCATTGGAAAGGTTTTATAATTATCGGGATCCACTTTTTTCCCCCAACATGATTTATCACGTTCACTCATCATTAAGTTTCAGAGGCAAAGGAGAAAGTGTACAGCCGCCAGTACTCCGCACCGATATTAAAGAGGAAAAGTTCTCGTTTCGGACTCGGTCAGTTTATAGGCACTAATAGCAGCATTCCAGGTAGAAACTAGATGTAGTGTCTTGCCGCATGTTTGTCCGTAAGTTTTAAAGCTGGTTTACCATAAACGACGGGAAATCGAGTTTTGATTGAAAATTATTACAGACGGACACATGCACTCCCTGAACATGGCGGACGAGCAAAATATTTTTAATTTTCTTCAAAAAGTTATCGATTTGGAGGAGGCCGATAAAGAGACTATGCACCTGCTGGTGTTTCTTCTGCTGCAGTTTTTGTCCCGGTCGGATCAAGCCTACCCTGCGGAGGAGAAGAATTTGGCAAAGGTTCAAGGGATCGTTCTGAAACATCTTTATCTTCTTTTGGGGTACAGTCAAAACGATAGAGGATTGTATCTACCGCCGCAAAGACTACGCTCTTCGCCAGCTTTCAGCGTTTTTCTCTCATACCTCCCACAATTATTGGATCAGAATAATTTAATGGGACGGCTACTTCTACCAACCTGCTTGATCATTTTGCAATATGCACCGTCTCCTTACTACATAGCGAATACTTCTGATTTTCAACAGCCCAACTACAGCTTGTGGACACTAGAACCTCACTTTAGAAGAAACTGGTTGATGGCTTTAGTAGTACTTCTGTATAAGTACCAATACAGCCAACAGCCTCACTGCATGCAATTAACTTCTCTGATCAGAATTGTTTTGAACACTTTGGATGCACAACATCATCGATGCAGAAGAATTCCAGCTACGATTATAATGGGGGCTCCTCCTTCCCGCTCGAGAGACGTAAGTCAGCCCTCTTTGGGTTTAGAAAATGAACATGCAGAAAGAGCTACTCCTCCTTTATCTCCCATGTTTTCGTCAGATGGACAATCCATGCAAGTTTCTATCAGTTCCAAAGGAGGCAAGACTCAAGTTGTTTACACAAAACCTTCATCAACAACTAGCATGGAGACCCACTGGGAAGAGGCAATTCAACCTGACAAAAACGCAACAGATGGAGATGACACAGAATCAGAATTAATCGCTATCCCTGAAAGTGAGCTGTCAGACAGTACCCTGCAAGGCAGCATTCAAGATTCCTTCGAAGAAATAGACGATACCTACTGTCACAATAAAGTTGTTTGCACCATGATCAAAACCCAAGAAGCTCTAGACACTACGATAGTTAAAACATCAAAAGAAGGTTACGTAAGTCAACTGGTTAGAACTCCTTCTAATAGAAGACCAACGTGGATTATAGGAAGTGAAGACGACAATAAATATAACAAAAACTGTACCAAGATTAATTCGAATTCGTCCATAAATTTAGTAAATGGTTCTCATCAACAGATAGTTAAAGCTGTGGAGACTTTGACCAAACCTAGTCCACTTGGCAAGCAGAAGAAAGTGATTGAGCCAAGTATAACGCCAGTTTGTACTCCCGTTTCTGATTGTGATGACTGCTATAAGAACAATCAGGGTCTGCTACCAGCGCCATCCATAGAGAGATTGCTACCGATAGGGGCTGCTAGACCTTCGGGTGAGTTTATTCTAGTAGTGCAGGGTGCCAACAGTGCCATGTCATTAATATTTATATCATTTATAAACTGGCGGCCAAATGAACCTTTCAGTCTAAAATTCTCGCGTCTGTTCAAATGACTATAACTTTTTTCACAGCGCCGCAGTTGTCAATCGCTTTCTTACGTTAGAAAGATCGTTTTATTGGCTTCATTCCATTGTTATCATAAGAGTGTTGTGGTTCTCATGCATGGCTCGACATGGTTGTTTCCAAACAACTTGCAAAAATGTGAAGTTTTAGACCATCCCCAACTCCAAGAAACATTTTTTTGAATTTTTTTAATGAGTGGAACAGGTGCCCAGGATTAATATCTCGAGACCCTTTTGTCGTTTTTTGCTGATAACACTTCTTCCCCTAGGAATTAAAAAATAACTTTTTTTTCATTAACTCTCTGATAACTTCTTCATTCATCAACCAATCTTCAAGGTCGTGGGCTCTTTGTAACCATAAAGGATTGGCTAAACAGAAAACCCGCAAAGAAGTCTCCTATCACAAAAATGCAATATGGTAGCAGGTAAAGAAATCACCATAAAATTTTGAACACGTTTTATGTGGAACATTTACAAGGAATCTTCATTCTCCCGCTTACAACTAGAAAGGGCTTTCTCGAGGAGTATTTTGATGCGTCATTTGAGAATGTTACGTTAACGCTTTGTCAAAAAGAACAAGAATTTGGATTCCCGTTCTGAAGGATAAAGCCAGCCGTCTTAAATTAATGAAGTCCGACCCTTCCATTAGTTTCTATGACGATATACGGCGACAATGCAAGGATATGACAACTAAAGTGTCACTATTGCATTATCGTTTTTGAATCGAATACACACTATCATAATGTCGCTATGGAAACTTAAAGGCAGGGTCGCAGTGCATTAATTTAAGACCATTGGTTTTCTCTTGCTCTTTAACGAGGGCAAAAAAACTTGCACGAGCAGTATTATTAAGGATTAAAATTCTCTTAGGGTAGACTTCAGATGATTTTCAACAGCAATTGGCTTAAATTATAAATCAGATTCTTGTGAAAACTTTGTGTTTTATCTGTCAGAACGGGAATCAAAATTTTTGTTCTTTTTGACCAAGTGTTAACGTAACATTCTCAAATGACCCATCAAAATACTCATCGAGAAAGCCCTTTCTAGCTGTAGACGGGAGAATGAAGATTCGTTGTAAATGTTCCACATAAAATGTGTTTAAAATTTTGTGGTGATATCTTTACCTCCTACCATTTTGCATTTTTGTGCTAGGAGACTTCTTTGGGGGTTTTCTGTTTAGCCAATCCTTTATTGTTACAAAGAGCCCACGACCTTGAAAATTGGTTGATGAATGAAGAAGTTATCAGGGAGTTAATGAAAAAAAAGTTATTTTTTAATTCCTGGGGGAAGAAGTGTTATCAGCAAAAAACGACAAAAGGGTTTTCTTGGAATTGGGGATGGTCTAAAACTTCACAATTTTTGCAAGTTGTTTGGAAACAACCATATCGAGCCATGAATGAAAACATTAGAATGAAGCCAATAAAATGATCTTTCCAACGCCAACGTAAGAAAGCGATTCCGCAATTTCGGCGCTGTGTGAAAAGTTATTGTGATTTGAACAGACGGGAGAATTTTAGTCTGAAAGGTTCAATTGGCCGCCAGTTTATTTGTAATGTAAAGGCAATTATTTTATTTCCGATAATGCGCTTTCTGACATTAGGAAAAAGTTTCTGTCGCACCTTTGAGACTCTAAAATCAAACTTTCAGAAGTGCCAAGAGAAAATGCGCTGGAATCCCAGTTGGAGATACCTAACCAAGAGCGATTATTACCCATCGGGCAACACACAAAAGACATTTCTCAGTTAGTCGATAAAGTTAGACAGGCTTTGGGCATAAATGCTCAATTAACCAGGAAGCCTACCAAAGAGGAATCACCACAAACCCATAGTCCTAGAAGATTAATCAAGCAAGTGGCCCTTGAAAGTCCCCCAAATCAATGCGACCTGGAAGAAAATGGCCACTTTTACAGAACCACAAAAACTGATAATCAGCGTACGTTTAAAGTACAAAAGTGGACAAGACTCGAACCACGGTCGGAATTAACTTTTTTCATTAAAACTAAAATGTTTCAGGTGAAGCAGTCATGAACCAACGACAGAGGATGCGAAAAGTAGGCCCCTTTACAATGGGTTCCTATTCCATCCACGATCCCCGTCGGCCAGGGGCATGGCTCAGTCCTCAGTTGTCCCCAAAGTTAGAAGGCAGTGATATGAAACAAAGTTCTTTCAGAATCGGTGATGACTGCGTTAATGAGAGATGCTCAGAATGTGGTACTGTAAAAGAGGAATACAGTGACGAAGAAATCGGACTCTGTATTGTGACTTTGGGCACGTTTATACACCGAGAACCAGCATTGGCAGCACCCCTACTGCCCGATATCCTTAGCATAGTGTCAAAGTACGTATACAGGCTGTAGTTCTCTTCCTTGAAATTTATTTCAGAGTCGCAACAAATGCAATGTACCCCTGGCAGAGTGAGAGTAATATACATCTACCCGGGGGCGCTATAAGCGTCGCACATCAGTTCCTTAGATGCGTGTTACATCAGTTGGCACCAAATGGAATTTTTACACAAATGTTTCAAACGAATGCTTCAGGTAGGAATTGTTTTAGCGCCGATGCACATGTGGAAACTCATCGCATTGATAAACATCTTCTAAAAGGGCACGATTGTTAAGATTTACAGCTAAAATCGAAATAGAAGATCCAGACGATCTTTATATGCACGTTCACAGTAATAAGTTTACATAGGAATACACATCGCATTGATAAACATCTTAATACAGATTTTATAATTCCCGGTGATGAACTTCATAGGGATACACATCGCATTGATAAACATTCTGGGTATTTATGAGAGTCACTACCACTAGATGCACATTTCCAGTAATATACATACTACTGGGATCCACCATATCACATTGATACAACATCTTAATATTGATTTTATGGTTTTAAAAGGGTTTTATGAAGTAGGTGGTTTTTGACAATCTTGTATAGTGTGTAGAAGTTCACGGTAATAACTAATCTTCCACAAGAAAACACATCGTAATACTGAGTTTTCGATTTTATAAAGGCAATACAAACACTTCAGGGTTTTATGAAGTAGGTTGTGTCAGATCCTATGACAGTTTCATTAGTGTCTTAAGGAGGTTATTAAACGTAAAACAGTTGTATTCCCCTATATTAATATTTAGTTCTAAGCATATGCATCGGCACTACTAGTAGGTGCAGATTAGAATAATTTGTATCCAAAATAAAATTACAATCTGTGACGTTTTTCAGAATCTATAAGAGTACAGTTCTTTAAGAGCGTCATCCAAGCACTGATAGACTTCAACGAACTAAACCCCATCGCACCTCTACAACTTCTCTTAGAAGTACGCAGATGTACAACTTCCATTTTTCATTTTGTTAACTTTCAGACATTAAACTCCAAAAAAACTCTGCCCATCGAAATCCTACCAACAATTTTAGAAAACACGGCGTGCTACTTAAACTGTTTACCGCTAGAGGCCGCTTTGGGTCCTAGTACCCCTCTGTGGAGTACGGTCTTGCAAAACCTGGAGACTTTATACAGAAGAATGCTATTTTTATTAAACACAATTGAAGATGTGGCACCTCTTTTGAAAATTATGGTTTCCGTCTTTAAAATTCCACTCATCTCCCAATACAAAGGCATTTTAGAACCATTCTCTAAAGTATTGAGCTACGCCATACAGTCAAATGCATTAAAATATAACTGTTTGGTGGAAATTTGTTATTTATGCAACAGAGCCTTCACTAAAGTATGAAATATCAATAATTTAAAAAATAACAATTTGTTCCAGGAAAGAGATAAGTTGATTTTAAGCAGAATGGTTGTGTTTGAGCTGGTACAAGCGTTAAAATTTAAAATTACAATTCCGGACTCGAATCTACTTATGTTGATTAATTTAATTTTACAAGTACGGTTAAATCTGGCGCAGTCGGTGGGATTTTAATATTTTTTTGCAGGATGTAGGGGGATCTATTCCTTCTAATGTAGTTATCAAGGATTGTCCTTCATTATCACTCGAATATGGTCCTAGTATTACCACAGGGATATCGGAGTGCATGAGAATGCATCTCGGTGACATGTTGGATTTTCTTACAGATTTTCATACGATCTCGAAAATGAAAAGCTACTGTAAAGGGATTAATGTGGGTTTAAATGAAGATACTTTAGGTGGAATTATAAAATGTAGTGTGGCTCAGTATTTGGCACTGGAAATAACCAAAGGCAATGGACGAGATAATCGAGCGGTGACGAGATATTTTCCTTGGCTTTACAGTACTTCGGCCCTCCAGCAGTCGTAAGTCTTGCGTGAAAGAAATCTTTTTCAAACAATTTTCTAGGCCTAGAGAGTTTTTAGAATGTATAGGACACATTAGACTGTTGTCATGGTTGTTGTTAGGATCTTTGACTTATGCAGCCCTTCATGGAAGTCATGGGCACAGTAGCCAACCTATACCCCAAGAAGCTTCTTGCCAGATTGCGGATCACATTCAAACTGTAATGGCAGGATTTGCGGAGCAGCCTAAGACGTCCGTCCTCCACATGTCTTCTTTGTTTCATACATTCATCCTATGCCAGGTATGGTCTATAACGTACATTTCTACACATTTGGAATATTTTAGTTGTGGACAGTATATTTAGAGCAAAGCCTAAATAATCACACGCCTATAACGGAGGCCTACAACGTGACTATGAACATATTACTTGAATTTTGGGGGAAAATAACTCCGTGCATACTTCAGCTCATCCAACAATCAAAAGTGGTACGATCTTTTTTTTTGTTTCTAATTTTCAAAAACCTGTTTCAGCTGAGTGAAATCGTCAGTTTACATTTTTTAAGCATGTTAGAAGCATTAATGGAGTGCCACTCAACAGTGGTGGCCAAACTGTTGCCACTCTGGACCCCAGTCCTATGCTCCAATCATATTCAAGTAAGAATACCACATTCACTTAATAAGTGAAACATTTTTTTAGCTTCCCGGGCACTTGCAAGTACGCCTGCAGACCTGTCGCAACTGCCCGCCCACTGTATACGCAGAAATATTGCCAGATAAGATGAAAATCAATTTGTACAATCCAGTTTTACTCAAATGGTTGCAAAGATTGCATTTTAAAATGGGCCAAATCGAACTGCAATCATCCACGGCGACGCAGTTCTATTCGCTGTAATTCGTTAGTTAATTGTTGAAACGGTTGATAAATTTATTTGGATTATCAAAAACGTTTATACATAATTGTTGTAATAAAAATATTCATAATAGTCAGCCGGTTTGCTTTCTAAGTTCGTCCATGGACTTTCTTGCATTCTCCTGTGCCAACGAGTATAACTGAAAGTGCATAAAAATAATAATTTTAAAGATCATTAAAAATACACCTAATTTTTTAAGAGGTATTGTTGATTATTATTACCGGCAGGCAGTAATGAATTCGAACTTTCCACGGAACAAAATGAGTTGATCATTCCATCCCAGTTAAGTTGACTAAACTGATTCAATGATCAAAATCAATTCACTTATTGATTGCATTATTGATTATTATTACCCGACAAACCCAAAATTTCCCTAGGGAATAAAGCGAGTTGTTTTCTGTCAGAATTTTCGACGTATGTCAAAAACTATGGCAGCTAAGTGAGCTGGAAGTACGAGAAAACTTCAATTTTGATGTTTGATCTATGGAACGCTGCTTTTGGTCAGTAATGTTAAAAATAAACAGTAAAATAACACAAAAATAATTAAGCAACCAAAATGACGTTCAATAATGGTAGATTAAAGTCCTTAAAATTGTAAAATTTTTGTTTAAATAACGGTCCTTGTGAATTACCCCATACTTGTAGCTTACTAATGGTTTCAAAGCAGCCTAGATACAGGATGTATCAGAATTATAAGGAGAACTTTTACCCAAAAAGCTAAAAATAACTTTACAAGAATAGGGTACAGGACTGAATTCTGAAATGAGGAAGTAAATAGATTTTCTGGTTCACAAGTGCTATGACGAAGAGAAATATTTAAAAAATCATTCATCCTCATTGAGCAATATTTTTTCAATTATGTAACGTACTACCCTGTATACAGGATGAGTCTGAACGACACCACATCCTTCATACCACATAATCTACTGTTCAAATGATGAGGTTTGGTGCAAAAATTTTAGGTCAATTGTGATTCCTCTTGATGTTATAAGCCACCAAAGTTCTTCATTTTTAATCGTCTTTATTTAATATCTTCCGAATGGTGTATCGCAAGATTCTGAAATTTTGTACAGTATTGTTGCAGACCAAGAGGCAACTCATGATGGTACTTCAGACATTATCCAAAAATCGGATCCGTTATACAGCATGGTCCTAATGTTATTTGTTCTTGAACTTTTTTATGTTTTTAAATGTTGGTAATTTGTCTATGCGGTGTTATTCTTCGATCAATTTTAAAGCTTTTTTGGCCCTTGAATTTTTTTGAAAAAACTCACAATTTACCATAACAAGCTTCAAGGAATCACCATAAAATCAATGGTAAAATTTCACTTAAAAAAAGTGAAATTACCACCCAAGTCTTTTCAGTTATGAACATGAATTCAGGACACCGTTGTCGAAAAATGGCTCCCTTGCATAAAAACAATCGAAATATGACGCGTATCAACGCATATTTGATTTTTATTGCAATTTAAGGCGTTATAGCGATTGTCATTTCTCCGGTTTTTTCAATTTTTCTGGTGAATGGTGAGTTCTTTCAAAAAAATTTAAGAGCCAAAAAAGCTTTAAAATTGATCGAGGAATAACACCGCATAGACAAATTAGCAACATTTAAAAACATAAAAAAGTTCAAGAACAAATAACATTTTTGGATAATGTCTGAAGTACCATCAGGAGTTGCCCCTTGGTCTGCAACAATACTGTACAAAATTTCAGAATCCTGCGACACACCATTCGGAAGATATTAAATAAAAGCGATTAAAAATGAAGAACTTTGGCGGCTTATAACATCAAGAGGAATCACAATTGACCTAAAATTTTTGGACCAAACCTCATCAATTGAACAGTAGATTATGTTGTATGAAGGATGTGATGTCGTTCAGGCTCACCCTGTATATACAGTGTGTCCTTTTAACTGGAACCACCCAAATATTTCGGTTAATAATGAGCAAATTAATTCGCTCTTTTTTCTACACGTAGAGCTTCAAAATTTGCATCTGTGTGATGCTTCACCTTTTCTTTATCCCGAAATCTTAGCTCACTGGGATTAATTAAAGAGGACAAAAACAGCGAAATTCTATTAGGCATTTTTTTATCGAAAAATTTTATTAAGAAATGTTGCTCAGGATGACCCCAAATGGGTATGTGCGGAGTTTCAGGCCAAAATAAAAATATTGAATTTCTGGAGGAAATAATTAAAAATATCGAAAACTTCATTATTTTTACAACAAAAGGGTTGCTGTGTAATTAAAAACAATTGAAATATTAGCTTATAATTTCAATTTTTGTCTGCGATTGTTAAATTTTGCCCAGCTATAGCTAACAACAAATGTCAAACAAACCTATTTCAGTTGTTTTTTTATTACACAGCAACCCTTTTGTTGAAAAAATATTGACGTTTTCGATATTTTTGATTTTCTCCTCCAGAAATTCAACATTTTTATTTTGGAATGAAAGTTCGGATTTACCCATTTAGAGTCATCCTCAGCAATTTTTCTTAATAAACTTTTTCTGTAAAAAAATGCCTAATACTATTTCGTCATTTTTGGCCTTTTTAATTAATCGCAGTGGGCTGAGATTTCGGGATAACAAAAAGGTGACGTATTACGCAGATGCAGATTCTGGAGCTCTACATGTGCAAAAAAAAGAGCGAGTTGATTTGCTCAATATTAACCGAAATATTTGGGTGGTTCCAGTTAAAATGAGACACACTGTATATAAGGAACAAGAAATCAGATCATGAAAGCTTTAAAAATAAAGCTTGGCCCTATAATAATTCTAAGACACCCTGTACAAAATAACTGACAAATTACCTTTTCCACAAAATAAGAAACATCCAATTTAATCTGCTCCCTAATCTTCACCTCATCTGACACCGTATCTGAACCATCACCCTCTTCAAAGGCAATTTCAGAAAATTGGGCACTTCGATTTTTCAATCTTCTCAGGGACTCCTCAGTCTTGCAAACTGATCTCAGTACATCTTCCACTAAACTAAGATATCTAGAAAAAAAAGCAATTTAAAAACAGAACAAGAAAAAATTTACTTACTGTTTGCTGATTGTAGTTATAACAACATCAAGAATCCCTTGAAACTTTTCCAATGACTTAAATTTGCGACTGAACTTCAGGATTGGTTCCACAGCCTCCACCATATAATTGCTGGGTTCCTTGGGGGCACTTCTGTTGGTTCTTCGGTATAGTCTGGGAATTGCAGCGACATTTTGAAGGTGTGCCAAGCTTTCAGTACTTTTTATTGAAATTAAATGCTCTTGCAGTTTATTTTCAAATCTATTTATTGTGCTGTTGTTTACGTTAAATACGTTTGGTAAGGCTGGTTTGGTACTGGAGGGCATTATATTGTAGACATTGCTAGAGTCTGATAACAGATTCTTAGTGACATTTAAGTCAAAAACAGAGGAAATTATAAAATCCTCCCAAGCTTCTGACCCCTCTGTGAACTGAGCACTTTCCTAAAATATTTCAATCAACTTCACTTTTAATAGATATTAAACGTATTATACAGGGTGTTGTTAATAGTGTGCAATAGGTATACAGGAATTGTGATAACTAATAAAAACACCTTGTACTGTACTATTTATACTTTCAAGAAATAACTTACCTCCAAAGCACTTTCAAACCACTTCAAATACCGAGCCAGCAACAACATGGACAATTTTAGAAATTGATCCGCTAAGTTTTCTATAAAAACATCCGAACTAAAAGTTCTCAAAACGGCCTTCCATAGGGCCAAAGTTATCCTCAATCGACACCCAATTTCATTACTTTCGGAATAAACAAGAGGTCCCGGTTTGACCACAGCCTCATTTTCGAACTGACCAGCGATTTGTTGAAAGCGAATTTCGAAGTAAACCGGCAAATTAAACCGTTTTATATGTTCTTGGAACGTTTTGTTAGTGAATATTAAATTTTCATCTCCGCATTTTTCGGAGATTTTAAGCAAAAAACTCCACGTACTTTTGAAGCGGTTCTGGAACAATTCGGGATTTCCTGGAGCTGTAATATGGGGGAGGCCCTCGCGGGATTGCTTGTCGATCTCAGTCCAGAAGCTGTTGAGGATGAAGTGGAAAGATTTCAGCTCGGGATGTCTATAAATATAAAAATTAAAGTTTTTTGGTGAAATATGCAGTATGCAATATTCAGTTTTTAACTTCTACGCTCGCGAAGCAGTTACTGGAATCGATCGGAAAATTCAAAAAAATCGAATCGCCAAAAACATGAAATCTTTACGTTTCAGGGTCCTGGGAACCCAAAAAAGTGGTTTTTGAAAAAATGTCTGTCTGTGTGTGGGTGTGTCTGTCTATCTGTGATCACGCTGCAGCTCAAACTACTGAACGTATCAAGACGAAATTTAGCACACATATTCAGTGGGAGATTTGTAGGTGCTGATTAGAATCTGGGCCACATCGGTTCACGGAAAGTGCCTTTTTGGCACATCAACTTTAAAAATTTAAATGCAAACCACCATTTTTCGCGTTACCATATGAATGCTCTTCGAATTCTGCTTCTAAAAATGTATTCACACTTGTGCCCTTTTGGCCAAAAAATGGTGCCGTGAAAAAAAACATATGCATAACTGTATATTTTTATTACCGGATTTGATAGCTGATTTTTTTTCAAGCTGAAAACCTTAGTGCCATTTTTTCGAAAAGTGTCATTTTAGTGGCAAAAGGGCCCTTGTTTCAATTTACTTTACAAAAAAAAAATTCTTACTATCGGATTCGACAGCTGTTGTATTGCCGGATCAAAAACCTTAGTGCAATCTTTTCGAAAATTTCCAATTTAGGGACAAATAGGCCCCTTTTTGAGTTTTTCTTAGCAAAAGGGCATATTATTATTATCGAATTCGATAGCTGTTGCATTGCCGGATTGAAAACCTTAGTGCCATTTTTTCGAAAAATGTCCATTTTAGGAATCAAAAACGTTTGTATTTTAGATTTTAGTAGCCCGACCTTGGTTAAATAAAGTTAAATGCTACATTTACAAGTTCTGTGAAAAAGTAGAAGTTTCTACCGTCTCCGAGACTGCCAATTTTTTGTATTTGTCCCCTATAACTTTTTTTAGATGATTCTAATACATTTTTTTCCTAATTGACAAGTTTGAGTACTTTATATAACTTTGATAAGAAGTTGCTATGCCAAATTTTCTCAGAATTCATACTTACATCATTAAAATCTTCAACAAAACCCCCATTTTGGTGTCAATAAAACCCAGAGCCTCCTCATAAATCTTACTAACATCCTGTCCGCAACTTTCCAGATAGCTCTCAGAGAACAGTCTCCGCACCTCCGGTCTCACAACATGAATTTGATAAATTCTCTCGGCTTCTGGCTGTTGGTTCAAATTCTGATACATCCTCAAACACCGTAAAATAGCAGCTTCTTCATTATTTTCCACGGAATTCAGAAATAATCCATTAAGCATTTCAGTCAACTTCTTTCCGACACTGCTAACCTCACTTATATCCGAAGACAGCCCAAGAGCCTCTAAATAGTTATGCTCAAAAGAATACTTGTTAACAATTCTCTCCAAAATTACTGAATCTTGAAATAAATTTTCTTGCTTTTCAATCATTTTATCAATGTACACAGCAGATGATAGTATTCCCAACTTTAAATTTAGGTAGCACCTGTCATTGCGGTGCTTTTTTATGTTTTGCAGTGTATTATAGTAGCTGATTTCCGCTTCCTTAATTAAATCAAACAACGACTGAAATTACAAAAATCAGTAAAGTCGAGTAGTTCAGTTAAAACAAACCTTAATCTCTTCTCTCAATTGGCTTATTGGCAATGACAAGTCATCTATTCGTGAACTTAAGTTAGTTAAGTATTCCGCTAAAGTAACGATCGCCTCTGTTTCAGTTTTCAGTATTTCTGCCATCTGCTGATGCAGCTCATCTCCGTACTTTTTCAGGTTGTTCCGGAGGGTTTCCAAATCGGTTTTCAGGGTATATTTCGTGAGGCATTGGTCGACGTTAAAATTATCCTGAAAAGTAATTGTTAGAGGTTATGATTTTTCAGGAAAATACCTTGAAAAATATTTCTTTCCAGGACAAATCGTCTGTGAATTCCATTTTGAATGGGGTTTTCAATTTCCCGATGGGAAGGATACTATTAGCAAGAAAATTTTCGAAAATTACACCAAAATAAGTGACATTGACACAAACGTCAACGGCGATCTCTGTTTTATCGGCGAGTAATACCAGATGAGAACCCTTACAGATTTCTTTAATGTACACTTTTCGTGTTAGGAAAAAGTGAAAAATTACTTTACTCTTGGTAGCCGACAACTTACAAAAAGCATTTCAATTTGTTTCGACTTTAAATTTCTCTTTCAATATTAGCGTTTTCTATTTTCTCTGAGCAGATGGCGCCACTGCAATGGCTGCAGACTAGTGCAGAGCCTCTGCCTCTGCAGACAGTAGATATTCTGTGGAAGGGTGGGAGTGGAAGTGGTTTATGTTTACATATTTGGTATATGAGGTGATGTGACGATGAAGTGGAAGTAAAATACCTGAGTTTTATTTTGTTTACATTACATCCACCTTGAGAATACGAATAATCAGAGATCAAACAAATTCATGAGCTGCTTATTATGAAAGAAACGTTTGCCATACAAACTGAAGAACCTTGTTCGCCACAACTACCGGAAAATACGCACGAATTGAGCAAAAGTAAGTTTTTTTTGTTTTAAATACTTAACGTTTCATTTCTGTTCGATAATTTGAGATATTTTGTTACTTTAAAGAAGTAGTTTGTTTGGGTTAACCTCCGATGTTCCCGCTGAGGTAATGTACACTATGCAACATAAATAATGACGAGAACACCATTTTTCATGTCGTGATACAAAGATCTTTGTATCATGTTTTCAAGTATTTTTTAAGGTGACAGTTCTGAATTTGGACTTTTTAAACATTTTGTTATAAAGTCATTTGAAAATGGCAACGCCGCATTTCCTGTACCGAGACAAGTACTGTGTTTTAAGGTGCCTACAAGTGGATAAGTAGACATAAATATGAAGGCGACAATGTGAATTTTACCTTTCGAATAATATAAAATTGTTTATGTACCTTTTCTTTGCTTAAATAGTCTACATCGTTTTTGAGGAAATTGCGACGTTGCCATTTTCAAACTGCCGGCCTTTTATTAATGAAACCTTTATTTTGTTGTACTCCGCTCCAAAATTAAGCATTAATGCATATAACCATTTAAATTTCATGTTACGTGAAAACAAAAAAAACGTGTTTATTGACAATCTTTGTCATATCGAGTTGGCACTGTAATTTACGATAGTAGGTACGCTAAAGCCTCAACTTCGGTTTTAACATGGTGTTTAATTCTCATTTTGTGTTGTAATTTGTGTCTGATTCTTTTGCTGCGTAAAAAAAGACAATCGTTAACACAGGCTGTTCTCGAACTCGACCACGAAAATCTGTGTGCATATTCTCTAGTCAAAAATAAAATGAAAAACGCCAGCAAAAGTTTTTCAGTTTCCGCTTTGTAAGGAAGCTACTTATTGGACTATACATATCTCTTTTAATTTTACCAAAATCGAACGACGAGAACCCGGATATTCTTGTCTACCATGATCTGAATTTCTTCTTTTGTTAATGCATTAGAAAAATTATTTGGGTCGATTTTCAGTAAGCTTCTTTAAATATAAATAATTTTGAAAAAAATGCAATCATGTAGGTACGCCAAATTTGCCGGCAAAATCCATAGCTTCAGTTATCAAAGAACCTTTTCCAATCAATGAAATCCATGAAAATACCTGGTTACTGATTCTACTGATTTTCCCGAAAATCCGTAGTGCATGCTTCTTGCATTTGCAAACAGAAATTGCAACTAACTTTTTTTTTAAATAATACCATTATTTTATGTGGCCGAAAAATGTAAATTTAAATCTTTAGACTAGTATTAGAATTCCCTATTCCTATTTTCAATATTCTTGAAAATATTTGGAATACATTTATTTGTGAGATTTAAAAAAAAAATGATCCCAGCAAGCTTTGAATCAAAAATTAGTAACAGTTCGTTCTAGACCTTCAAAAATTTGACCTCTAAGCTAATTTAAAAAAATTAAATTCGTTGAATAATTTACGAGCGTCGAATCTCAGATCGACAACATAAACTATAATTTGTTTTTCTATTTGTATTTACATGCGTTCAGCTACTGTGAAAGAATTAGGTGTCCAAGCAGGGCTGACCTTTCCTAAGAATTTGCCAGAAATGAAGAAAAATGAATTGTTGAAAGATGGAAAGACTTTTTGATCATTTCTTCTTTTCAAGAGCTCCTAAAATTACGTTGTTTAAACCTTAAAACGCGTCAGTTTTTAATATCTTTGAAAATATTGAAAAATAAGGAATGCTAATAGCAGCCTAAAGGAAATTTTATTTTGCCTCTTTTGGCTGCATAAAATTGTGGTACTCGCATTTGGAAGGATTAAATTGTAGATAAAGTTGTGGCGGAAAGAATTTTTGAAAATTAATTTCCGCCATATTGTTCGTCATCAAGAACAACTGAGTAATCAAAAGAAAGCTCCAACCCCTCAGTTTCAAACCTCCCAGTTTGGTTCCTTAATCTTCAATCGATCGGAAGATATAAATGTTTCTATTGCGGATTGCAGGTCAATTTTTTCACACATGCAGTGTTTCAGTTTCAGTGGAAACACCCGTCTAACTTTTTTATTTATTGACCGATTTCAAAAGATTTTTGTTAATTTGTAGTGAATTAAAAAGCAGACATTATTTTTCTTGAAAGACTTTTTTTGTATACCAATTACCCAATTTGTTATAACGGAAAATACGTGTCAAAATATCAGAAAACTTATTAGGCAATTTTTTATGGGAAAGACTAGTGCAGATTTTTGTAGTTGAGCACTAAAATGTCCATATACCAAATTTGGCAGAAAGTCGATAATCCTATACTTAAAACAAAAATATTTTTTTTAAATCTGAAAAATTCGCGAAAAATCAGTCATTTTGTGGATATTTTTCCTATCAAGGTCCCTAATGAATAACTTTAATCAAGCAATTTGTCACTCACATTTGGCAACAAGTTTGCATTGAAAATGTGCGCTGAAAAATTAACAACCGTCGAAAAAGTGGAAGTAATAAGGCTTGTGGGTGAGAATAGCCGCTCAGCATCCATTATGGGAAAAATATCCGCAAAATCTTTGATTTTTTTGCGAATTTTTCAGATTTTAGAAAAATATTTTTGTTGTATAGGATTATCAGTTTTCCACCAAATTTGGTATTTGAATAGTTTTAATGGTCCTCTGCAAGAATCTGCTAGTTTTGGCCATAAAAAATTGCCTACATTTTCTGATATTTTGACAAGTATTTTCCGTTATAACAAATTAGGTAATTGGTCTACAAAAAAAGTCTTTTAACAATTAATGTCTGTTTTTTAATTCTCTACAAACGTTTTGAAATCGGTCAATAAATAAAAAAGTTAGCCGGGTGTTTCCACTCAAACCGAAACACCCTGTAATACACATTACATAAGAAATTTGCAATGGCTTAAAATCAATGAACGTCGTTTTGTACATTTTACTTCCTTAGTTTTAAGGACCTTGTCTACCTGTAAACCTGATCATTTGAAAAATAAGATCAAGCCACGTTTTACTGACACTAATAGGAATTTGCGATCCAGTGATTTTATTGTCTGTATACCAGAACATCCGTTGTCTTCCTTTAAAAGTTCGTTTTCATACCCAACTTTCCTGTTTCTGTCCTGTTGAGCTTCTTCTATATAAATATTTATATTATGTAATTAGTAGTTGGGCTCAATGAATGTATTTATCATTATTAATTTTAACAACCCGAAGTTACGGTATTTTAGTAATGAATAGCGAAACTGACAATGATTTTGTTCCAGTATGCGTATGACGTTGTTTGCCATGCTAACGCCTTGGATGTTGCTGCTTCTGTTTCACTTTAACCCAGCCTGCTCGCGAAATGACCCGAAAAGTGACCCAAGAAACAACGGAGATCTAGCCCTGTGGATAGACGAGAAACAAGTAAAAATGTTCAGTGGTAAGGGTTTAAAATTTGTGTTAATTTTAAGATTTTAACGCCAGTAATTTAGGTATGTCGATGGAAGTTTATGCCATTATAAATGGCAACGTTTCGCCGTACATCTTAGACCCAAATTTTGAAAGATACTTACCAGTCATACCTTCTGAAGTTAGCTATGTAAATTTCACATGGAAAGCAGGCATGAAGAAGTATTATTATAATTTTGATCGTTTACAGTCATTTGATGAGAGTATTTTAGAAGCTCCGGTGATATCAATTAAAACAAAAGGAAGAGTGCCGAAAAGGCCTAAAGAATTTAGTATTTTATTGCCATGTTTAGGCAACAGTTCTGGAGTTGCACCATTCGGAATAGGGCTTCTTATAGAAAGAAGAGGGAAGCCTCTGAATGGGACGCCCTTACGTCTCAAGTTGAGGAAGGAATGTGCCCAAAGAAGTACTGAAAGCCATTTTTAGGCCTCTTCATTTTTCACATTGCCTATTGTAGATCCTGACCCTGAATGTGACAAAAAATGTGCCAATCGGGGATGGTGCAACCACGAAAAGATTTGCCAATGTCCTGAAGGATACATGGGACAGTATTGTCAAACTGCCCTCTGTTATCCACAGTGCATGAACGGGGGGAATTGTACCTCGCCTGGAATATGCAGCTGTCCTCCTGGATTTCAGGGAAGGCACTGTGAAGGAGGTAGAAATTCAATTTGATGCATTTTTAATAATTCAGTTTTGATCTCCAGGTATATGCGGAGAGAAATGCCTGAATGGTGGCAAATGTGTCCAAAAGGACACCTGCGAATGCTCCAAAGGGTTTTATGGGCCTCATTGTGAATACAGTACGTTTATTTGAGTAATTATCACTAAAAACACCCTACACAAAGTGGGGTGTTTCTAGTGCATTTTTTCCACTGTGTGTGCCCTTATTTAAAAATATTTCTTTAGCAAAATGCATAGTCCCTTGCCTCAACGGTGGGAAGTGTCGCGGCGTGAACAAATGCCGATGTCCCCAGGGATTTCGAGGAGATCACTGCGAGATCGGGAAGGCCAAACCACACAGAAGTACCTGCAAGTTGCGCTGTAAGCACGGAACTTGCGTCGACAATTCCTGTGTTTGTGATCATGGATGGTATGGCAGGCTTTGCCATAACAGTAAGCGTCCCTTTGTAAATATCCATTATTATAATTTTTTTCCCCAGGAATTATGTAAGCTGCAGGTGGGGAGTTTCAACAACTACTTAAATAATTTATTGTACAGTTTGTTAAAGTGAAAATTCGTGAACAATTTTATGTTAATATGCTTGGGCTTCTATGTTTTATTTGTAACAACGATTATTGCTTGTGATATAGATTGTATTTTTGATAATTGTTACTATAAAGCTGCTCATATCGCTTTTTGCGTTCGATTGGAATTATATTTTGACGTTTACAGTGTCTAAAACAAGTTTATTTGTAGAACAAGTGGCGTCAGTGCTAAAGGTTCTCTAAATAACCTATCAAAAATGTTCCTATGTGACGCAAATAAGTTTCGGCGGATTAGCAAACTATTAAGCGTCTGCCATAATTTAGCTCTTCTCCGCTAGATGACGCCAGATAACTTCAAGCAAGTTACATATAGGAGTTCCTGCTTTCTTTACCAGATGGCGCCAAATAATAGAAATTCTCGGTTGCAGAATCGAATTTCTCTTGTAGCTAAAATTAACGGCCAAAAATGATCCTTATGCATAGGGCCGATAAAGTCCAAAGTCGCAGTTCTTTTGCAGCAAAATTAATGCAATAACAACCATTGTTTAAGTATATCTAGTTAGTCAACGCGGGTTAGTTCGGGGTAGGGATTCGTAGGCGGCGCCCAGGTGCCACCATGCATTGGCATAGGGCGCCATGGCGCCATCTACCACATCCCGACCCCGAACTAACCCCGCGTTGACTAACTAGATATACTTAAACAATGTAACAACGAAGTAAATTATGGGTAGAAATTTCCTAAGCAATCGAACAGTTCTTCCCCTCTCCACTAGATAGCGCCAGCCCATCCCGTCTGTCAACAATGTCAAAGTTTGAGGTTATATCATCAAATTTGTGGCAGTCGAAAAAATAGAAATATGCCAAAAATTCCCAAGACAATAGTGAAATCCAGCCAAAATCTAAAAATAACCCCCTGTTATTGTTAGTTTATTCAAAATTCGAAGATGCGTTGCAACGATAAAGAGTTGATGAAAGTGGGAGAGAGCAAAGCGGAATTGGAGGGAATCCTCCACCACATGAAGCCCCAAGGCAAAGACTGGTCTGATTGGTATCAACAGCCCCAATTCAAGGAACGATATTTTAAACTAATGGCAAATCTGCTGTTTTATTACCGAGTAAACGAACAAGAACCTTTAGGAGTTTTGGTGTTAGAGAACGCACATGTAGCCTACGAGAGTCAACATAAGGGTATCTCTTTTGCCTTCTCGCTCACGTTTAAACTAAGTGATAAATACAAAGACAGCGAAGCCAAACATATTTTTTCATGTAGGTGTGATGCCGATGTGAACAAGTGGGTGTCGACTTTGAAGATGCACTCATACGAGTACTGGCGTACTCAGTATATTATACTAAAAACTAAAATCAGCATGAAAACTGGGCAGGACCCAGTTCTGGATTACATGAGGAACAAGACAAGTACCAGTGAAGTTACCAGTGGAAAAACCACGAAGAAACACCGACAGAAGAAGAAATCGACTTTTTACAGCCACATGGAGTCGTCAACTTTTTTTCAAACCACTGAAAGTGCGGAAAACTCCATTACAACTGTGGGAAATTTAATTGATTTATAGTATAGCTAAGGTACACCAGTAATGATCTCTTGCCTTATTCTAAACATTAAACTCACCAATAATTCAAGTTCAAATGTTCACTTTCTAGTATTATTTCGGCTTTAATGAGTAAAAGCTTTAATATGTGTTATTATTTTGTTAAGGTATTTCATAATCAAATGACAGGTGTTTTAATTATTATACTACTTGTGTATGTGAGAAGTATTTCAGTATTTATTGAATTAAATGTATTTTAAGTATCGTGTTTGTTGTACCTAGTATCTAGTAAGTGTATGAGGCCTGAGTGTATACACTGTCCCAAGAATTGTAGTCTAAAAGATCTAAAAATATCGGGTGTCCCAAAAAAAACCGGACAAAATATTTTTGTGAATAAGTTGCCATTTCTTAACCGATTCGGATGAACGTGGCCTTCAATTAAAGCCAAAGAATCAGGCAGATGGCGCTGCCGTTGTAGTCCTATTGATACTTGCTTGAAAGGTTTATTTTAGCTGCATGGGGATTGGTCAGACAACGACCAATCGGCATGACACTCGAATAGCCTTGAAGATAGAGATGGGCAGATCGACTCTTTTAAGCGAGTCGAGTCAGTCAACTCACTCACAAGTGATTAGTCGACTCAGTGAGTTGACTCAGTGATTCGACTCATATTTAGCGAAAACTACTCTCCTGGCGAAACTAAATAAAGCAAAAGTGTAAACTATACTATATTTTATTTAGTTGAGTTGAGGCGGCACCGGCATTTATGAATATTACGTCGATCGCTGCGTTTGCGGTTGAATTTGAATACTAGATCTTGGCGTCTTGAGCTGAATCGAGCGAAAATTCGACTCATCGATGACTCGACTCTTTTCTTGCGAGTGAGTTGAATCACTCATTGCCGGTGATGAGTGGCTCATTTGAGTCGACTCACCAACTGAGTACCCATCTCTACTTGAAGATCTTTCTTTTTTGTTCAAAAATCCTTTGTCGGAAGTCGATTTGGCCTTTCGCTCATACTGTGTTCAAATGAATACATCACATTTAGAATTTTTTTGCGGCCTACATAACAGCGATCTTTACCCGTTTGCTCAGGTTATATCGACTTGTAGATCCCTTTAGAATCAAAATGGTGCAAGTGGTGCTTTCCTAACAAATAAATTCTAAAGTTGACGAAAATTTCAATAGCAACCTGCCTTATTCACTTGACAGAGTGTTAGTCAGCTGATTTTGTTTGTTTGTTTCGAAATCAGGCCTTGGCGTTTTGTGAACTATAAAAATTGTCTTGTGTAGAGAAGACCTGGAATTCACGAAGACATCAAGTGCGATTTTAGTTCCTTATTTGGCCAGTTTTTGTGAAGAAAGCCCGAAAAGTCCTGTATCTAACTGAATACAGTGTGAGCAAACGGCTCAAACAGTGAGGCCCAATTTTAATGTTATTCTTCACAATATCCATTTTTTGCAACTCAGGCATCAAAATTCAGGAAGAGAAAGTCATTAAAGGATAATATAGCTGCTTAACTGATGAAATCAGGGCTTTCAGACCTTGAGATTTGAGCCGATGGAAATTCTGACCTCGAAGTGGGGGTGGCGACCTAGGGAGGACAGTGGATTACTATGTAATATAAAATAAGACTAACAAAAAAGCCTGGCCATCTATTTTTCCTTTCATTCACAATGTATTCATGTGAATACAAGCCATAACTCAAAATTGGGGCATTACAAAAAATTTTGGACACTGTCAAAAAATCACTAAAAAATCATACTTTTATGCTGCCAAATTTCAGAATTTTCGGCCGAACTAAAAAAAGTCGTGAGCGAAAGGGTTTTAAGCATTAATTTTCTGTAATTTTAAAAAAAGATGTGTTTTTGAGTATTTTCACGCATTAATGGCCATGACTAAAGAACAATAATGCATATAGATCTTAATTTTCAGTTATAAAAGAACGAATATGATGAAAACAGTGGCGCGGATGCCAGTGGGGGGCAACTGAACAGTAATCATTGAAAATTAAGCCCTATGTGCATCAATGTTACTTTAGTCATGGTTATGGAAGCATGAAAATACGCAAGAACACTTTTTTTGGAAAAATCACAGAAAAGTAATGCTTACGCCAAATGGACATCTGAAAAAAGATTTTTGAAGAAAAAAGAAAGATTTTCAAGGCTATTTGGTTCTCATAACAATTGGTTGTTATCCGACCAATCCCCACGCACCTAAAATAAACCTTAAAGACAATAGTATCAATAAGGCTGTTACAGCAGCGCCATCTGTCGACGTTTCTTGCAAAGTTCGAAAATCTGATTTTTTAGCTTTAATTTAAGACCAAGTCTATTCAAATCGGTTAAGAAATGGCTGACTTATTTCAAATACTATTTTGTCCGGTTTTTTTTGGGACACCCGATATTTCAGAATTGCGCATGCGCAGTAGAAATTACGCTTAGGTTATTTGCACAACCAGACCCAAAGCGGCCTAAATAACCTACACCATTTTTTCCGATTTTAACAGCACCTAAGTTGGCAACATTGTACCAACCGAAGAAAAAATTAATAGGAATTTCTTCACCCTCCTATTAATTTTAATGTGCTTTACGGCTCCTTTATTCGTTACTTCCATATCCCCACTCCAAAGAGAACTGTCACATTTGACATTTGCTCGTAGGACAACCATTGCATTCATTTTACGTTGGGCTAAGGTGGTTTTTAATACAATTCTAATTATTTAAGTGATAAATCGCCATATTTCAATTCATTTCGAGGGGCCAAGTTGTTCCTGGAAGATTTGCGACAGCGTTTGACTGCCAGAAAGTTTTAAAATTTAAATTTTATTGGGTTATGGCATAATTGAGGTTATGACAAAAGCAAGTAATTTATTGATAATATTGCATAACATATAATATAAATAGATTGATAGTGCCCTCATTTTGTACAGTGGTAGGCTGCTCCAATACGGGCATGCGAAATCTAGAAAAAAGTTTCTTTAATTTGCCATAAGAAATAGCGGAGTAAGTAGCATATATGCCTGTTACGCATCTTAAGGTCAGTTAGATTAAGGAACACTGTGTTCAATCCATAATATCTGTAGAAATAGTTATTGTCACTAACTGCACACTGTGTGATGTAGTTTACTCTATATCTATATCTGTACATTTAATAACACCACAAACATCCTTCCTCGATGTCAAACTAAACAAACTTGTCTACATTTCGCATGTCCCTTGGCATGCATGGTACCACTGCACAAAAGGAGGGCATTGTCGTTCGATTTATGTTAGATATTATGCAATATTATCAATAATTACTTACTTTCGTCATAACCACAAATATGCCCATAACCCAATAAAATTTAAATTTTAAAACTTTCTGGCAGTCAAACGCTGTTGCAAATCTCCCAGGAACAACTTTGGCACTCAAAATGCACTGGAATAAGGCGATTTATCAATTAAATTATTAGAATTTTATTAGAAACCACCTTACCCCCACGTAAAATGAATGGAATGGTTGTCAGCATTCAAACATCCCTCATGGCCGTGTCAGTTGTGGGGTAATAATAGGTACAAAGTCGAAAGTTGGGGCATTAAATATTGCATATGATAAATAGGAATTCTTTACCGTCATTGGCTTCAGTTTCTAATAAAGATACTCCCAGATCTTCATGTGCACTTGTAGTTGGAAACAAGTTTCGACTGAACTTTCCTGATGATGTTGAAACGAGACTAGTACTGGTTTCACCTTTTGAGAAATTTAAAATAAATTTGTACAAAACAACCGAAACACTTACCCCTTGGTCCAGGGGTCACCTTTCTTGCCGAGACCTCCTTTTCATACACAAGCAATTCTCTTTGTGGTGTAAACGATTGCGTCAATGTGACCACAGAGGGTGATGTAGCTGCAGGAACATCTATTCCATTTCCATTACCATTTCCTGAAATTGGGAAATGATTTATTTCACATTTTACAAAATATTTTATTACCTACCATTAAGTTTCGGAATTGCCGCTAGCTTCAATTTCAATCTTTCACCACCAGCTATGAAATCACTTGTGTTAAAATGGTTGATGCAGATAAATCCTCTGTTGAATATTTGTTGAGGCGTTAAGCTAGAATAACTCGCTTTCTTGATAACTTTTCTCCACTTTTCAAACCGGTAGGGGTCTCGTTCTGGATTTGGAAAGCGAAATGCTGGTGCTATCTTTTCTAAGCAGACACAACACAAATGGGTGCCTCTACGGCTTTCCATTTTTCCTCGTTTGCCTGCAAATAACATGTACACATTCCCTTTATAAATCAAAAGATATACTTACATACCAATACTTCTATTATGCGCTACTTTTTTGCTTATAAAACAAAATAGATAGCTTTCGGCAGGAATCCACTAGTCAGAACCTTCACAACAGGAACTGGCAATGTAAACAGGGTAAAATAATTCACAAAGAAACAGGCCTTATTACATTTTATAAACGCAATAAAATATCATAAAACAAAACGGTTTTGAACAAAACACTACAATTTATTTTGTCAACAAGCCACATGCGCAGTGTGTTGAACACAACACGTGTGCGCGCTGACCCTGACGCAGACGAAAATCAGTGGCGCAGCATTACTGAAATGGGGCAATGCAAGGACAGGTTGTCAAATTTTAAGGCTAGTTGGTCAAAAATATTGGCTCTGTTGTCAGAAATACATTACAATATCGGCAGTAATTTTAAATCCTTGATGAAAGCTCAAAAATGTACGAAACACAATATTTCAATAATCAGGTAATCCAGCTATGAGACGCTACTGAATATGACGTTAGAGATTGAAAATTTGTGTGGTTATCGGGATCTGTATAACCGACAATGACGAGGGGAGACATCTCCAGTTGGATCTGGTAAACCCTCTAAACGACTGGAACGACCTTGGCGTATTTAGTTTGCCTAGCGTGGGTTGTCCTGTCCTAAGAGCAAATGTCAAATATGACAGTTCTCATTGGAGTGGGGATATGGAAATAAGGAATTGCACAGTTTCAAGTTTGATTAAAACGATTTTCTAAACTTGATACCACACTAACAAAGCAAAAATTACCAAAGTTTCATCACCCTATCGAGGACCGTTGAACCACTCACATAAACATCGTTTTCCTTGTCGTTTGCAATGGTGAGGACAAAGACAGCACTGTTAATGTGAACAGTTGTTTCTAGTTGTTTGGAAATGACGTCACTTTTCGCCTTTAATCTGTCAGTCTAGTACGTTATTAAATAATTGTTTTGAAAAACATCGCAAAAGCAATTTAAAACATTTTTCAAGCATCCGGGTAAGTCAGAAAAGTAGTTATTTCCCCCAAAATATAGGTTTCCTTTTTGGTTACAGTTTATAGGCCTGCTTCTACTTTTGCACTAGTTGAGACTTGTTTGGGTATGGTTTGCAATTTCTTGTGAAAATCCAGCAGGAAATAGCCCAGTGTAATGGTTAGAAAGAGCAAAGGAAGGAGCCGGCCTGTGCCGGATGCTAGTATCCTGAAAAATGTCGCGTACAAACTGGAAGAGGCACTCACGAATGAGGTCGAGCTCTTCAATAACTACTCCGAACGAAAGCCGTGGGAGGTCACAATGTCTGCAAGGGATTGTGCTGTGCAGAATTTGAGGTTTTTGAGGGTTTGGTTTGATCTACCGCAAGCCGTTTTCTTCTCCGCAGTTTCTTATCTGGATCAGTTCCTTGCACGCATCAAGGTATTTTCGAAATTTTATTGCATATTTGCCATTGTTTCACGAGCATGAAGAACTGTGTTGAAAATGGGCTTTGGTTATGCAACCCAACATACATGCTACATTACAGCCCCCTTCAAAATCACATGATCCATTTGGAAAACAAGTGGTGTTCATGCTAATGACAGTTCAGCTTGCTTTAACTATCGGGTGTCCCAAAAAAAACCGGACAAAATAGTCTTTTAAATAAGTCAGCCATTTCTTAATCGATTTGGATAGACTTGGTCTTAAATTAAAGCTAAAGAATCAGGCTTTCGAACTTTACAAGAAAAGTCGACAGATGGCGCTGCTTTAGTAGCCTTATTGATACTTGTCTTTAAGGCTTATTTTAGCTGCGTGGGGATTGATCGGGCAACAACCAATGATTATCATAACCAAATAGCCTTGAAGATCTGTCTTTTTTCTTCAAAAATCTTTTTTCAGAAGTCCATTTGGCGTAAGCATTAATTTTCTGTGATTTTTCTAAAAAAAGTGTTTTTGTGTATCTTCATGCTTCCATAACTATGACTAAAGTAACATTGATGCACATAGGGCTTAATTTTCAATGATTACTGTTCAGTTGCCCACACTGAAATCCGCGCCATTGTTTTCACCATATTCGTTCATTTATAACTGAAAATTATGATTTATATGCATTACTATTCTTTGGTCATGCCTGAAAATACTCAAAAACACATTTTTTTTAAATTACAGAAAATTAATGCTTAAGCCAAATCGACTTCTGAAAAAGGATTTTTGAACAAGAAAGAAAGATCTTCAAGGCCATTCGAGTGCCATACCGATTGGTCGTTGACTGACCAATCCCCATGCAGCTAAAATAAACCTTTCAAGCAAGTATCAATAGGACGACTACGGCAGCGTCATCTGCCGTAGTTTCTCATACAGTCGAAAGCCTAATTCTTTGGTTTTAATTTAAGACCACGCTCATCCAAATCGGTTAAGAAACGGCCGACTTATTCCCAAAAATACTTTGTCCGGTTTTCTTTGGGACACCCGATATATTTAGTGTCAACACTAAGGTGTGTGACGTCACAAATGGAAATGGAGTCAATGAGAGGCGTCGAAATCTGAAAGACACTTGTAGCTGAGCAGCCTCAGTTAGTTCATTGACTAATTAAATTGCTGAGATTAACTGAGGCTCCTCAGATAAATGTGTAAGGGAAGCGCCTTTGATTGGGCGCTTCCAACAAAATATTCTCACGTGACGCCACAAGATGAGAAACAAATGCCAGAAGTACACTCGTCATCATCAGTAATGTTTTGAACTAATAACCAACTTTCCAGGTGCAAGAAAAATTTCTGTCCTGTCTCTCAATCAGCTGCTTCAGCGTAGCAGCTGCAGGACACGGATTCAAAATAGATGCTAGTCAACTGGTGATCTTATCTCAAAGCAAATGTTCCATTAAAGATGCCGAAAGAATGAGTAGAATTGTCACTGAAAAACTGAACCCTGGCGATCTGAACGACCCTCTAAATGCATTTGACTTGCTGAAGATCTACTTGGATGTGTTCAAGTTCATTGCTGCTCATTTTAAAACTGAAGGGATCTTGAAGAAGATTCTGAAAGTAATTTTAAACATTTCTTTTCTTCCCACATTAAATGAAAATGATAAGACGCGAAATGTTACTTTCGCGGCTAGCTAAGAAAATATGTCTCACTCGCGTTATCATTTTTGTTTGTGTAGGAAGAAAAATACAGTATGCCTCACTTTAACTGGAACCACAAATACTTTGGTTAATATCCGCACTGCTCTTTTTTTCCGCATGTAGAACTCCAAAATCTACACGTGTATGGTACTTCACTTTTTCTGTAGGCCGAAATCCCAGTCTACTGCGATTAAATAAGAGGCTAAAAATCACGAAAGTTTTATAAGAAAAAGTTGCTCAGAATTCATTTCTTGAGGAAGAATTACACAGGCTGGTCCAATGAAAAGGAGCCACCTCAAATATTTCGTAAACTAAATAAAATATGAAATTCGCTCACACTGGTCGATTTTTATTTGGAGGGGGACACTTAAATCCATGCTTGGCGAAATTTCAAAACTCACCCCCTCACCCCCACTTCAAAATTTAAACAGCAACCCGCCGCTTGTATTACATCATTTGAAATCTAATTTCATTTGTGATACATCATTTGAAAAGGTGTGAAATTATCTGTAAACTGATGCAAGAATTTTTTTAGTTCATCCATTCGTTCCAAAGTTACAGCCTAAACTTGAAGGATGTCTAGGCCCAGAACCAGCTCATGTCTTTCAATGTAACTTTTGAACGAGTGGGTGGATTTCAAAAATGTTTGCATCAGTTTACAGATAATTTCAAACCCTTTCAAATGATGTATCACAAAGAGCCCTAATGTAATTTAACATTTGACCATAGAAGGCGCTAGAGTTGAGCAAATATCAAAAATTGTTACAGCGTTAAATTGGCAATGAAATTAGCTTTCAAATGATGTGTCACAAGTGGGGGGTTGCCATTTAAAATTTTGAAGTGGTGGTAGGTGGGGTGAGTTTTGAAATTTCTCCAAGCATGGATTTAAGTGTCCCCTTCCAAATAAAAATCGACCTGTCCGAGCGAATTTTCATATTTTATTTGGTTTACGAAATATTTGATATGTCTACTTTTCATTGGAACACTGTAAATTACCGAGGCAAAAAATGAATTTATTTGACATTAGCTGACAGTTATGACATTAAGCTATCACAAAGAACCTTAATTGAGTTAAGTTTTGTCCAGCTATAGCTGACAACAAATGGCAAATAAATTAATTTCAATTGTTGATTTTTGTTGCGAAAATATGAGTGATTTTTCCTCAAGAAATTAACAATTTTATTTTTGCCTGAAACTTCGGAATTGCTCATCTGAAGTCATCCTGATTCCTGAGCAACTTTTTGTTATAGAATTTTTTGATAAAGAATGCCTGTTACGATTTTGTTATTTTTGGTCTACATGCAGAAAAAATTCAGTTAACGTTGAGACACATTGTATATTAAAGTGTTTTTTGAAAACATTCCCTTAAGTACATAAACTAATATTTTTCAGTTGTGCAATTTGAGCACCAGGTTAGAAATTCTTGTTTCTAATTCTGATTGTGCTACTTTTAAGCCATCACTGCTTTCTTTGGCATTTATCCAGTTTGAAATGGAACAATTCCTGTCAAGGGAAATGTCTGACAAGTCTACGTTCCATACTAGGGAGACGTTCTATATGTTGGCCCTTATGATAGAGCTCCAATGTATTAGCAAGGTAATCAACAAGACTCGGTCGTTTGAAAACTGCAACATAAGATGTTGCCATTTTCAAGCGACCAACCCCTATACATTTCATCTACAGTTTAACTTTTTTTAGATTGATGCAAGCAATTACTGCTCATGTTTCGAAGCTGTGAGCAGAACCTTAAAGGCATACGACAATCGAAAAAAATCAAGTCACTCTCAGAAATTAATTTGGCGTTTTTCACACTCGACATACGCCATTTCAAAAGCCACCCAGAATTATTACTCAACCCTAAACACCGTAAAGGAAGAATAAGGAAGCGATGTCGATTTCCTGTATTACTCATCATTTATCGTGTCTTGGGCGAAGTTTACAGACTTCAGCCATTAATTTTTAACTTGTGCTTTACAATTACTTTATGTTTCTAGTTTTCTGTGTTTATATCTATCTTGTATGTGTAGAATTTTGATAGATATATATTATGTAAACAAATGTTAAAAAAAGTTAAAAATGTTTAAAAACTTGTTATAAAAAGAAAAACGATTTTATAGTTTCTGTAAAAAAAAGTGACTAGTCGCGGTGTTGTCACTCCTGTAATTCATCAATTTTGCAGTTTGTGACATCCAATATAAAAGATAAAATGTAAAACGTGTAGTTATTGTTACCTGCTACTCCGATATCTGCTGCCTAAGGATGGGCAATTGCTATAATTCCAAAGATAAACAAGTTTGATGCGATTCATTGTTCTTGTTTTCGATTTTAATGCGTTCTAGTTCAAAAGCAATTTTCAAAAATTGATGACGCATGTGCTAATGATCTCACCTTTCTGTCCAATTTCTTGGTGTAAGAATGAAAGAGAGGTTGGCTCATACTTTTCGTGAGAACCCTACAATTAATCTCATTTTAAGGCCTTGAAACTGGTCATCCTATTTGATAAAGCAAGAACCAGCGATTTTAAAAGGCCTTTCAGTCGGAACAATAATTCAAAGGTATCATTTGTGACGACATCTGGCAAATAGTTACTTAAACAATCAAAACATTTGTATTTATTTATTAAGATATAGGTAGCCTACATTTAACAGGAAATTAAAACTGAACCTACAATAATATTTACATTTTGGTACAATTGTCTAACAAAAACCCATCACCAACTTAAAAAGGGACAAAGAGAATATTCCTAGGGGATGGAATCAACTAATGATACAACTAAGACCACTTGAAAGTATAACAATCTATACAATAACAGGATTTAAATGAATTTCTATGTACACAAAATAGTTTAACGAATAATGGGACATACATGATAATTGTGAACACGTTCTTGTTAGCTACTTTCAACAATTATTGTACAACTACCTGAACAACAGTTTATATGAATTCCAAAACGTTAAAAATACTATTGTCATAAATATACATAATGTAAATTGTATATAAATATGTCTCCATCTTTCGCGGAATAATGAATTGAGATAAATAAGAGGAGACGGGCAGTTAGGCCTACATTTGCTGACCTGACAGAAATATGGATGACGCAAAAGAAAACAGGGTGGATATCACAAGAACTCGTCATCTCAAAATAAGATTTTTCTGTTCAGGTGCAATACTGAGCTATTATTATGTGGAAGGCATAACTATAAAGTGGCATTACCCACTAATTATTCTGCAGCATTAATGACTATAGTTTTTCCTTTGGCATCATCAAAACGATCCATTGTTTTAATATCCATCATCATTGTAAGGCCAAATGTCAAAATCGAAAGAAGAATTGCTGTTACAAACAATCCGGACCAAATGGGAATTGACGTAAATCCGACACAGTCATAGGCATCACCAAATTTAGAGCCGTTTCCCCCATCGCGGAAGGGATGAAGCTAAAAATTGATAAATAATTTCCATTTTTAATATGTAACGTTGATTATTATGACTGGCAAATCGACCTACAGAATATCTAATAAGAAATATGTCATTTTAGTAATTGATTAAAGCTTGAAGGGTTTAATTAAAGTGTGTAATATCAAATTAGATGTTTTTTGGTCGAGATTAACTCAGAAGTAAAGTTCTTTAATCCCTTGCTCATGCATAAACTTGATTTGGGATTAAACTTGCGCTTTACTCCCTTGACTATTACTTGGAAACCAGGCAAGGTCAAATTAGCACCATCCGTCGTTAGGATTAAATTGTGGCAATAATAAGAAAAAGCTAGTGGAGCCGAAATCGGAGAGAACTTCAGCTGGGTGGTAGTATTACCACTATCTTTGACCACCACATTCTCCAATTGCCAATATCCATTCGTTTGGTTGGTTATATTAAAACTACAACACAAATTAAATAATTTACAAAAAAAACTTTCTTACTTAATGTCAAAGTCAGTAGCTCTGAACTTCAAGTCTAAAATGTTGTTGGTTTCATTCGAGCCGACATATGTTAAATCCTTTAGAATTGTACTTTTCCTAAAACCAACTTCTTAGAGAAAATAAGTAAATGTTTAAACATACTCAGTTGTGTTGAACTGCAAACTATCATTAAGGAACAACAAAAAGTTAGTGTCCTGAAAAATTTTTCTGCCATCTGCCTGTACATCATTATTTTGTAGTATGTCTCTGGTCTTTTTATGACTTATTTCTTCGGGAGCCACCTGAAAAACAATGTTAGCAGTTTTGAAATGGATCAAAACGTACCCAAGATGTGTGGTGAGCAGTGTATATGGCTAAAATGTTTTCGTGTTGCTTTGCAAGGTCCTTGTAGATTCGTATGATGTTGGTATCTGAAAAATACGATTATTTTAACCGAGGGACTAACCACAAGGCACATTTGTGCGCCCCTAAACCGCTGCTAAATTGCCAAGAAAGATTACCGAAGATCGCTGTGGTTAACCCCTCAATTTTAAAAAAGTAAAAAGGGTATTCGCGATTCAAATTAACTTTGTGACGTCACACAGAGGAATATTTTGCTGAAAGCGTCCAATCAGATGTCACCAAAAATGACGTGTCATTATATTTCAGCGCTCCTCATTGGTTGGGTTGGGTCACACACCAGAGGGCGTTCTCCTTAGCTAGAATCCCGAATAAAGTACTGTACACTAAAATCGATGTGGTTAACCCCTCAATTTTAGAAAACTAAAAAGTGCACCCAAGAGAAGGCATAAGGTATTGTAAAAACTGCAGGAAATTTCACCTTCACCACTGCACTAAATGTAGAGAATTATAATCACTATAATCCAAAAATTTTGTGCACTAGTTTAAGAATATTTTGACAGAATCACACGACTTTCAGTTCCAAAGCCCACTAAAAATGTTCTTTTTTATATTCATTTGAATGTGGCTTTGATGGTTGATTGTGACAATTTGTTTACTACAGCCACCTCTATGATGATGTTTTTTAAATCAAGATGGCTCATTCACAATTTTCAACTTACCATGTCTGCTCAACATGTCGATTCTAGGCTCGTCGTCTTTCGCATCATTTAAATCAATTATCAATATATTATCTTTAGGCACATCGGGGTTGTTAATCAATGATCCAATGGATAACTCTGTCACTGGTTTGTCCAGCTGTTTTATAGCCCCTATAGGATTTTGTACATAAGGTAAATACGCTAGAGGGGCAGATTTCTTCAAATTTAATAAATTGGGGAAGGTTATCTCCCCGGCTTGATTACGTTGAGCAAAATCTTCAGGACTCAACTAAAAAATGACATTTGTTAATTTTATGTGGGGTTGTTACAAATCATAGGGGGCTTTACAACAAAAGCATTTATCAATCAAAGCCACCTACTATAATTCGTAACAACCCTGTAACTTACAGTGTGTTCTGCGAACACTACGATGTAAAGACTTTTCTTTTGTAAATACTCCAAAATAGTGTCTTTGAATGAATCTTCGCTGACTTTGTGTAATGCAGGAACATTCTGTGTTGGCCTATTTGATTTTTAAAATAAAGTTAGTTTGGGGGAAGAAAAACAGAACACTTACTTGACAGACCCCCATATCCAGGCGGGCACAAATTCTGCCCGAGTCACATAATTTGCACTGAATATTGTCAATAATATTAATAAAAAATTGTTGTACGAAAACATAGTGGTACTAAAGCTGATTTTCTGAAGTCTTTTGCGGGATCACGTGAAATTGGGAGTAGCGAACATTTGACAGTCGGTCAGGTGAGATGACAGGCACGGAAAAGCTTGTAGTAGCGAGCGACATCTGTCAACGGGAGTGTTTTCCAAACGAACAGAAATCTGCAATGCCGGCTTTATTTAAACTAATTTTTATTAATATAAAAACGGGGTAGGTTACTGAAATTAGTCAAACATCGCTTTCCTTACGAGAATATATTAAGATTTCCACATAGATATTTAAAATATTGGAGTACATTTATAGATTTATAAAGGCCATAGAAAACACGATAAAAATTTGTAAAATAAATGCTTCAGATCATGCCTGGCGAATCAGATTCCTTATTTCTCGATTTTTCGAAGAACATAGCATCCTGAAATTAACATTTTAATATATTTTCTCCTCAAAATGTTAACTCACAATTAAAAAGCAGGCTCCAAGCATTACAGCTTTCATTCGAACATCTAGATCCATTGGGAAAGTAATTCCAAAGTAATCAGTGTCAGTAAACATTTCTCTGATTAACCCAGACCATTGTTTAGAAATTTTTCCGACTTGTGTATTGCCGTCGGCGGACATAATTTTGAATTCGACGTCACCACAAATGCTGAAAGTACAAAAAGGACCTTCTATTCTTAGAACCGTTTCACCACTGGGGTTCTTGATTGCGAAGGACGGACAGAAGATGCTCCATTCTTGTTCTACGGTACCTGCAATGGTGCCAGGTGGTGCAGACACTTCTATGCTCTGCAAATATGTCTTATATAGTATCTATATACACATAAACAAATCGATCATGATAGGGGTTGGTCGCTTGAAAATGGCAACGTCGCAATTTTCTCTATTGGGATAAACCAGTCGCGTTTTGATATTTAGCTCGTGTTAAACAGTTCAGTAATTGTTTGCTATTTGAGGTACCTACAAGTGAATTAGATATTTATGAAGACCACAATGTGAATTTTATCTTTCATATTGTGGCAATATGTTCGGTCAGGCTTGTGCAATATTTCTTCGTTTAAATAGTTTGTTTTTGAACATTTGTGCAGTAGAGAAAATTGCGAAGTTGCCATTTTCCCTATAGAGTAGAACTAAGTACTTAATACAAAATAAATTAACAAGTTATAATTCGCTTGATTAAACTTACTTGCAAACAACATGGAAAACAACAGGAATCACAGGCCAACGGCCGATGGAGATGGATGACTTCATTTTTGAAGTTGTCTAAAATCTGCATGTCAAAGGGACGTATCGGTCCGCAACAGTTCCGTGTTAAGCAATCTGAATCCTCAACGGCGTAATAAACTTTTTGGCCTAAGCTGTTTTTGATAGTGAACTTATTTTTGGATTCAAAACCCGTGAGAGCTGAAAGTTTTGATTAGTAAAAAAAAATAATGGAACAATGTACCTTCTAGTATTTCGACTTTTTGGTGGACTAGCAACTGATCAATCATAGTAAGGTACTCCAATCCTGGTGGACAATTGATTTGTCCTTGCGGTATATTCATCCAACCACCTGTAATCCAAATTACTATTGTTCACCAATTTCGTTATACCAAAAGCTGGGCAGATACATTCTTTATTTTACTTATTTAAAACCTATTTAGTCTGATTTAGTGACAAAACTACCAAGAGGACCAAGCCCGGTTAAGCAACAGACAGGCATGGAATGAGAGAAACAAAGAAAAAATGTACTAGCACAATTAGTGTCACCTTATAGTCATAGCAATAAACAAGGCCATACCTCGTCTTCATTCAACAATAAATAAATGTTGTGTTCATTTTTTCCTCATAATTTGTATTTTATAAGCTTGGAATATAAAATACCATCAATATAAATAATTGTTTTTCAACAACTTGAATATGAAATGTGTAGGTATGGATCTGTTTTTAAGTACTCCAGAAAAGAAAGTGTACTGAATATGTCTCGTTTTAGACGTTGCCTTGTTACAAGAGAACACTTACAAAAAAAATATTTTGATGATTTTCATACTGATTACATTTCTTATTTGTATTTGGATGTTAGCCTCAGTCGCAAAAATTAGTAGGCAGGGGTAATTCTGAATTGAAGGAAAATATTTTTAAGATGGCATTACTTCCGGTGATACCGGAAGTCGATATCATCTTCGCTGTTTTAAGTGAGGTGGGAAGTGGGACAAAGAGAATTTTTAATAATCACAGAAGAAAAAGTCGTTCTACTTAAAAATTTATACAGGCTGTCCGGAAATAACGTCACAATATTTCGGGGGGTGATTCTACACCTAAAAATAGGAATAAAAGTTCAAATGAACATTCGTCCGAAAGTGCCTCCAGGGGGCGCTACAGACCTTAGGTAGGTCTCTCTCAAAAACGGGTATTTATTATTTTTGAAACGGTTGGAGCTAAAATAACAAGTTGTAGTTGTTAGTGACAGACTAACGACATTTGTGAAGCAAGCCAACTTGCTTTTTTGCATTTATAAATTTGTTACCCTAGGCATGACATGCTTTAATCGCGTTTTTCTTGAAAACGGTTGATCCTATGACTTAGTATCAAGAGCACCTTTTTCATGTAGAATTGTTATCTAAGTCAAAAATTCAAGAAAGCTGGAGAAAAAAAAGTTGCGCGAATTTTTTTCCTAGTCCCCTAGTTTCGCACGCCTATGGTCGTCAAGCACCTGTCTTGTTTCCACTTCCCACCAGATAATTTGTCACCCCAAAATTACTTCATAACCCAAATTTCAAAAATAATTAACAAATACCTGTTTTTGAGGGACTGAGGCACTTTCGGACACTTTTCGGAACTTTTCTTCATATTTTTAGGTGTAGAATCACCCCTCGAAATATTGTGACGTTATTTCCGGACACCTGTATATTCGATAGGTACCAAAAGGGGTGGAACGTTGAAAGCAAAGTTTTTATGACATCAAAATAAGAAAATTCCTTTATAGATGAGTTCACAATCAGTAGCGTTCGTGCATTGGTGGAAATCTAAAATTAACTTCAAACCTTTGAATTTCAACCAAGATTGCAGTGAAGCCCTTCCGCTTTCAGTGGAGCGAATGAATAAAATTGAAACCAAAATGCGCTTGCTTAAATTAAGGGACAAAATTATAAATCTTTGTAAAAAAGGGCGGTCATCTCGAAAACCGGAAGAGACACCATTTTCAGCTTAACATTACTTTCTTTGTTTCTAAAGATAGAGAATTATAGGGACAACAGCTAATCAGCTTCCTTACGTGAAAATAAGACAAAACGTATGAATAAGTTTTTGTCCTAAAATTGATTGAGGGTGTCCAAAAGGCCACCCCAAAAATCAATTTTTCGGATTTCTTCAAAAAGTATAACTAATATCAGTTTGAAATTTGGAACACAACTTGGCAGCATAAAGGTCTTCATTCTGCATGTTTTTCAGATTTTCATGGGGGGCATTTCACACTCCAAAAATTTGTATATCACTGCCGAATTTTCAGGGCACTGCTGTAAATTTGTACACCACTGCCGAATGTGCAATCCCCCCCAGATTTTCAGTAACATCCAGTAACATCAGTTTTGCAAAGTAGCGATATTTAACATGCATTATTATTGTTGCTTTGCAAAACTGATGCATGGTCTTACAGTTAACTGGTCCTCATAAATTTGGGGCACAAAAATTTTAAAGGATTTTTTTCTAAATTTTTTTTTTGCTTAGAATCAAACTTAAATGGGATGTCCAACCTTTAGATACTACAAACACTCGGTCGAAATTTATGACGGCACACTAAACCCTTACGTTTGATCGCATTTAGGTTTGATAAAATAAAGCTAAAATTGAATTAACCAAAAATTCAAAAAGATGCAATGCATTCTCAGGGCTTCATTATAAGATTTAAGGGGATGCTACATTACGAGCTACATTATCTAAAGTTGATTCCACAGTCTTCTTATGGCTTTGTCAAAAAAACACTTACAGACAAAAAAATACAGAAAATGTAGTCCCCCCCAGAACGCAAGCCTTTAATGTAATTGAAAGTCTGAAAAATAACCATAATGAAGCCTTTTATGCCACTAAATTCCAACATCGAATTAATTATACTGCTTGAGGAAATTCGAAAAGTGATTTTTGGGGTACCCTTTTATGGGGGTATCATAGCTCCCACATAATCCATTTTAGGACAAAAACATTACCTTCTGCCTTATTTTCACGTAAGGAATAAGCTGTTGTCCCTGTAATTCTGAGGCACGCTGTATATTCACAGAACTTCATAAGGCCAATCTTTTGAGGTGTCCAACTGAAATGTAGAACTTACGACATCGCGAATAGGGCCAGTTTTCAATATTTTGCTTCGCGAATAAAGCATTAAAGAAAATTGTTCCGTAAATACCGAATTTCAATTAAAAATAAAGTTAAGAGGCGCAACAAACATTTTTTGAAACACCCGGTATATAGGCGAGATTTACAGATGATTGTAACATCGTAGATGGCTCTGCTGGTTCGTTTTGACATTTAATTACCTAGTCAATTCTTCTGTTTTTAAGCCACCTTTGGTGTTGCAATCAATTGTAACATAATTTACAAAAGAACAATTATTAATACATAGGTACTTGCCTTTGCTGGCTTTCTGAAAGAAATTTGTAATACCCAAGACCCTTTGGAGACTTTTTAATTTTAAAAAATCTCTTTAATCTTTTGAATATTCTAGGAACATATTTCTTAACTGATGTCTGTAGTTCATCAGTCATTCTTGTAACTAAAGCTATTAATTATTGCATTGTTATTGTTATCAGAGGCTGGTAAACAGAATTATCACTTGGAAAAAATAAACTAATGGTTTCGTCCTAGATACTTCAAACATTCAAACTTCTCTTATCACAAGAACTTTGATCTTATTTGATTTTACCTGGAGCTGCACCACCTGGACCCACGGGTTGGTTGATGATGGGGTGGTGAGGTGGGGGGTAGGGTCCTGGGGGTGGGTAAGGGCCACCATATCCAGGTGGGGGTCCCCCATAACTGGGTGGTGGGCCATATCCTGGAGCTGGGGGGGTCCCAAAGCCCTGCGGTGGAACCGGTGGATATTGACCTACCAGTTAAGTACAAGTTTTGTTAAAATAAAAAGATAAAGATAAATTTTCTTACTGTTGTAAGGAGTGGGGTAATGTCCTCCTGATGGTGGAGGATATGACATCCTAATCAAGTCTAGCGATACCAAAATACCACTTTAACCTATTCGTTTTATTTTAAGACTATGATCACACTATGATATAATAATATTGTTGAACGCCAAGAAATATTTTTATGGAATCTATTAAATCGGCAGCGGTTCCATTGAGTTGAGATAAGGTGAAACCTGCAATTAACTTTATTTTTATGACCTATGAACGCGCGTCATCTGTAACGAATTAGAATGAATTGTACGGTTTTTTTTAGACATAAATTGTGTGCAATATCAATATCAAATGAATCACTCAACTTGAACTCTTCACCCCACACACCCGCAAATCTTCAATGCTTCAATGTCAAAATACTCAAAATAGTTTCGTTGTAGTTGTAATCTTGTATATTTGCACCGACTTTTGAGTCATTTAACCTACTTTGCATGACCTCGTACCCCAAACAAGCATTATAAATAATAAGATAATTCTGCAATAGATGGCGCCTACTGAAATCAAATGAAAATTTTGGGTTTCTTTAAAGAGATGGGCATACGAGTCGAAATAAGATTGAAGATTGTTTAGAATGCCGCAAGCCGCCAAAATTTAATTTTCTACACTTCGTCAAGACCTCCTCGGTAAATAAAATGTTTCAAAACTTCGTAGTTTTTTAAATAAAAAATCTTGAAAATTCGAAGTCAAATGGCCCAAACTTCTCAGTGTTATTGGCTGAACCTCTATCGGTACGTAGTTAGTGGGCGGAGTTTTCCGAATGTACTGTTCTAATTGGCTGAATTTGATTTAAACTTCTGGCGCACAAATTACAGTCACAATCTGTTTTTATTTTTTTAAATAATGTAGAAAGCAATTTACGTTGCAAACTAATCGAACAAATTTCATAGAAATTGCTTCAACTTTGCAAGTACACAAAAAAACGGCATTTTTTTTAAATTGGAAAGGTCCAATCCGTCACAAAAAAATGGTGGTAATTATTCGATATACAGGTGGGTAAATTTTCGATGCTCACCATTGGGATCTCCTAAACGGTAAAAGATACAGTGTCGGTTAACTTAGAGAAAAGTTGCGCTATTTCTTGGCGATTAAGAATCTGAAGAGAATTCCCCGATATTTTGGTTCGTTCCTGAGTTATCACCAAAAATCTGAAAATTGACAATTTAAAGAAAATTTAATATCTTCCGAACGATTGATGTTATTTAAATAAAAATTGCAACTTTTATATTTTTGTCAGCTATCAATTGAATGACATTGACAGAAATTTTCTAGGCCTTCTAGATTTTGGATGAAGCCATATTTAATTTTAACATCGCATTTTCCAGTTTCGTTGGCAATGGGTACCTGGGTATTTCACCCCCACAAAAGTTTTAATTGCATAATTTGGTTATTTTCGTGTTATATTTCGTAATTCTACTTTATTAATCACAACTAATTTTCATTCATTTTGATTCTTGATCCCCTTTCGCAATTTTTCAGCCCCCTGAGTGTTAATTTTCAAAATTCGCCAAACTTTGTTTTCATTCCGGCAATTTTTTTCAGTTACCTACCCATTTGGTTTATTTTATTCTTTTTACTTTTCAACCCTGATTTTTTTTAAATTCTGTAACAATTTTTTAACATTTCGCCTTTTGTCACATCTCTGCGCTGCGGGTGCGGAGGCACTACTACTAGGTGCAGATTGATAAAATCTGCATTCGATTCCACCAGTAAGGCCAGATGCCACTATATCAGGGGCGGACCGTTAACTTTGGAGGCCCTCGGCTAATCTATGTTTGGGGGCCCCACCCCCCACCACAAATTGCGCCGCAGGCGAAAGAAAATTTTCAAGGTCACGCATTTTCTAAGCACTTCAGAATGTTAAGAGGAGGGATCTGATTGTTCCCAAAATAGAGCTTTTTGCTTCTAATTTAAATTTGGGGAAGACTATCAGCTCACAAATGCTTTAATACCTGCAGGACTACTCTAGTAACACGTCGCTCAACAAATTGACCATATTAAAAAGTGCATGGAATTATGGGAGGTTAATCTTTTACAGGTTCCTTCTTTTATGACATTTGAGAATATTTCAGTGTAACAAAAGAAATAAATGCTGAACATACCCGAACCGACCTTATTCAGCGATGCGATGATTATATTTGCGAGAATAATCGACGTTCGCCATTGTGGCTTTACACTAAATACTACTAAATAAAATCGTGCTACTGGTTGCATAAGTGATACCTGATGTCAATTTGAATAAATAACAAAAGGCCCAAGCCATAACAGCCATTCAAAAAAGTAAACTAATAACAAAACTAATATCATCAAACACGAACTGCACTTTATAAATCAACCATTAACAGCGAAATTTCAAAATAAAAATCGGTCATCTCCCGTAAGAATAACATGTAAACCCTCATTCGCGCCAAACTAAACGCCACTTCCAAGATGGCTGTCCTTACTACGGAATGCCCACCAGAGGCCGCCTCTGTTTTTAATTTGGTCAATTATGGTTAAAACTGCAGTGGTTTTTCAAATTTGCATCCCCAAGTTATTTTTTGGCGCGAAACAACTTGGGGATGCAAATTTGAAAAACCACTGTAGTTTTAACCATAATAATTTTTCCAGCTATTGCTCTGGTAATTACCCTCTCTTCCCCCCCTTCCCTCCCTAGGACCGTCTTCACCGCACACCCATTTAACCCGCCAGGTTGGAGCGACAACCGTTTTAAATCCGTCGCCTGAATGCAACCATTCATTCCCGGGTCCTGGGTTACTAACAACCCAACAATGACAAAAGTTACTAGATTTTTGACAGCCGACTAGCAATAAATTCAAAATTTAATAGTGTTGCAAAAGCAAACCAACGATTTAAAGCTTATCTAATATCTAGGTACGATTGTACGAAACAATTTTGTACTTAATTAATGTTTCTTAAATTTTTAATTGAAATTGTTTATTTTTTTGACCGCGAAGCCGGGGCCCCCCGCGATTGCGATTGCGGGGCCCATGAAGACCATGCCTAGATCCGCCCCTGCACTACATACACATTAACGTGATAAACATCTACAGAGATACACATCGCATTGATTTACATCTTTCCGGGGGCTTTTTATAATGTTTGGAGATAACAGCATTCTTCTAATTATTTGTTTTTATTAAATAAATAAATTCATTGTTAATGACGTCATAGAACATAGATAGAGTTGGTTGGCATGGAAAAAATAAAATAGAAAAGGATGAAGAAATACGGTAATTCTCATGTATAACAAGGAGCATCCAGTCCAGCTCGCGTATGAGTTAGAAAGAGACACAAATATTTAAATTTTAAAATGTCAAACGTCGTCAGTCAGCCGTACGCGTAGCAGAGAAAAGTCAAAATATGTTTTAAACGATGAATATTTCTTTAAAAAAGAAAAGAACTTTGTACGTCTCAGGACTGGAAAATTTCTGGTAAGTTGTCGTCAGTTAATCCGCTTTTTTGATGATTTTCCTTCCAGAGGTTATATTGTTAACAATGTTTCGAACCTCCCAAGTGGATTCTATCGACAATGACACTTGTTTAACGACAAAACGAGCCAATACTACCGTTATCAGCAATATTTACGAAGGCATTCCCGAAACGATATTGTTAAGTGGTGTTTCATGGGTGGTTCTAATCCTTTTGTTCGCAATATTGCGAAACCGGGCATGGGACTATGGACGTCTCGCCCTAGTTCACACAGAAAAGTGGACTCAACTCTTCTACAAAAACACAGATGATGCAATTGCTGTTGAGGAGTCCAGCACGGATGTTTCCTTGATTCCTGACACTGGGTGTCTTTGGTTTCCTTCGATTTTCAAGATCAGCCGAGAGAGGATTTTTCATCGGTGTGGCCCCGATGCCTCCCACTACTTGTCATTTCAAGAGCAGCTACTGCTATTGGCTACCACTATCACCCTCTTTTCGATTTGTGTGATCCTCCCTATCAATTTCCAAGGCACATTACAAGGGAGTAAGACAACTTTTGGACATACGACTATTAGTAACTTGGACCCGAGTTCGAACTGGCTGTGGGTTCATGTTGTTGCTTGTTTTTTGTTCGTCCCATTAACCATCATGATCATGAGGAAAAGCTCGGGCAGGATCCCCAGTGCTACGAAACTAACCTCACGCACATTAATGATCACGCACATTTCCCACAGTCACCGGAATACGGATGACATCCGGAGTTATTTTGCGGTGAGATATCCAGGAATCGATGTAAAAGATGTTCAGATTGCTTATCGAGTCAAGAAGTTGATGCTGCTTGAAAAACAGCGAGAACTAGTGCACGAGGCAAGAATGCACTGCATTTCAAACCACAAACCGGAATTGAAAGTACAACCGTACGGGTGTATATGTTGTTGCCCGTGGAAAACTCAAGATGCTTTAGAATTCTACGCGAGAGAAGAAGAAAGACTCACGGGCCTGGTTAGTGCTGAAAGGAGAAGAATTTTGCAAGATCCTCTTGGAATTGCTTTTGTAACAGTAACTTCTGAAGAAACTGCACATCACGTTGTGAAATCTTTCCAACCTGGATCCTTACGCCATTGGTTAATAACTAAAGCACCATCTCCTTCTGACATTAACTGGGAAAACTTGGAAATTTCTTACAGAAACTGGTATTCTAAAGCAATAGTTATTAATCTTCTGCTGTTTCTTGTACTCTTCTTTCTGACCACCCCTATAATAGTTGTCAATATTTTCAACAGCATAACATCAGTGAAAGATAATTTCATTAAGAGTGTAAGTCCTTTATTGGCAGACTTTCTACCAACACTTCTTCTGCTGTCAATGTCTGCAGTGATGCCAGTTTTAGTTGCTTACTCTGATGAATGGATGTCCCACTGGACTAAGTCCAAGCAAAATCATGCAACAATGCACAAAACCTTTTTCTTTCTACTGTTCATGGTGCTTATCCTCCCATCTTTAGGATTAACTAGTGCGCAGGCCTTTGTCGAGTGGTCAATACAAACCGACAAGATTTCAGTGCACTGGGAGTGTGTATTTCTAGCTGACAAAGGCGCTTTCTTCGTCAATTACGTAATAACTTCAGCTTTTATAGGAACAGCTTTAGAGCTGCTACGTTTCCCAGAACTTGCCATGTACGCCTTCAGGTTACTGAGGATAAAATCAGAAGCAGAAAAAACCAGCATCAGAAAAGAAATACTGTCAGAGTTCCCATTTGGCATTCACTACGCTTGGACGTTATTAATTTTCACTATTAGCACTGTGTATAGTGTAACCTGCCCTCTAATCACCCCCTTTGGTTTACTTTACTTATCCTTCAAACATTTAGTGGACAAGTATAATATATATTACGTTTATAAACCTATGACCATGTGTGGTGAGGGTCAGCAAATCCATTCTGATGCAGTCAGAATGGTACGTGTCTCAATTCTGTTACTTCAGTTAATCATGGGTGTCTTTGCATTCGTGAGAGGTGCGGGATTGAACGTCATGACTTCCATTATTTTTCTAGGTTTTGTAGTGACTGCAAGTTTCTTTTTCTTTTTGAGCCCGTTTCCATCTTGCAAGCCTAGTTCAACCAGCCAATCTAATTTGCCGGAAACTAGGGAGCAATATGTAGCCCCGGTTTTGTTGAGTTCCCAAGACATCGAACAGGAGGACTCTTTAATCACCACACCTTCCTCATATGGCTCTTCTAATATTAACGAAATCGGTGCGCGAATGTTACCAGAAACGGGTTCTAGTATTGCTTAGATTTTCTTCTTCTATTCTAACAGGCTGTGAACTAAGTTAATTGGTATCTTGTATCCGTTGTATATTATTTATTCGTGTATGTATTATAGTATTGACTTGTCCTCTTATCTCAAATTAGTATTAATACACACGTTTCCTAGTCTAACTTGGAATTCAGATGCCTTAAGTATGCTAAGGGAATTAGTGGTGCTGAACTTGACCTAGACCTACTACTCATATTTTTGTATTAACGGTGCTTCTCTTATTATTTCGTTTTGTAAATAGATATGTATATTCTTTCCTATTCCTAATTAGCTAATACGTGCTGTATCATTTATAAATAAAACGTTGAATATTTTATTTACAGCGTTTTAGAAACTTTATTTTAGATTAATTTCAAAATCTGAATAAACCTCTGACAAGGACACAATTCTCTCAAAATCAAAGTTGCATGAAGACTGATTAACATGCCTCTTGCGCTTTAATTACCACGTCACTAATTTTGGAGCGCAGTGTAATATAACCAGATGTCGTGTACCCACGAGCGGAGAATTTCATGCAACGTCTATTTTGTTGCACTAGAGGAACGGTACAAAATCATACGCAAAATAATTTCTCTAGTTTTATTTATAGAAAAATACAATAACTGAAATAATTTACAAGGGAAAATTTCGGTTTTATAAAAGGTATTTTCAAAATATCTTTCAGATTTTTTGAGAACATCTTTTACTTGAAATGAAGCTTTAATGTACCTTCTTTGAAGGTTTTGCAAGTTTTTCATATTTGCTATTACTGCTGTACCACAAGGCTAAAGGAATTGCCAGGGATGGAGTCGTCATTAGAGTAAAAGCTAACCAGTCCCAGCTGTGCGAGGAAAACTTCTTGTCGTAGTCACGGAAAGCGATAATTCCGCCTTCTCCAGGTTCGCTGCTCAAGGACACTTGATTCTGAAAAACGCATTCTATTACAGCTTTGTTCAAAAGTTTATGATATTATAAGATTAATTTTGCATCCCTGTTGCAAATGGCCATTAGAATTTGTATAGAAAACATTGGGGATTTGTAATGAATCGTAAGGGAAATTGAGACCAATCTTTAATGGAAAAGCCCAAGTGACTATATTTGTAATGTATTGTACTGAAATGTAATGGTCACCCCTGTCATTCATTAGAACACAGTGCAGATGATTTCTAATGTGTTTTCCCATTACAAAAACAGACTTAACACAGATGGCGCTGGATGACGAACATGGCCATCAGATGCATACAACGCGTATTATTGTGTCAAGACGCTATTAGACGCAATTATTGTTGTTTGCTGCTGTTTGTGTTTTGTGTTCATTCAGTGAAATCATTACCTAAGCCAGTAATACTAAACATGTCATCAATAGTTTAAGGTATCGTATAATTATTGTTGTTTGCTGCTGTTTGTGTTTTGTGTTCATTCAGTGAAATCATTACCTAAGCCAGTAATACTAAACATGTCATCAATAGTTTAAGGTATCGTATGAGTAATATTATATGTGGTAATACACGTTTAGTGAGTTCACGATGTCGCGTCGATCTCTTGAGATGAAGCTTGGTTACGGTAAGTCGTTGAAGAAGTGATGATTGCGTGTAAAGTTTTGTTTTGACTTTTGTTACTGCATGTTTAGGTACCTAAAGCCATAATTGCGCAGTCACCGACTTTTTAGGATTGAAAATCGAGAAAGTAGCGGATTTTGAGGTAAACATGTTCGGCGTCAGTATCATCAGGAACACCGATCATTGTTTAAAATTTGTACCGTGTTCGACCGTGTTGTAATTAAATCTACACTAGAAATTAGCTATTGTTTTTGTAATGGGTTGGCCTGGGAATTCCCAGAAGGTCAACACAGTTTCTAATGAATTGTAATGGGAAGTCTGGGATTCTACATTAGGTTGCATTAGGGACCAATTTTTGTATTTGTAATGGGTTGATCTGAGAATTCCCCGGACAAAAGCCTACCTCAAGCCATTATAACTCATTACATTATTTCTTTAATGTATTTTAATGGTCATTTACAACAGGTGATTGATTTATTTGAATTTGACACCCAGGCACACTTTGTTTGTTTCTAAAAATTGAACGTAGTTTTAGCGTATTATTATAATTATAAATGACAATGATTTTATGAGAATACAAATGAAAACGAAACAAGCCAGTTTTTCCACATTTAAAGCCATTTTTCCGAAAAATATAAAGTCAATTTTTGTTTCGAGAGGGACGCATTAATCTGTGGAGGGCGCTATTTCAGAGCCGCTTCTGTAGCTGCCCATTTTTTTGGCGTGGAATAAAATTTAAATGAGGTGTCCATTGTCCAAATGAGGTTTTTTATATGAGATACAGGGGGTGTCCCAAAATTAGAAGATCATATAGTAAGGGCGTATTCTACGATCAAAAATATGAAGAAATCTTTTACTAAACGTTGGTCGAAAAATGCCTCCTAGTCCTAAGTGATTAATATTATTATAAATGACAACGATAGATTGACAACCTGAACGTTTTTTATAGTCCGGGAGGCAGTGAACATTTTTGGTGTGTCATTTCAGCGAACTTGATTTAGCGATTTTCTACTTATTTTGGCAGCCATTTTAATTTCTCAAAAATTGACAACTCGGATACCGTAAAAGATACGAAATTTTATTGAATTAGAAAAAAGTTGTGTTTTTCAGTGTAGATTAAGAATCTGGAGAGAAATTGAAGATATCTGGTTTGGTTCCTGAAATATACTGAAAAATGTCATATTTTAATTTAGAAGGCTTAGGAAAGTTTTCTCGCCTCATTTTAGTCTTCGTGCAAGGTAATGTAATTGAAGCAAATTTCATAATGATCAGCCGATTAGTAACCAAGTTATAACACGTTGTCAATTTTCAGTCTTTTCAGCATATTTCAGTAACCAATCTAGATATCGTAGATTTCTTTTCAGATTCTTAACCTACACTGAAAAACACAACTTTTTTCTAATTTAATAAAATTTCGTATCTTTTACGGTATCCGAGTTGTCAATTTTTGAGAAATTAAGATGGCTGCCATTAGCTCCTGTCCCGGAATATATACGGCAGAGTTCTGTTTTAGTAATCTACAGCATGAAAATAATTATAAATGTGCTAAACGAAACTCGCTGGAATAACATACCAAAAATGTTCACTGCCTATCGGACTATTATACAGGATGGTCGTTTTATCTTGAGACTGGCAAATATCTCGCAAAGGAAGCATTTTAGAAAAAACTTTTTTGTATAAAAGTTTTATGACTTCGAGGGGGAAAATAGATGGCATCGACACCATTTTGATTCAAGGTCATTTTCAACTTAATTTTTTTAAATGGAAACCTGCATTTTTTATTACAGATTCTTATTCCACGTAAAAGAACAAACAACCCTCATCTAAACTATTTCTGGATCCGATGGATAGTTTGTCAGATATTTAAATCAAAATTTTAATCTTCTTCCAAATCCATTGCCTTCCCTAGCAACAGCGGCATTGCAAAACAAAATCTACAACAATTTTTGTGGTTTATTTATCTAGAATTCATCGTTGCTAAGTTACAACGGTTGTTCATTTGTTTTGTCTTGCCGCTGTTACTAGGGAATGTCTAGGGATTTCGAAAAAGTTAAAATTTACATCCATCGGATCCAAAAATAGTTTAGATGAGAGTTGTTTGTTCGTTTATGGGGAATAAGAATCTGTAATAAAAAATATAGGTTTCCATTAAAAAAATCAAGTTGACCTGGATTTGACCTCCGATCAAAATGGCGATGATGCCATCTATTTTCCCCCTCGAAGTCATAAAACTTTTATACAAAACATTTTTTTCTAAAATGCTTCCTTTCTGACATATTTGCCAGTCTCAAGATAAAACGACCACCCTGTATGTACTTTGTGAATAGTTTGTATCTAATGGTCACGAGAAATTGATCTGGTAGTCTGATTTTATACACATATTTGCCAGTCTCAAGATAAAACGACCACCCTGTATGTACTTAGTGAATAGTTTGTATCTAATGGTCACGAGAAATTGATCTGGTAGTCTGATTTTATACAATACATAGGTAACTTGATTCGTTTTCTATAATACCTATGTAAATTTCAGATCAAGTGAGCCCTGAAAGTTGAGACTTCAGTGACAGATTTGTTAATTAATCAAAGACACGCTTTTTTTTTGTTTTTAACACTGAATCTTTCATAGTAAAGTAATAGAATAATTGAAAAACTACTAATTGTTCAAGCAGGCAGTGGTATCACCAAAAAGCATAAAAAATGCCACTTCAAGTTGGTAATGACAGTTGAACGTAATGTTGAGGTTTCACTGTATTATTATAATGAGAGATTGTCAGTCAACCTGAAAACTTATTTGATGTCACAGCTTAGCTGATGTAAAATTTAAACAATCATAGACATTAAATATCAAGTAGGGTCATGAAAACAACATGAACAGACCTCTTGATTCATGACATTTTTACGGGACATTGCTAAATTTCATAATTATAATGTTCCCAATAATTTTTCAATTTAAAAACAATTACCGTAGCAGAATCAGCCCCCTTGTATGTTACTTCAGCACTCGTAAAGTTGAAATATCCGTATCGCTTAGGCCTCACAACCGCCACATGGGAAACATTCGTCTGCGGTGAAATTCTGTCGAATCTGGCAGCCAGGTGTCCCCCTACTACCTCGAAGGCTTCTGGGTGAAAACCATTATCGACCAATTGGACCCCAACAGCTGCCGCACTGCCCACATTGTACAAGGTGTACCTCACTTCGATATCTTTATTTTCTACCAAATATCTGTTGAGAATTTCTTTGGAAACTAGAAGTCTGGGCTCTACATCTTCTTCGTTGGAAGACACCACGGCGAGGAGTACCGAAAATAGGATTGTTCCTAGGAATTTGTACATTCTGCAATTTTATGAATTAAACTCAAAAAGTTTTTATTTTATCAAATCTACTCACATTATTATTTAGTAAATGATTCGGCTTTAACCTCTTCAATAATGAAGAAACGAATTAGGAGAAAATAGTTTCGTTTGGAGTCGTCGCCACGCTGTGCCACGTCCACGACGTCACCTGTGACGTCACGAAACCACATCCACGTCCACAACTTCTATTAATGCGCACGCGCATTCGTTTTGCTGAACAACAGAAAATATAAAAATTGTCACGCAACCAACATTACACCATCCCATAATTTGTTTATATGCTGGGCACGTTACCTGTGACGTCACAAAGCGACATCCACGTCCACAACTTCTATTAATGCGCACGCGCATTTTTTCTTGCTGAACAACAGAAAATATAAAAATTGTCACGCAACCAACATTACACCATCGCATAATTTGTTTATATGCTGCGCCACGTTAACGCATTTAATTTGTTACTTTGGATCTTGCGCTTTGCATGACGTTACTTAATTCAGAGGGGATAGAGGTTTCCATTAGTAAATAAAAGTAGGCACAGGCATAACCTGTTTGTTGTGAGTGCGGGCGTCATCCTTTTGCTACATTTAAAAATGGTGAAACATACTACTGAAAATCCCGACCTAGTTAAGGAACGCAGCAAGTGTACGTTCAATACAAATGAACTGACACACTTTTTGGACGGTGGTCCTAAGAACACGAGTGGAAGGAGGGAACGAGGTTCGTTTTACTATAAATTAGAAATAGTCAAATCGTCTTTTAAGGAGAAAGTTGGAGAAATTCTGTTTTTGTTGCTCTTAACTTGTAATTATAATTTATGCCATACCATGTACTTTGTATTGCAGATATTTTAATATTTTTTGCGGCATAATTATTGAAATGATTAGGATTCCATTATTAGTTTTTTTGTACATCATTGCCGATTTCGGGAATGTTTAGTATAATTGCCGCATTGCCGTCACATTCCGCATTTCCCATCTTCATTCCCGCATCCCTTAAATATATTCCCGCATTTCCATATCATTCCCGTATTTCCTACATCATTTCCGCATTTCCTACCGGCATTACCTCATTTCCTACATCTATTCCCGTGTTTCCTAATGTGTATTCCCGCATTTATCTTACACTGAATTCCTTCTAAATATTATATTCCCGCATTTCTACATCATTGCAGCTACATATGTACCTACTTAGATATGTATATTTCCTGCATTTCCTACAATTAATTCCCACTTAAATTCTGACAGCCGATGTACAGGGTCTTTTTTTATTATTGTAACACTTTTAAATTGGAATTTCTCCTTTATTACTTGAGATATTCGCCTGAACTAAAAACGGGATAGTAGACCGTACTCCCGTACTCCCAAGTTTTGTTCTGGACCTTACTCTCAGCGATCACCGTCGGATCTTAAGCGCTGTGGATGCAACTTGCTTTATTTTAAATGGGACACCGGGTATATTTTTGCACCGGTCGATAGAGAATGTTGTTCCTATTTCATTGATATAGGGTAGTTGATATCTGGGGTTTATAGTTTTGGAGAAAAAAAATCCTGAACTACGAGAAATGTCGAATGAAAATGGCAATCATGTTGAAATTTTTAATTTGTATAATGGTTTAGGGTGAATAAATAAGTTACTTTGTTACTATTTATAGTTTTAACTTATTTATTCGCCTTAAAACATTACCAACTAAAAATTTCAACATGATTTTGCCATTGTCATTCGGACATTTCTCGAAGTTAAGGATTTCTTTTCTCCACAACTATCAATCTCAGGTATCAACTACCCTATATCAATAAAATAAAAAAAAAAGCTCCAACGATCCGCGCAAAAATATACCTGGTGTTCCGTTTAAAAAAAAGCAAGTTGCATCCACAGCGCTTAAGATCCGTCGGTGATCGCTAAGAGTACGGTCCAGAACAAAACTTGGGAGTACGATCTACTATCCTTTTTTTAGTTCAGGCGAATATCTCAAGTAATAAAGGAGATATTCCAATTTAAAAGTGGGACAATAATAAAAAAAGACCCTGTACATTTCCAGATTCCTAAATTTCTTTGTGAATTTTAGGGATTTTAGTTATTATTATAACATATATGCCTATATTCTCGAGTATACCGGGTGTTTTAGCGACTCCGCCGTATAGGCAAATAGCATATGGGAAAATGAATTTTATTTTTCTCCTGCTCCCCAGAATTTTCTCGAAAAGTTTTGTGCCCCTTGAGATTTTTTTCGGTCGTCACTCGTCAGCCCCTGTTAGGTACTTAACAATGATTTTTTGAAAATTGAATTGACGCAAACGAAAAATCTTGTCGTGCCCAATCGACCCGCTTCGAATGTTTTCGTAGTTTGCTGCCTTTGTGATTTGCAGGACAACGCAAAATAAATTGGAAATTGAATTTTAAATAGAAACAAAATTTTTTTTCGCACAATCGACCCGTTTCGAATTATCCCAAAATTAAATTAGAGAAAAGCTGCACTTTTTCAAGGCGATTAAGAATCTGTTAAAAATTCCCCATATACAGGGTGTCTTACGAATATGAAGCAGTATCGATATCTCTGGGCTTAAGGAAGGTACAATTGTAAGATTTGGCATTTACAGAAACTGACACATTCGGAATCTATTGAAATTATTGGCGACCATGGGGCACTTCCGGTTATACCGGAAGTAGGGTCCTACTTTTAAATTTTAAATAGCAACCCCCATTTTTCATTGCAGATTCAGATAGAGGAAGAAAAATTAAGCTTAAAACACCTACATGTAACTTGTTTGCGCCAGCCGCCTAGGTTTTATTAACGTTTTTAGAGAAAACATTGCTATGTAAAAATGGTCATAACTTGTAAACCGCGGGCGATAAAAATAAAAATGACACACCGTTGTAAAGTGGAAGGACTGTCTTACATTATGATTGCCAAACATCCTAAGAAAACTACTTGAAAGTTGATTTCGAGAAACTGCAATACTGGAACTTTCAAACCCGAATAAAATTTTTTTCTTAAATGGCAGCATACAAGTTTTTCTGCATGGATGGGTGCAGAATTTTATTCTCTTTTCAACGGTACCCATAAAGTGCCAAAAAAGGAAACGATTAAAATCGCTGTTTTTTCCATAAGAAGAAAATGTTATTCGGCTTTTAAATTTCCAACATTTCAATTTCTTTAAATCGACTTTGAATCAGCTTTCATATGACTTTTTGGCAAGCATAATGTAAAACAGTCTTTCTACTTTACAATGGTGTGTCATTTTTATTTTTATCGCCCGCGGTTTACAAGTTATGACCATTTTTACACAGCACTGTTTTGCGGAACTTTTCTCTAAAAACGTTAGTAAAATCTAGGCGGCTGGCGCAAACAAGTTACATGTAGGTGTTTTAAGCTTAATTTTTCTTCCTCTATCCGAATCTGCAATGAAAAATGGGAGTTGCCATTTAAAATTTTAAAGTTGGACCCTACTTCCGGTATAGCCGGAAGTACCCCATCGTCGCCAATAATTTCAATAGACTCCGAATGTGTCAATTTCTGTAAATGCCAAATCTTACAACTGTATACCTTGCTTATGTCCAGAGATATACTGCTCCATATTCGTAAGACACCCTGTATTGATCCGTTCCTGAGTTATCCCGAAAAAACTGAAAATCGCTATTTTATTGATGATATTCAAACCAAACTTGGAGGTTGTATATTTTTGACAGCTGTCAATCCAATAGCATTGCCAGAAATTTGCTAGGCCTTCCAGATTTTGAGAAACAACAGCCAACTTTTCTTTTTCTTATGACCGCCATTGGTTACACAAAAAATTTCGTTTTCGAAAATGTAATAATACGGACTTTTTTGAAAAAATATGTCAAAGCTGGAGTTACACCATATACAGGGTGTCCCAATTGTCTGTATTCGGTGGATAACTCCATTGCTGTTAGAGATAGCGAAAAATTGTTAAATACAAAGTTGGAGAGGGTCAAACAAGGCACATTTTAAAAATACAATCCTGTATACAGGCTGTCCCACTAAGGAGTAAGAACACAAACATAGGTTTTTTTAAATGGAACCCCCTGTATTTTAATTTTTTATTGGATTCTATGAGGAATTCCAAGTAACATTTATTGATCACGTTTTCATCTGAAGTGATTGGTTTAGAAGATATTGGTAATTTTGTGGAAAAAATTACTTTTGCAGTACTTGTTTTGAAAAATCACCCCACAACCAATTTTCAACCTTTGGTTTTGGAAATTTAGCATGTCATTAAGGAAGCTTTGGGCTATCTTTCAAGCGCTTGAAAATGGTCTTAGCTTCTTAAGTTCGTCTCCAGTAACATTATGAACTTTCGAAAATGTATAGGTTTAAATTTCGAAATTTTTAAATGGCACCACTATCAGTGGATGTGAAGTTTGCTCCGCTAAATTGCTCCAAAAAATGGATGCCGTGTACGTCCGGCAACGCAGCAAATTCACCTGCCTGATTGTTGTAAACCAAGATGACAATTAAATGTCAAAATTAAAAACGCAATTTATCACGATATAGAGGACTTTTAGGCAATTACCTCACTGAAAATGGTTCCATTTGAACATTATGGATCATACCACGTCCACTTTCGTAGGTGTCTTGCAAAAATTACTTAACAAAATCACTGCTTAAAGTTGCTCGTGTAAGGGCCCCAAATCTGCGTAATAAGGTCAACGTAGATCAAACCAATGTCCAAAACATTTAGGTGCATTGCCTATGATGGCATTTTCATAAAGAGATTTACAAAAAAAATATGGGAACCGTCTGCTCCCTCGCAAAATATAGTTGATAGAATCGAGACATGGGGGCGGCCCCAAACAGGTCAAGGAGGTCAACGTAGATCAAACCAATGCGCGGAACACTTAGAGGCAACGCCTACGATGACATTTAGAGAAAAAAAATTTAAAAAAAATAATGGGAACCTCCTACTCCCTCGCAAAATATGTTGATAGAATCGAAGACATGGGGGCGGCCCCAAACAGAACAAGGAGGTCAACGTAGATCAAACCAATACGCGAAACACTTAGAGACAACGCCAACGATTAGATTTAGAGAAAGAAAATAAAAAAAAAATAATGGGAACCTCCTGCTCCCTCGCAAAATATAGTTGATAGAGTCGAAGACATGGGGGCGGCCCCAAACAGGACAAGGAGGTCAACGTAGATCAAGGCAATGCGCGAAACACTTAGAGGCAACACCAACGATTAGATTTAGAGAAAGAAAATTTAAAAAAAATAATGGGAACCTCCTGCTCCCTCGAAAAATATAGTTGATAGCGTCGAAGACATGGGGGCGGCCCCAAACATGACAAGGAGGTCAACGTAGATCAAACCAATAGACGAAACACTTAGAGACAACGCCAACGATTAGATTCAGAGAAAAAAAATTTAAAAAAAATAATGGGAACCTCCTGCTCCCTCGCAAAATATAGTTGATAGAGTCGAAGGAGCAGGAGGCTTCCATTACTTTTTTAAAAATTTTTTTCTCTAAATCTAATCGTTAGCGTTGCCTCTAAATGTTTCGCGCATTGGCTTGATCTACGTTGACCTCCTTGTCCTGTTTAGGGCCGCCCCCATGTCTTCGACTCTATCAACACATTTTGCGAGGGAGCAGGAGGTTCCCATTATTTTTTTAAATTTTTTTTTCTCTGAATCTAATCGCTGGCGTTGTCTCTAAATATTCCGCTCATTGGCATGATCTACGTTGACCTCCTTGTCCTGTTTGGGGCTGCCCCCATGTCTTTGACTCTATCAACTATATTTCGCGAGGGAGCAGGAGGTTCCCATTATTTTTCTTAAATTTTCTTTCTCTAAATCTAATCGTTGGCATTGCCTCTAAGTGTTTCGCGCATTGCCTTGATCTACGTTGACCTCCTTGTCCTGTTTGGGGCCGCCCCCATGTCTTCGACTCTATCAACTATATTTTGCGAGGGAGCAGGAGGTTCCCATTATTTTTTTTAAATTTTCTTTCTCTAAATCTAATCGTTGGCGTTGCCTCTAAATGTTTCGCGCATTGGCTTGATCTACGTTGACCTCCTTGTCCTGTTTGGGGCCGTCCCCATGTCTTCGACTCTATCAACTATATTTTGCGAGGGAGCAGGAGGTTCCCATTATTTTTCTTAAATTTTCTTTCTCTAAATCTAATCGTTGGCATTGCCTCTAAGTGTTTCGCGCATTGCCTTGATCTACGTTGACCTCCTTGTCCTGTTTGGGGCCGCCCCCATGTCTTCGACTCTATCAACTATATTTTGCGAGGGAGCAGGAGGTTCCCATTATTTTTTTTAAATTTTCTTTCTCTAAATCTAATCGTTGGCGTTGCCTCTAAATGTTTCGCGCATTGCCTTGATCTACGTTGACCTCCTTGTCCTGTTTGGGGCTGCCCCCATGTCTTTGACTCTATCAACTATATTTCGCGAGGGAGCAGGAGGTTCCCATTATTTTTCTTAAATTTTCTTTCTCTAAATCTAATCGTTGGCATTGCCTCTAAGTGTTTCGCGCATTGCCTTGATCTACGTTGACCTCCTTGTCCTGTTTGGGGCCGCCCCCATGTCTTCGACTCTATCAACTATATTTTGCGAGGGAGCAGGAGGTTCCCATTATTTTTTTTTAATTTTCTTTCTCTAAATCTAATCGCTGGCGTTGCCTCTAAATGTTTCGCGCATTGGCTTGATCTACGTTGACCTCTTTGTTCTGTTTGGGGCCGCCCCCATGTCTTCGAGTTTATCAACATATTTTGCGAGGGAGCAGGAGGTTCCCATTATTTTTTTTTTATTTTTTTTCTCTAAATCTAATCGTTGGCTTTGCCTCTAAGTGTTCCGTGCATTGGTTTGATCTACGTTGACCTCTTTGTTCTGTTTGGGGCCGCCCACATGCCTTCGACTCTATCAACTATATTTTGCGAGGGAGCAGGAGGTTCCCATCATTTTTTTTAAATTTTCTTTCTCTAAATCTAATCGTTGGCGTTGTCTCTAAGTGTTTCGCGTATTGGTTTGATCTACGTTGACCTCCTTGTTCTGTTTGGGGCCGCCCCCATGTCTTCGATTCTATCAACATATTTTGCGAGGGAGTAGGAGGTTCCCATTATTTTTTTTAAATTTTTTTTCTCTAAATGTCATCGTAGGCGTTGCCTCTAAGTGTTCCGCGCATTGGTTTGATCTACGTTGACCTCCTTGACCTGTTTGGGGCCGCCCCCATGTCTCGATTCTATCAACTATATTTTGCGAGGGAGCGACGGTTCCCATATTTTTTTTGTAAATTTCTTTATGAAAATGCCATCATAGGCAATGCACCTAAATGTTTTGGACATTGGTTTGATCTACGTTGACCTTATTACGCAGATTTGGGGCCCTGACATGACCAACTTTAAGCAGTGATTTTGTTAAGTAATTTTTGCAAGACACCTACGAAAGTGGACGTGGTATGATCCATAATGTTCAAATGGAACCATTTTCAGTGAGGTAATTGCCTAAAAGTCCTCTATATCGTGATAAATTGCGTTTTTAATTTTGACATTTAATTGTCATCTTGGTTTACAACAATCAGGAGGTGAATTTGCTGCGTTGCCGGACGTACACGGCATCCATTTTTCGGAGCAATTTAGCGGAGCAAACTTCACATCCACCCACTATCAAATGTTATAGCCATAAGCTGTAACATTAAATTTGCTTTCGTTTGATATAAAATATCCCTATATCCAAGTCTCGAATTTTTCGTTTTATTCAGTAAAATATGATTTTTAGGAATTTCCATTTTTAGCTTACAATAATGTTTTTGAAACGCTGCTCGGACACATGTTACAATAGGTGTCACAAATTCTGTCAGCCGGAATCCTGCGTTAATTAACCATAAATTGTGATCAAGTGGTTTTTTTAATGTTCATTTATGGAACGCAAGAATGTACCTACTCAAAAAAGTTGCAGCATTTTCAGCACTTAGATACTTACCAAAAGGAAATAAATAGATAACAATAGCACTTTTAGAATAGGTAGGTACTTTTCTAATTACTGACTTACCGACTTAAATTATTTTTAATTTTCTGTTATTTATAAAACAACATTTATACATAAAGTGATTATGCCAATGATTTGACTTTAATGATGAGCAGTTTGTGTTCGAAACATGTTAGCTGTTGAAATAAACCTTTTCGATATAGTGGGCGTTTCTGGTGATAGTTATAATAATTACGCTTTGTTTTTATAGACACAGAATTTATTGCAGGTCCTGTTTGTAGACAATTTGGCAAATTATGAAACGCATCCTTAAATATTAGATCTATAGAAATTAATTATTAGTATTAGTAATTCGACTGATAACACATTTGACACCTACAATGAAATGTAGCCAGAGCCAAACATCTAAAAACATCAGGAAGAAAACGATGAAAATTATGTTTTACTGAATAAATCGAAAAATACTAAACTTGGATATAGGAACATTTTATATTAAACGAAAGCAAATTTAATTTTACAACCTACGGCTATAACATTTGATGGTGGTGCCATTTAAAAATTTCGAAATATTAACCTCTACATTTTTGAAGGTTCATAATGTTACTGGGGATGAACTTAAGAAGCTAAGACCGTTTTCAAGAGCTTTAAACATAGCCCAAACCTTCCTTAATGGGGTGCAAAATTTTCAAAACCAAACGTTGAAAATTGGTTGTGGGGTGATTTTTCAAAATAAGTACAGCAAAAGTAATTTTTCCCACAAAATTACCAATATCTTCTAAACCATTCGCTTCAGATGAAAACATGATGAATGAATGTTACTTGGAATTCATCATAGAATCCAACAAAAAATTAAAATACAGGGTGTTTCATTTAAAAAAACCTATGTTTGTGTTCTTACTCCTTAGTGGGACAACCTGTATACAGGATTGTATTTTTAAAATGTGCCTTGTTTGACCTTCTGCAACTTTGTATTTAACAATTTTTCGCTATCTCTAAAAGCAATGGAGTTATCGACCGAATACAGACAATTGGGACACCCTGTATACCGTTGAATTCAACGGCAAATAAGATTGAAAAAGTCGGTGTACCGGTTTGCAATTGTTGTTCATTTAAGTTTAGGCTGATTTTGCAAAATTATCAATACCAATTTTCAAATTTTGAAGATCTGTCAAAAAAGTCCATGTTGGTTACATTTTTGAATAGCTAATTATTTTTTGTGTAACTAATGGTGTTAAATCCAATATGGCGGCCATAAGGAAAAGAGAAGTTGACCAACGCGTTGCTCAAAATCTAGAAGGTCAATTTCTGTCAAGGCTATTGGGTCAACAGCTGTCAAAAATTTAAAAGTTCCAAGTTTCATTTAATTACCACAAACCGTTAGAAACTCGGTTAGAAAGATATGAATTTTTCTTTAAAATCGCTACTTTCAATGTTAACGGGATAACTCAGGAACGAATCAACATACCAGAATCTAAATCACCTTGAAAAAGCGCAACTTTTTTCTAATTTAAGCTACTCTGTATCCCTTACGGGTTCCGACGTTTCCCAATGGTGGGCAACGAAAAATTCACCACCCTTGTATACAAATACAAAATAATAACAGGTGAATTATTTTACCATTTCTTGACAATAAAAAATTGAGATGAAAATATATTCGCTAAATTTTTAAATGTTTTCAAAAAAAGTCTTTTGTTTCCAGTATTTTTGCCATTTGGAAGAGTTAAACAGACGTTGCAAAATGTTAAAAGTTGATTCATAATTTAAACTATAATATGATTAGAAATTTGACCCGATCTGGTGACCCCAAATAATTTTGATACCATTATTTGCTTAACTTTAAAAATAAGTTGACGTAGGTATAGTACCATATACAGTGCGGCCATAAAGTCCGCCCCCTCCTGTATCTCGGGAGCCGCTCGTGACCCCTCAATACTCGAAAAACTTTAAATGGGGTCACGTAACCCCTCATTTGAATGAGAAATTGGTTTTCTATACACGTGAAAGTTTGGAGAAGATTGAAGTTTAAAAAAAACTCAAAATTAAATTATTTGTCTTTGATGGAAAAAAGTATCAATAAAAGTAAGCACAGGCAACACGCTCTTGCTCAAAATACATTGAATTGTTCATAATTTATCGTTAAAAAGCATTTTTTGCTATGAATATAAAACCAAATAAATGTTTGTCATTCTACAGCGGCAATAAATTTTTAACTTAATTATTGTATGCAGGATGAAATGAGCATTTGAATGAGGGGTCCCTCGACCCCCCTTGCCATTTAAAATTTTTGACTTGCATGTCATATCTTTGACATTTCAATGCCATTGATTTGACGGCTGTCAAGAATGTAAAAGTTACAATTTTCCTTTGAATAGCATCAACTGTTACAAATCTATGAGTTTTTCCTTAAAATGTCAATTTTCAATTTTTTGGGATAACTAACCACCTTGTACACCTAGTAGATACTTCTTTTATTTAACAAATTAAACTTACGGGGTGATTCTGTAATTTTGAATGTTATGTAATGTTGAATGACAGAAACTGCATTGTCTATCAGCTACATTATAAATCAAGGGGTTAATTTTGAATATTTACTTTAAAAATTGAAACATCAGAATAAAAAAACCTAAAAATAACTTGATCGTGGCTGGATTAAAAACTGTCGTGACCCCTCTCTTTATGTTAAATCGCGTCTGTCTGTTGAATTGATAATATTTTTTTTTTACAATAATTCTATCAATAACGACCCTTTTATGTTTGAATTTATCAAATTATGTTGTTTACAACTTTTTGCTATTCCTTTTCGATAAGAAAAAATGCATTTCAAAAATCGATTGGAATGTGTTTTCATGACTTCATATCAATTTAAATGTAATCACTATAGTATAGAGTATTTATGACGTCACAAATATGCATTATACAATTGGCTCCCGTAAGGGTTTTTCAGTTTTATAATGTACTTCGTTGCCTATTCTTTCATGTTTCTTTCCTTTTTTATGCAACAATATATACAGGATATTCCCTTACACCGACAAACTTCGGGGGTTGATTCTTCACATTATTCTAAGACGAAAACTTCCTATGGACATTCCAATTTACAGGGCGTACGAATTCAAAAGGAAAATTGTTTTTTGCTAATATTTCAAAAAAGGCTTTTGTTGAAATAAGGTATACGCATACCACAGAAGGAGCAATGTGCAAAGTATCTCCTAGAATTTGCCGGTGCGTACTTAGCGAAAATCCTGTACTTATATGTAATCTGAAAAATAAACGATCTCAAAATAGCACAAAATAAAAAATCTTTCCAGAGCAACATTTTCTAACCGATCCACGGTTGAAGTCAAAAGTCCCAACAGAATACTTAAGCCACAAAGAAAAGTACGAAGAAGCCGTCAGGAAAGCCTGCATCATATTCGAGAAAGTGCAAAAATTGCAAAGCGAGGGAAAGGCAGGCGTTGAAAACTTCAGGTAAGTGTTTCCACAAGTGTAGCTATAAAAAAACACGCGCGGATTAGATAGTATTAGACAGTGAACTTTGATTTAAATTATTGAACTTTGAGATTGTCACCATTTTATGACCTTATTGTTCTTTATAGTTTATTTTTGAATTTTTCAAAGGGAAATTCTGGGCGGCCAGTTGGGATCTGCAATTTTAAAAGATGGCAATCCCTTTTCGCTACACTATGTCATGTTCATACCTACAATTATGGGACAAGGGACCATTGAACAATCCGCTGAATGGATACAACGTGCATGGAACTGTGAAATTATAGGCACCTACGCACAAGTACGACTTAAAATTCAGTCCAAACACGAGTACAACGTGCTGATTGACATAACTGAAAGTTTGATTTTCGGCAATGTCAATCACCAGTTCACTTGAGCTGTTTGAAACTGACTTGCGGAGTCAATTCTCTAAAGTACTATTGTAGACGGAGCTTGGACATGGAACATTTATAAGAGGCTTGGAAACAACTGCAAATTACGATGCAAAAACCGAAGAGTTCGTTATACACAGTCCTAGTTTAACTTCGTATAAATGGTGGCCTGGTGGATGTATGTTGCATGTTTTTTTGTTGTTTTATTATTATTATTATTTTAGTGGGACATTCGGCTAATTATGCTGTGGTACTTGCGCAGCTCTACACACAAGGAAAAGATTATGGAATTCACCCTTTCATCGTGCAACTACGTCATGAAGACACTCATCAGCCTTTGCGTGGGATTAAAATAGGGGAAATTGGATGTAAATTGGGGATGAATAGCACCAACAATGGGTACTTGGGATTCGACCAAGTTAGAATACCAAGAACAAATATGTTAATGAAGAACAACCAAGTTTTGAAAGTAAGTATAAAATTTACTTGGAACTCATTTTTGTAAATTTTTACTTTAGGATGGTACTTACGTTAAGTCGCCAAGTAGTAAACTGACTTACGGTACCATGATTTTCGTGAGAGTCGTATTGGTTCAGGATGCAGCCCATTATTTGAGGAAGGCTGTCACTATTGCTACGAGATACAGCGCAATCAGGCATCAGTCCAAAATTAAGCCAAAGTGAGTTAAAAGTGTGAAAATATTGAAGCGATCATTTGTCTTTCAGTGATCCCGAGCCTCAAATCATCGATTTTGTGACTCAGCAGTATAAAATTTTTCCTCAGTTGGCTACTTATTTTGCTTTTCAACACTGCGCTAATTGGCTTTGGGAGGTATACAATCAAGTTACATCTGATATCGATGCCGGACAATTAGACAATTTGCCTGAAGTAAGTAATATATTCAGTTCTTTCAGTTGAAAGCTGACTTTTTTAATTTCCCGCGAAGTTTTAACGAACCGCGGGAAATTTGAAAAAGTCAACCTTCAATTTTGATCCATCGGTATCTAAAACCTGATTCCTTATGCAAATCCATATACATATAATATATATTTGCAGCTACATGCTATCGCTTGCTGTTTAAAAGCAGTTAGTAGTAGTGACTCGGCCCAGGGTATAGAACTATGCCGTTTGGCCTGTGGTGGGCACGGTTACATGACATCATCAAATCTACCCTCCATTTATGGGTTGGTAACTGCAATGTGCACTTATGAAGGAGAAAATACTGTTCTTTTCCTTCAAACTGCTCGTTTTCTTATAAAAACTTGCCAAAACCGCCAAGTTGGCAGTAAATACAATACAATAGGATATTTGAGCAACTCTAACTCTACAAGACAATTTGAAAAATCCACTGATTGGATCCTCTATGCCCTTCAACAGACTGCTGCTAAAAAAATTGAATTAGCAAACCGTCACATTAACGCACGCTTGCAAAAAGGGAAAGCTTATGAAGACGCTTGGAATGATACTTCTATAGAACTGGTTGCTGCAGCTGAAGCTCATTGTAGGGCTTTTATTGTGCAGACTTACTTGGCTGCAGTTGCCAACCTTGAAGTGTCCAAAGAACTAAATCTCGTTCTTGTACAACTTTCCCAGCTGTATGCCGTATACACCGCTTTGAGGCAATCAGGAGATTTGCTTAGGGTACGTCTTTCAGTTCAAAAGAATGATTTTTCCTGGCTAGCCGTGAAAACATTCATTTTCACGCCTAGGTACATTAAATACTATGTATTTGCAGTTTACCAACACCACCGGAAACGATTTAGACACTCTACAGTCGTGGCTTGAAGAACTTCTAGCAGCCATTCGTCCAAATGCTGTAGGAATCGTGGATGGTTTTGACATCCACGATGAAATTCTAGGATCAACTTTAGGAGCGTACGATGGAAGAGTATATGAAAGATTGTTTGAGGAAGCAACGAAAAGTCCGCTGAATTCCGAGCCAGTTAATCAATCTTTCCAATTGCATTTGAAGCCTTTCCTCAAGTCCAATCTATAGATTTTAAACTTTTAAATAAAATGGGGCCAGTGTAAGATAGATGTTTTTTATAAATACTCAACGTGTATTACTATTTGGTTGTTATTAAATGATTTTGAATTTTGTTGTTTTTTTCGTCTGGCAATGAAAAAATCTACCAAAAGGTTCTCGCCGGCTTGGATATATTAAAATCTTGGAACCAATTAACATTTTATTAAGGCAGTAATGGAAAATTTGTAACAAACAAATAAAATTTGAACAATATAATCAACTTGTACGTATTCTATCACAGAACTAACGAAAAATACAGTATTGTTCACTCATCACTGTCCATGTCCAGTTGTAGAGAGTCCACACTGTCCGTAGAGGACACACTGCTGCGCACGTTTGCGAACTTTTCTGGAATCGGATCTTCCTCGAGGGATGGAATGACGGGTGAAACCTTAAACCTGGAAATTGGACGGGGGTTTGCATCTTGTACTTTGGTTATGGAAAAGCGGTTTTTAGGCTTCGCGGATTTTGGAGGTGAAACTAGAGACTCCACTTGATGCGAAGCAGAAATGTCTGGTATCAAATACCGAGGTTCACAACTGAGCGATACCTTTCGCGATATTAATCGGGCTGCATTGGCTATTTCCTCGTAACTAGTTTCCCTTAACGTTCTGTTGACGGTGCAAATTCCGTTTATCTTCTTGACCAGTTGTACGTAGGCTTCAGGGTTCTGAAATCATGAATCAGTGGTACAATGTGTCTATTATTGCCAAAAGCAACTCACTGCTCACTAGTTGTCATTTTGCCTTATTTTACTATTTTTATCAAAATGCTTTGGTTTAATGTAATTGTTAACATTTTGATAAGGTCCTTATTTTATTCCCTTTTTAGGAATATGCTGATTGTTAGGGGATTAAAAACTTATAAAGACGAGACATTACCTTATTTTATTCCTTACATGTTGCTTAATAAGGTAAACGTACCAGTTGGAACATTGGCTTCTATTCCACTAATCAAAATGCCCCATAAGGTGCGCGTATCTGGTGTTGGTAGGAATTGAAATTTTGAATCAGCCGATTAGCCAACCCAAAAAGCATCTTTTTACTAAGACATATTTTCTGTTGTCCAAATATACTAAAGTAAACGCATTATGTGTTAAAACCTTCCCTCTGTTATAAGTATGTATTAATGCCAAGATATACCTTACTTTAATTTTTGCTTCATTAGGTAAACGTGCCAATTGTGAGAACATATCTGATTGGTTAAAATTTAAATTTTATAATCATCAAATTCAAGTGCCTTAAGACATTTACCATTTTAACGTATTTTGGTACCATGGACAACGTGTACATATTAAGCCATATAGCAAGAAGAGAAATAAAAAAGAATAACGGGAAGATGTACGCGTTGTTCGTGGACCTCAAAGCAGCGTTTGATAGTGTACACAGGGGAAGATTGTGGGAGCACATGAGAGAAATAACGGGTGTCCTAAAAAAAACCGTACGAAATATTTTTGGTAATAACTCGTGCATTTCTTATCCGATTTTGATGAACCTGGCCTTAAATTGAAGCCAAGGAATCAGGCTTTCGAACTGTCTAAGAAATTACGAAGATGGTGCTGCAATAGTTCTCTTAGTGATACTTGTCTCAAAGGTTCATTTCAGGGGCGTGGGGATTGGTCAATTATCAACCAGTCGTTATGACACTCACATAACTTTGAAGGACGTTCATTTTTCTTTAAGATTCTTTTTTCAGAAGTTAATTTGGTTCACGCATTGACTTTCTGTGATTATTTAAAAAATATGTTTTCATATTCTTCATGCATGCAGAATGACCATGACTAAAGTAACAATGAAGCAACAAGACCTTAATTCTCAGTAATAACTTTTAAATTTCCTCCAATTCGCATCCGCTTGTGTTTTTCATTCAATTAGATCCTCTATTACTGAAAATTAAGCTGAAAATGCATCACTGTTACTTCAGTTATGATCATTAGGCGTGAAAATAAGGGAAAACATATGATTTTTAAAAAATCACAGAAAATTTATTCGTGAATCACAACGAACTTCTGAAAGAAGCTCTTTTGAAGAAAAGTAAACGTGTGCTTCAAGGTTATTTTTATCTCATAACCATTGGTTGTTAACTGACCAATCCCCATGCACATATAGCAAGCCTTTAAAACAAGCAAGGCTAAGGCTACTACGGCAGCGCCATCTGTCATGGTCTCTTGAATGAATCGATAGCCTGATTCTTTAGCTTTAATTTAAGTCCACGTTCATCGAAATCGGTTAAAAAATGGATGAGTTGTCCCCAAAAATATTTCGTTCGGTTTTTTTTAGGATACCCGTTAGGATTGAATGGGAATCTGGTAAGAAGAATAAAAGAAATATATGAGGAAACAAAGAATGTAGTTAGAGTGAATGGAACAGAGAGCGAATGTTTTTGGACGAGAAAAGGTGTAAGACAGGGGTGCCCACTCAGCCCAATGCTGTTTACAATTTTTATAAATGATATTGATGATGTGTTCAAAAAGGGACAGGCAAGAGGTATTCTGGTGAGCAAAGAGAAAGTGTGGTGTTTGGCGTATGCGGATGACCTGGTGATCGTAGCGAATGAGGAGAGAGGGATGAGAAAAATGATAAGAATTGCAAAACCAAGATAATGGTTTTCAGGAATAGAAGAGGGAGGGCAAAAGAAAGTGAATGGAAGTGGAACGGCAGGATAATAGAGCAAGAAAGAGAATTCAAATATTTACGGTATGTATTTAATGAAAGAAACACAACGAGAGCGCATGTTAAAAAAGCAAATAAGGTGGTATGAATGATCTGGGGAATAGAAGAGCGAAAATTTGGGCATGATTTTAAGAGGAAGGGAATAATGTTTGATAGTTTAGCGAAGAGTATGTTGATGAATGGGGCAGAAATATGGGGGTGGGAAGAACAAGAGGAGGTGGAGAGTGCAGGAAAAGTATTTCAAGTGGGTGCTGGGCGTGGATAGAGAGACACCGGGGTATATAATAAGAGAAGAAACGAAAAGGAGCAAAAGGAGAGAAAAAGATAAATGAAAGGAAAGACAAAAATACTATGAGAGAAATGTGTCCGCATGGGAAGATATAGAACGACGCAGAGAACAAGGGAGATGGATGAATGGAGCGATGTGGGAGAGAGATAGAGATATATGTAGATATACAAGAGAGAAGAACACGAACAAAAGAATCAAGGTATAATGCAAAGTATAAGGACATCATATGTGCGGGGCTACCGAGTTACTTGAACAGAGTGAGTGAGAAAGAAAAAAGAATGATAGCGAGATTTAGATGCGGGAATGAGGAGAGAGAAAACAGATTCTGGTTGGAAGAGGAAGGGAGAGTATGCAGAGTATGTGGAGAGGCAAGAGAAACGATAGAACATATGTTGAGAGAGTGCGAGGGAATGAGAGAAGAGGAACGGGAGAGAAAATGGATATTGAATGAAGGGGAACAGGACTAGAATGGATGAGGGAAGTAGAGAGGCAGAGGGAAATAAGGAGAAGGAAGGGAAAAGAAGACAAAAGTGGAAAATAGGAGAGAGAATAAGGACGTTAATTTCATTTAAATATTATTTGTATATATAATAATTATATTGTAACAAGGGCAGGGCTCATTGCAAGCCGAAAGGCAGAAGTAATAAAGTATTGTATCTATCATTTTACACGCATTTTAAGACAATTCAATGATTGATTTGTATACTTAAAGGTTGCAACCAAAAAATTACTTTTAAATTTTTGGTTTAAGCATCACAATCTCATAAAATCACCGATTTTAACTACTTACATTTGCAGATCGGTTTGTTTCGTCAATCTCAATTCTGTATATTTTAGAGGAAGTCAACGCCTGACACAGCCTCTCCAACCCTGGTACCTGAATCGCCTTGTTGCCCTTCAAGTTGATTTTCTAAAACGTCAAAATCATTAGTCATCAAAGGAATTCTCGAGCACACCTGCAACGAAGTGTTATTTTCGATTGCAGTCGCCAAATAGTCGATGCCTTTACACGTCAGCAGTGTACACTGAAGTCCCAATCCTTCCAGTGAAGTAGTCACCTCTAAACCTTGAGTAACATTTGAAATCACCTCATCAGTTAGACTGTTGTAACCGACGTTTAAAGTGTGGAGATGCCTACATTTCTTCTGAAATAATACACAACTAGGGGTGAGATTTTTCCCACTGACTTACAATTATGTTGTTTATTATTGGTCCGCTGTTTTTCGTTAATTGGTTGTTGAATACTAGCAAAACTGAGAGCCCGTTGCTATCCTTCTGCTTTGTGAGACCCTTGGCGAGGACTTCTAGGCCACGATCACCGATACAATTGTTGCTTATATCTAGAACTTTTAAAGTGAAATTTCTTTGCAAGAAACGTCCAAGGCAATCGGCTTCTTTTGTGTATAGTCCTGTTGAGGGTAGATATAGCTCAGATAATGTCACGTTAGTCATTAAACTTTCAACTGGAAAAAAATGGGGCGAATTATTATTACTATCATCAGGAAAACATGCAGGTATGTAACAATGTGAATCGTTTTCATAACATATTGTGTCTCAGTTTCAGTATTTTATTTTTTATTCGCGAAATTTACTATAAATCGGCTATATTGTTTAAATTCACTCCCATTCTGGTAGAAACGCCCCCCCCCCATAAAATAAACGCATTATTTGTTTTAAAACTTTCCATCTGAATGTTAGCAGATTAAAAAGTCGTTAGTGTTGGAACATTTACCTTATTTTATTCCATAAAGTAAACGTACCAGTTGTTGGAACATCGCGGATTGGTTGGAATTGAAAATTTTCTTTTTTTTTAAGCGCAACATAATAGTCCCGAGGCAGTGAACATTTTTGGTATGTTATTTCAGCGAGTTTGGTATGCACTTTTATAGTTATTTTCTTGCTGGAGATGACTAAAACGGAAGTCTGCCATAAATCTTGTGGGACAGGGGCTAATGGTGGCCATTTTAATTTTTCAAAAATTGACATCTCGAAAACGGTAACAGATACGAAATTTTATTAAATTAGAAAAAAGTTGTATTTTTCAGGGTAGATTAAGAATCTGAAAAGAAATCTAAGATATCTAGATTGGTTACTGAAATACACTGAAAAGATTGAAAATTGACAACGTGTTATAACTTGAGTTACTAATCGTCAGATTATTATGAAATTTAAAATAGAAAGAATATAATGAGGCGACAAAAACTTTTCTAAGCCTTCTAGATTAAAATATGACATTTTTCAGTTTATTCAGGAACGAAACCAGATATCTTCAATTTCTTTCCAGATTCTTAATCTACACTGAAAAACACAACTTTTTTTCTAATTTAACTTATCTTTTACGATATCCGAGTTGTCAATTTTTGAGAAATTAAAATGGTTGCCATTAGCCCCCGTCCCGCAAGATTTACGGCAGACTTCCGTTTTAGTAATCTACAGCATGAAAATATTGAAAATAACCAGAAAATTGTTAAATCAAGTTCGCTGAAATGACATACCAAAAATGTTCACTGCCTCCCGGACTATAAGGTAACGCATTATTTGAAAGAGAAATGTGAGCTTGAAAAGTTTCAAAAACTTTTCATTTCATTGAAAAGTTGTTGAAAGTATCAATGCGGTAATAATAAACTTCCACCGACAGCGCCGCCAATTCTAGTCTAGTCTAAGTAGTATCAGTACTCATTGAGCACGGGAAACAGTGAAATGAAGTGAAATACTAGTTAAAAGATGAAAACAACGATGAATTTTATTGTTTAATGCTTTTATTTTGACTTATTAACTTGTTTACCTATTCACTTACTATTTTTGTCATTTAATATTATATTATGTTCTCTATTCAGCTATTGTAGATTTATTTAATTCTGCAGAATACTTTATACTACCGTAGGACAACTTTTCATTTTTTTTTAAACTTTTCAAAATTTCATGAAAAGTTTCAACAAATGTACTTTTCATGAAAATTAACATCTCTATTTGAAAGCTTCCATCTGTTCACCATTTTGACTAGCAGATGCTGAGACATTTACTTTACTCTATTCCTTCAAGCAAAATGCTTCATAAAGTAAAGGTACATTGGCACATTTTTCATTGTTCTGAATTCAAATTTTGAAGCAGCCAATTAAAAAAGGGCAATATTTTTATCGTGTTTCATCCCTTGTGTCAAAGCATACTTAAAGTAAACGCAATATTTGTTAAAACGTTTCTTCTGTCAAAAGGTCCTAAGGCTAAGGCCTTACTTTATTTCCTTTGCTTCATAAGGTAAAAGCACCAGATGCGGGAGGGAACATTTCGAATTAGTTGCGACTGAAATTTTCAAAGCAGCTTATTGAAACATTCATTTATCTTTTTTTATTCCTTGTCCAAGTGAAACATAATCGTACTGTTTGGTAAAACCTTTAAACTCCGTTCAACATTTTGATTGACATTGTCTGTTAAGCAGAATTTCAGGAGAAGTTATCAGCAAAAAACATAGCGTTTGTTTTAACTGAAACTGAAACAAGGTCGAAAAACAAGATATTTCCTAGTAAACAGCACTTACCCAAATAGAAGGAAGGCAACTTGACCAGAGTACAGGAATCAAACCTTAGAACAGTTATTGTGTTATTTTTCTCCACAGCGTTAAGTAACATTCGCATGTAGCTTTCGTTTATGGAAATCCCTTTAAAAGATATCGATTCTAACAGCATCATGTTCATACAAGCGTTACAGAAACACTTCCAGGCTTCTATCTCGTCGAAATCCATAGCAATTTCAATTTCGCACACCGACTCGTAATACTCGAGCATGTTTAGAAGTTCACTAATCGTCTCAGGGGTGAATTTACAGTCGGATAAGTTAATCGTGCGAAAATTCGCTACTTTCAACAAGTCCTCGAGTGTCTCGTTCACTTCGAATGTTATGTTTATCATGTTTAAATTTAGCACGGCGCTGTGGTTTGTGTTGTCTTTTATTTCCTGAAACTCACGTTTTCATAAAGAAAATTCAGTTTTTTACATACTAAAATCTGAGTGTTTATACTGTCTAGTTCTATGGTTTTATGCTCTTTGCAGGAGGCCTGGTATATTTGTTGGATTGTTTCGGCGGACAGAAAACTACCTGAAATTAAATAACAATGTACCAGTACTTGCACTATAAAAGGATATATGACGTCATAGCTCCAACCATTAACTGTGACTTTTGCTAGCTAGGGTATAATGCTGACATTGAAGTCAAATATCGTCTCGACATCTTCAGTAGTTTGGGCTGTAGCGTGATCACAGACTAACCCACATTCACATATTTTTCAATAACCGCTTTTTTGGTGGTATATCATATACATTTTTTTCATTTCAAACATATAGACAATTAATGAACAAATTTAAATGACCTAGCTTTATGATTTCAAGGTAGTAGACTAATACAACCACCGTATGTAGACATTGTGGCCACAATTTTTGATACAACTTAAACATAAGTTAAAAAACTCGGTACATTAAATAGTTAAATTTCGCCTGCTTTATCTGTAAATTTAAATAGAGGGGCAATTCACTCGCCCAAATTTGTACACCTAATCCGGATTACTTTGTTATTAGTGATACTAATCCTAGTAATTTCACGCATTCGCAAGTAATCCTGTAAGTAATCCGCATAATCCTCTAGTAATTTGGCACTCCAGTAGTAATTCTCAATGTAATTCAAGGAATTCTATAAGTAATCCTAGTAATTCCAACAGTAATTCTGCTAGTTCTTTTTCATAAGTTTCTCAAATATTCAAATGTTTTATCAGTGGAAATTGGCATTGACAGTTTGACAACATTACTGACTACTTTAATTGTGAATGGTGAATCATATGGAACAGTTGACCGCATTTGTAATGCGCATGCGCAGTGGTTGAACACGGCTGATGATTCCAAGGTTAATACAGGTAATTTAAAATGTAATTCATGTAATTTACGAGTGTAATTCGAAACAATTCTAGTAATTCTGAATGTAATTCAGGCAATCTTTGTAATTCCACGTTAATCCTAACTCTAATCCTGGCAATCTTAAACAATTTGTACACCTAATCCTGGTAGTGTGATTTGCCCCTCGATTTAAATGATCGTGTTTTTTAGTTAATTTCAATTTCAATTGCAAATCTGAAACGGTCAGCATAGTGTTATCAACTGTCCATCAAAATCCATAGCCTACTGCAGCTTTAGATTAAACTGATTCAAATTCGCCAAAATGCGCAGTTTAGTAGCCATACATTGAATTATCTCGTGGAAAATTGACTTTTTCGTTATTTTGGACAGCTCGGCAACGTCGCAATTTTCTGTGCAGGGACAATGACATTCGCCATAAGGCCACTTTTTGGTAATAATTGTGGTAATTCAGGAAGAATTGTTATATTTTATTGTTTAAATAGTTTGTTGCTGACTATGCACATGATTTTTGATCATTTTTGTGCGTTGATTAGCAGTGTAGAACATAACCTTACTTTCTTAAACTAGATTAAACTGTACTTTAACAAATAAAAATGATCATAAAGGTTCTATCAACATTACAACATTTTATTTTTACCTATACTTTCCAATACTATGTATAAATGTAAAATGATCTCTCCACTAATCTTGTTTATTTTAAATTGCCAAATTTTAGACAATTCTCACCAAAAATCATAGCCCACTATAATAATCAAAATGCAATAGTTGCCCATGATCAGCTGGTGGGGCGGAGCTAATGACGTCACGTAAAAATGGTGAATTTTAATTTTAGTGCAATTTAAAAATGACATACTGATATTCCACGTGCCATTGCAGTCAGGCTCCCGGTAGGTAACCAGTTCAGTCTCCACCATAGGAAAGGAAACCTTCCGAAGACTCCCTGTACTGGAACACTTTCTCCGTAAAATGGAGGGAAGAATTTGTTCCTCGGAAATTTTGTTATTCACCCCATTATGTTCAGTAAAATAAATCGGCTCCAAGGGGGTTCCTAACAAGCTTTCATCAACTGACACTTCTTTATCCAAAATATGTTGTAAGAAATTCTTACATCGGGGACTGGAAGAATCTAAATTGACTTTTAATTTATTGTTTTAAAGCTCCTCAACTTACCAACTTCATAAATGGTGGAGTCGTCAGAGTGAAGGCTTTCTTCTTCGGCAACAGAACTCGTATAACTCTCAGTGGTGCTGTCCAAATCATTTGTCGTCGGAGATAAATCCATTACGTTTAAGATCCACCTTTCTTGTCGTCTTCTATAGGAGAATATAATGAGATTTTGGTGTTTACAAAAATGTTTGGTACCTCGTTTATGGACCATTCTAGCAACGAAATTTAACCCTAATGTCTTATTTTAACGTTGTTTACGGCATTTTAAAAAAAAATCACTTCGATAAACAAAAATAACGCAGAAATAAACTGAGGGACGTTATTTCTCATCCTGTACATTAAGTTTGCGCATTTTGACACTGACAGATAACTGAGAATGAGTATGGAAGAATGAGATCACTGAACTGAAGGTTATGTGACTCGAATGCGTTCGGCAATCCCAGTTAATGAGATTATGAGATGTTATTATTGTTGGTCAGTTTCTCCTTTGCTGTAAAATGTGATATCTATACCACCTAAATAAATATTATTTGTTTTAATAAACTTAAGTCTGATGCGCCATCTATTAGCCGCATCCAGAAGATGAAGTACAACTAGGGCGGTATCTGTAAAAACAAAGTTTTACGGTAGTTATTCTAAGTTTTGCAATATAACTCTAGAAAGGCGTTAAATAGCGCAATTTAATAGTAATTCAAAGCTCTTTTCAGTGAAGTGAAAAGAAACCACAAAATGAAAATTTCGTTCAAATTCAAATCTCCCGCTTTAGCTTCATTTGGTACAAGATACCATCGAGACGTGGCTCTGCATTCGCTGACCGCTTCGGAAAATATTTCGTATTACGGGTTTCTAAACATAATCTTCGTGTTAAAGATATTGTAAAATGTTGAATTTTCTTAAATTAAAAATGTGTCGGAGTGTAATTTGCTGTAAATTGCGAGAAGGATATTGACATTTTGACACTGACAGTGTTAGGTTAGTTTTTTGACAGTTTGTCTGTTTTTGAAGAGAATTTGTTTGTTTTCGACGTGAAAACTGTGTAAATCAGTGAAAATTGACGCTAATTTGTTATTGTATATTGTGCAATAGGTTTCTCTATAAAAAAATGAGTAAACCAGATTGTCGTAGCGAAGACCTAGATGACATCAGCATGACAGCCCCGGAGCTCCACATCCTCTCTAATCTTGACAGGTATTATTGTTGTTGTTTATAAATTTATTAATAACAATTGTTTAGTCGTCAGTATGGTTATCTGTTGTTGCACCTACCGGAGAATGAAAAGAAGCGGGAGTTAGTTATGAAGGTAAGACAAGGGGGTGCAGTTTTCTACTGTCTTTTAGGCTGTTAAATACTTGCAGCTAATGGTGGTGCAAGCGAAGAAACACCAGAGGATTCATGATGAAAATGAGCCGAACAACTATCAACAAGGTTCTAAGAAAATCAGTATTGATCCCAAAACATGGGTCAAGCTGGGACACTTTCATTTGTTATTAGAGGAATATAGGAAAGGTATTTGTATGATTAAAATTAATATGACACTTTTCTAATTGAGATCGTAGCTCTTTCAGCTTATCAGATGTTCTACAAGGTGCAAGCCGACAACCATTGGAGAGACCCTACATTCCTTTATGGACTAGGATTGGTCTACTTTCATTTCAACGCATTTCAATGGTGAGTTTATTTTTATTTCTTTTAAAAGTGCGACCGGGAAATGCATTTTCTTATTGGATGGGAATTTTCTTATTGGATTAGTGAAGGAAGAATGAGGTTCTGCCTTTTATTGTTTCTTCTATTGTTATCCAAAGATAGTGAAAGCCACTGTTTTAAGAATTTCACAAGATAAGGAAAACCAGAAAAAATAAACAAATGCAATTGTGCAAAATATTGAGGAATTTGCACCTCTCTCCCCTACATAAAAATGAAACTACAGCATTGTACGCGTCACTTTTGTTTCGAAGACGTTGCTATGGCGACATCCAATCAGGTTGACTTGAAAGGTGATGTAAGCAAGATATGTTCTAACTGTCTGAATTTGATGTAAACTTTTGGCGCACAAATTACAGTTACAATCTGTTTTTATTTTTTTAAATAATGTAGAAACTTTTGCGTTGCAAATTAAATTAATTGAACAAACATCATAGACATTGGTTAAACTTTGCAAGTATAACAAAAAAAGTGGTCTTTTTTTCCTTGGAAAGGCCCATTCGCAATATAGGGCTGAAGTTTGGTGTGCATTCTGGCCTAGATTGCTTCTAGGCTACGGGGGTGAAAGTTAGAGGTGAAAAACGAAAATTAAAAGTTATTTCACTACTTACCTACGGCTTTCAGTCAAATTATACCAGGGAAGGTAATTTAAAGAAGAAAGGTTTTCTTTAAATTACCTCCATGAAGGCCTTAGGATAAAGTTAGATGTTGCAACTCGAAAAAAATTTCTATACTTGGAGCTAAATTCACCCCTAAGACATCTACAGCTCTTATAATCTCGTATAATCTGAGTTCGGTGTAAAATATTGAACACATGAACTTAATTTATCTGTCTTCGCAACATACAATTTCACTCTCACAATACTCACCCCCAACTCCCACCCAAGAAACAGACATGTAGGAAATTTCACCGTTCAAATCACCTACAACTTAGAGACAAATAAACCATTAAAAATTTCACCCTTTAAACTTTCTCTCTACCCCTTGCAACATCATTAAATGCTTGAATCACATTCCTGAAGAGACTAATTGACCGTCAGAAATTTCACCCCCTGAGTTCGCGCCCTCCACCACCTAACACAAAATGGCATAGAGGAGTTGCACCCTTCAATCAGCCACAACTACACATCTCATTGATAAACATCTTCCAGAGCATAATATGAGGCACTCACTACCACTAGGTGCAGATTGAATAGTAGATTCAGACAATCTTTAAATACAGGGTGGTTTTTTTTCACTGCTCACCACTGAATTGTAAAATAAACATTTGTGGGGATACACATCGCATTGATACAGGGTGGGTAATTTTTCGATGCTCACCATTGGGATCTCCTAAACGGTAAAAGATACGGGGTCGGTTAAATTACAGAAAAGTTGCGCTATTTCTTAGCGATTAAGAATCTGAAGAGAATTTCCCGATATTTTAATTCGTTCCTGAGTTATCACAAAAAATCTGAAAATTGTCAATTTGAAGAAAAATTAATATCTGCCTAACGATTGCTGTTATTTAAATGAAACTTGGAACTTTCATATTTTGGACATCTGTCAATTGAATGGCATTGACAGAAATCTTCCAGGCCTTCTAGATTTTGAATAAAGACCGTCAACTTTTCTTTTTCTTATGGGCGCCATATTGAATTTTAACACTGCCGGATACACAGAAAAATTAGCTTCTCAAAAATGTGACCAACATGGACGTTTTTCAAAAAATATGTGAAAGCCCGAGTCACACGACCGCAAGACGTATTTTATTACTGTTGAATTCAATTGTTTTCATATGTTATAAGAGATTGAAGAAGTCGGCGTACTTTTTTGCAATTGTTTTTCATCTAAATTTAGGCTGATTTTGGAAATAATTCCTTCCAATTTTTAAATTCTGACATCTGCCAAAAAAGTTCATGTTGAGTACATTTTTGAAAAGCCAGTTTTTGTGTATTTGGTGGTGTTAAGATTCAATATGGCGGCCATAAAAGAATCAAAAGTTGACTGTCGTTATTCAAAATCTAGAAGGCCTAGAAAATTTCTGTCGATGTCATTCAATTGACAGCTATAAAAGTTCCAAGTTTCATTTAAACAACATCAATCGTTAGGAAGATATTTTTGTGATAACTCTTGAACGAATCAAAATATCGGAGAATTCTCTTTAGATTCTTAATCATCAACAAATAGCGCAACTTTTCTGTAATTTAACTGACCCTGTATCTTTTACCGTTTAGGAGATCCCAATGGTGAGCATCGAAAAATTACCCACCCTGTATACATCTTTTGAAGAAGATTTAAAATATACAAACTTTATTGGCAACCTTTATATTATTACTTAATACTCAGTCAATATCTTGACGTCAACTCAAACCGATAAGGGTTGCGTTTATAGCATGACGTCATGATAGAGAGAGATAACATGTAAATATTCAATAAGATCAATAAGTTATCAGGAGATCAAAAAAGAATTTGTGGGCTTTGGAATTGAAGCTCATGTCTTTGATTATTATTCGTTTTTCAGTTCCAAGGCCCACAAGGGATGAGTTTTTTCGAATCGCTAAGCAAAACGAATAAGGAATTGAATAGGAAACAGCAATTAAATTCTCCTGATCGTAGTCTGACGTTTTAATTAAGCATTGTCTAAATGTCGGAGGTGCCGCGCATGCGTACTTGCAAAACGCTGTTGGAATGTCAATGTGAGCAATGTATTGTTGAAGTACGGTGCGAATGCACACACAGCGATAGGGACTGCTGGCCTAGAGGTACAGTGCGGTCGGCCCACGGCTGTACGTTTTGCTGCTTAGGTTCGAAACCCACTGACAACAATTCGCGAATTCTTTTTTTTTCAACTTCCATTCAGGTCTATATAGGTCAGGTAAGGTCTGCTTGTTTACAAGCGTAAAAAAATTGCGCGCGGATTTCAACTTCCACTCGGGTGCTGTATTCCATTCAGGTAGTCGTATTGCGCATGCGCGGCACCTCCGATATTTAGACGATGCTTTAATTACATGGATACCTTAGTATTTGTAAGAAAACATTTTTTTTTTTGGAGGAATTATTTTTGTTATCCTGCTGAACAATATTTGTTCATATTGTTCCAAAGTTCGAATAAAAATGCCTTAAGTAGTACCTTTGGGACCAACTAACATTATGAATAATGAAAAACGCCTGTTTTTACTTCTTATAAATGTCCACCAATAATATTCTGCAAGAAATATCAAAATCGATCCAGGTACCCACATAAAGAACACAAATAAACCAAGTTGTTAGTCCGTTTAAATTAGTATAAAAGGAAAAAATAACAAGGTGCGGAGCTCCGGCCCGGTCTTCTGAAACATGCAATCTTTGTTCGCCGATTCCACTAACTGTTCGACCCGACCGGAGAATAGTTTTGATCACGAGGAATGATTTTTACCTGACCTAACACGAAGAAAGTTGAAATTGCAAAGATTCTGCAGTTGGTTTAGTATTTTTGCAAAATGTTTATTTCAGTTTGCGGTTTGTTGTTAACTTCCTAATAATAGGTGTCGAATTAGGTGCTATTTATTAATTAATTTAATGTTAATTAGGAGAAGGGTACATTATCAATATTTGGTGATATGCGTGTCTGTTAGTTTAAACTTTTAAATTACGTAAATTGATTATTGATAATTATGATAAGTGCGTGGTTCATGGACATCATAGGTGGCGGCAGATAAAATTTCGACGTACGTGATTAATAGAGACCGGATTTTTTGATTTTTGGCTATTTGTGGGCATTACAGGCACATTGCTGACACTCAAATATAAGTACCTACGTTTTGAGAAAAATGTAGTTATTTGACACCTATTTGTTGTTGCCTAAAATGCATATTTTAACATTACGCTTCTAAATATTCAAAAAAGGCTTTGATAACACTAACTTTTAAGTTTCAAAATCGCATAATTTATATTTTATGGACAATTTAAAAAAAATCGTTTTAAAGTTTTAACGACCTAAAAATCTTTAGGCTCTGGGTGATTAATTATAGGGGTTTGTTGGACTCTAATTGGGGTTACAATTCTCTTGATCGGTCTTTATTCATATATTCAAGTATTCGAATGAAATTTGGCACACATATACAGTATGATCAACTGCATTATTTGACATTTAGAGAGATTTTGACTCGCTGCCGGTTTCAGCTGAAATGGGCTCTACATTGAAATTTTAAATGGGGTTCTGTATGAAATTCTGCGTATGACAGAATTTCTTTTTCAAATTTCCGATTTCATGTTTTCAGAAAACTTGATTTTGGAAAAAACTGCTTTGCATTCTTTCAAGCGAATTAGGATAAGTGACAGCTTCTGCAGAAGCCGAAAATAAATTTTGATGAGGTGTTTGATGACTCTAAATTAGTTTTTGAGGGGTCACAGCACTCTAGATGAAGAGTTAAAAATCAAGTTTTTTTGAAAACCTATGTCAGAAATACTCAGAATTTAATACGAAACTCGAAAATATTAAGATATACAGGTGTCCCATTTAAAAATTTCCGCTGAAATCGGAAGTGATTCAAAATCAATCTAAATATCAAAAAATTTAGTTTATCATGTAATACGGTATTCTTATTTAAATTATTCAATTTTCCAAGTTTGGTGTCTTAATCTTCAGTTGTTTGGAAGATACGAGTTTTTCTATTACGGATTGCAAATCAATTTTTGGATACAAATTTTGACAACGTCAAAAACGGTGACAGTTAGGTAGGCAAAACGTGGGTCCGATAGGCTCACAATTAAGAGACGAATCCCAATCTATATTCAAAACTTTCCATTTCCATTTAAAATAACAAAGATGGCGGTCACTTCCGGTAAAAGCGGAAGTGCTGGGAGTTTGGGAATATTTTTGGTGTGCATGAGCGATTATGGTATAGCACCAAATTTCAAAATGCTATTTCAGGTGGATCGCCAAAAGTTTCTAATGAACGGTCTTCGTGAATCACCCTGTATGTGTGCTCAATTTCATTGGAATATTTTAATAAATGCGAAAAAAGGGGGGAGCCTGGTTTCGTTGACACCCGGTATATTCATATTGGATTTCAGAAACTACAAGTACAATATGTATGTATATTAAATTTTTTTCTAAATAAGAATTCGTTTTTCTTAAATACTGATAAAAGTTGAGAGTACCTACAGTCGAAATAGTCTGAAAATACGTGGAGGTTACTTGAAAATACTGGGAATTATTTGGAAATATGTACTTTTACGTAAGGAAGCTGTTGTCTCTATATTTCTAAGCCACCCTGTATGGATTCCTGCTTTTCTATACAAACTTCCGGTTTCTCAAAAAAGGGTTAGAGGATGATTTAGAGTGTCTTGTAAGTCAGAAATCAAAGAGTCGGATAATTTTCTAGTTTTTACACAGTTTTCACAAATGGCAGTTGTCAGCTGTCTGTCATATGAACTTAGAAAAAGAAAGCACACGTTTTTTTAGTACGGTATTTCATATATAAAATTATCAAAAATATGTAATTAAGAGGGTTTAGAATGAGAAAAGACTGACTCAGTTGCAAAATTATGGTAGAATCAAGAAATCAAGTTGGACATGCTCTCGACTCCACGTGTTACGTCTCTTTCCTTACTAAATCGCACCCAACTAAGCGATTGGTGAAAGTTTTTTCCAGATCCGTCCATTACCGACTGAGATAATTGAATTTTTTCTGTAAAAATTAACGAAAACCTTGCTTAAAATTTACTTCAAATTATCAAAAATATGTAATTTGGAGTGTTCTGAATGAGAGAAAACTGATTCGGCGTAAAACTATGAGCAAATAAAAAACAATGTGGCCATGTCTGGAGTAACAAATATCGTAAACCCCCGGTGTTACGCCTCTTTTTTCACTAAATCGCGCTCAACTAAGCGACTGGTGAAGGTTTTGTGAAGATTCAACCATTACCGATCGAGAAAATTGAATTTTTTCTGTAAAAATTGACGAGAATTTTGCTTAGAAGCTAAATTTAGTCAAAATTATCGAAAATATGTAGTTTAGAGGGTTCAGAATGAGAAAAGACTGAGTCGGTTCCAAAATTATGGAAAAAAACAAAAAATCAAGGTGGCCATGCCGGGATAAGACTCATCGCAGACCCCACGTGCTAACCCTCTTTCCTTACTAAATCGCACCCAACTAAGCGATTGGTGAAAGTTTTGTCAACATCTATCCATTACCGACTGAGAAAATTGAATAAAAACTGACGAAAATCTGGTCTAAAAGCTAAATTTGTTTCAAATAATCAAAGGTATGTAATTTAGAGGGTTCAGAGTGAGAAAAAACTGAGTCGGTTCCAAAATTATGGAAAAAAACAAAAAATCAAGGTGGCCATGCCGGGATAAGACTCATCGTAGACCCCACGTGCTTACCCTCTTTTCTTACTAAATCGCACCCAACTAAGCGATTGGTGAAAGTTTTGTCAACATCTATCCATTACCGACTGAGAAAATTGAATAAAAACTGACGAAAATCTGGCCTAAAAGCTAAATTTGTTTCAAATAATCAAAGGTATGTAATTTAGAGGGTTCAGAGTGAGAAAAAACTGAGTCGGTCAAAGTCAAGGTGGCCATGTCCGGAGTAAAAATTATGGTAGACCCCACTTGTGACCCATTTTTCCTTACTAAATCGCATCCAACTAAGCGATTGGTGAAGCTTTTGTCAAGGTCCATCTATTACCTGCTGAAAAAATTGAATTTTTTATGTAAAAATTGGGGGGCAAACCGCTGGGGATGTCAAGTGTACAATTTAGGGGGAAGTCCGGGGATTTCAGAGGGAAGTCCGAGAATTTCAGAGGAAAGTCCGAGGATTTCAGGGGATGTCTGATGTACAAAATATGGTTAGCGGTTTTCCCCCCAGTAAAAATTGACGAAAATCTAGCTTAAAAGCTAAATTTACATTAAATTATCAAAAATATGTAATTTATAATGTTCAGAATGAGAAAAGACCGATTCAGTTGCAAAAGTATGGAAAAATCAATAAATCAAGTTGGCCATATGCCCTTAGTAAAAATTATCCTAGTCTCCACGGGTTATCCCTCTACTAAATCGCACACAAAGCGATTGGTGAAGACTTTTTCAGGATCCTTCCATTACTGACTGAGAAAAGTGATTTTTTTTCAAGTCGAAAACCTTAGACCCATTTCTTCAAAAAATGTCATTTTAGTGGCAAAAAGGCTCTTTTTTTTAATTTCTCTTATAGCAAAATTTTTCTTAGCAAAAGAGCATATTATTGTTATTGAGTTCGATAGCTGTTGCACTTTCGGATCAAAAACCTTAATGCCATTTTTTCAAAAAATGTCATTTTAGGGGTGAAAAATATCGTCATAAGTTAATTTATTCCTGCTGATAAATTTTCAAATTCTGTGAAAAAGTAAAAGTTTCTACCGTCTCCGACACTGCCACTTTTTTAAAATTTCCAGCAGTTTTACATAATCTTGTACTAGCACTAGACTGGACTAAAAGGGACCAACCTCTTGACTAAATCGGACTAAACTGGACTAAATCGGACTAAACTGGACTAAATCGGACTAAACTGGACTAAATCAGACTAAACTGGACCAAATCGGACTAAACTGGATTAAATCGGACTAACGGACTAAATCGGACTAAATCTAAGGGTGTACCGCGGACAAACGCAGTGGTTGCCCCCTCGAAGAAAACCTTGCTTTTTGCTTGAAAGTTACATTCCCTAAAATTTTCAAAAATATGTAATTTAAAGGATTTCGAATAATAATAATAATAATGTATCGGGTGTCCCATAAAAAACCGGACAAAATATTTTTAGGAATAAGTTGACCATTTCTTAACCGATTTGGAGGAGCGTGGTGTTAAATGAAAGCTAAAGAGTCAGACTTTCGAACCTCACGAGAAACTACGACAGATGGCGCTACCGTAGTATTCCTACTGCTATTTGTTTTTAAGGCTTACTTTAGGCGCGTGGGGGTTGGTCAGATAACAATCAATCGTTATGAAACTCAAGGGGCCTTGAAAATCGCTCTTTTTTCTCTAAAAATCTTTTTTCAGAAGTCGAATTTCGTTACCCATTAATTTTCTGTGATTTTTTAAAAACGTATCTTTTTACACCTTAATGCCTTATAATAAGTAAAGTTTGTGATGCATAAACAGCCTAATTTTCAGAAATAACTCTCCAATTTGTTCCTCACTAGAAGTCACACCTATGTTTTCATCAAATTCAATAATTTATTACCAAAAATTAGTTGTTTGTGCATCACAAAACTTACTTATAAGGCATTAAGGCATAAAACGATACATTTTTAAAAAATCACAGAAAATTAATTTGTAAACCAAATCGAATTATGAAAGAAGATTTTTAGAGAAAAAAGAAAGATTTTCAAGGCCGTTTGAGTTTCAGAACTATTGATTGTTATCTGCCCAATTACCACGCGCCTAAAGTAAGCCTTGAAAACAAATAGCAGTAGGAATACTACGGTAGCGCCATATGTGGTAGTTTATTGTGAGGTTCGAAAGTCTGACTCTTTAGGTTTCATTTAAGACCACGCTCATCCAAATCGGTTAAGAAATGGTTAACTCATTCCTAAAAATATTTTGTCCGGTTTCTTATGGGACACCGATATATCGACCTTCGTACATATTATGAAGAATGATAAATAATTGATCTGGCTGCAAAATTAGGCTAAAATATTTAGCACCTCGCAGGCCCTAAACTACTGAGCGGTCTCCGGCCATAAGTTTATCTGCTGAGCATACAGTACAGCGCGTTCGATCCCCATTGAAGCAATGTCGCTTTATATATTTCAACTTCAAATTAGTTTGCCAGTTTTATTATGTAGGTACTAGTCTTTTTTTTTGATTAAACTCTCATCTGATTCTGGAAAATCGCATGAAACTTGACCGATCCGAAGTGTACGTTAAAAATAGTCATAACGGTACCTAATAAAAGTGCAGCCATGAAAGTGCCTCGGCGAATTTCGATCGAAATTAGAATTTGTTAGAAATGCACATGGAAGTGGGTTAATGGTGTATTTGCATTCGCCCTTGTTGCCATGTCGAATCGATTGAGCAAGAAAGTAAGAAAGACAAAGTGAAATATCGGATGGGCGATTAGCGGCGTGTACACTGCTCAGTAGTAGGTACAGCTGAACCAGCAATTGCGTAATAACCGTGCAAGTGCAGTTGAACAAAGGACATTGCCTGTCGAGAGTCGAGCCCCCGTCCGAAGTTAGGCTTGCGCTTTACGAATGGCCGAAGTGAACCGAACGCATTCTCGTATGTCGTATGCTATGACTACTCGCAAGCTACAATGACTCCTAGGTCCTGGGATGTTAGGAATAATGCGTTTGTTGGCTCGTAGGTATTTCCTTTGATCCGCCCCTGAATCAGCCGTGCGTCCACGGCAATTCCGTTCAGTTTCAGTAGGCTCGGAGGTTCGCTGGGTACGGTGTGGTGTGGTTAGAAGTGCGTATTTTTTTTTAGTTTGTTTATTATCATTTCGAAACGTAGCGTTCTAACTTTAGTGTTGTGATTGTTTTGTTTGATCTGAGTGACTTTCATTGGATTTACAATATTTTATGCCGGGACTAACGGTGAGTCGTTTTTTCAAAATCACCCGCCAAGTAATTCCGACTACTGTTATGTTTAGTAGTGAAAACATCCGCCATGTTGCTTATGACATATCTCACGTCATTCCTAACGCGCTTCCGCAATAACATGACGTCACATTGTTAAAACCCGCGATATTGTCTTACCCCCCTCGCCCCTACCCGAAAATTTCGGGTAACTGTAAAAAATCATGTTGCATTGTGTTTTGGGCAGATGTCATCCGAAGGGTCGAAACCCTTTGTGTCCACCCTCTTCCTAAAAAGTATTTACATAATGCGTTGAGGGTTCGTCTGGGTGCCTACGTGAGATTTTGTGCGTAGTGCCCCGCCACCTATAAGGGGGATCGTTCATTAAATACTATCCGGTCTGGTTTGGGTGAATAACCGAAAGTATTGATTTCTGTAGGCACTCTCTTTATTAGAAGAAAACGGATTCGGATTTGTTTTGCATCTGGTTTGGGTGCATTTTTTTTTCTCTCTGGTGCATGGTGCGTCCGTCTATACTATAACCTTGATCCATCGCGTCAATGACCTAGAGTTCTACCTGTCCAAACATACCCAACCGACCGTACCATCACCAGTCTAGAGAGGTATTGTTAGGAAAGACATCTTTGGCAGGTCGCTGTATTGTTTGTGAAGGCGATCACCTGCGCAGATGGTCTTCAACAGCTGGCTGTCCATGTCCATCTGCTTCCGCACATGTTGATATTATCTATTTAGTCGATTATTTACAATTTTAAGAATTGCCTCCCTCGCTCGAGGATTACAAGACCCTCAAAATCGGGGAACAATAACCGCAGGTATACGGTAATACTGTCTTTGCCTCAGGTAGTACCTACCCAAAATTTTCGACCAATCCGCAGCTGCTAATAATAACTACCTAGCAATATTCAGTATGTTTCATCTCCCGCAACGCTGTTTCATGATATTTTGGCTTCAGACGATAACAAACCCAAACCCACAATTTGCCCCAATCTAAATCCACGTCTAGAAGAGGAGTTTAGCCCTTGATCCTTGATATACTGAGCGTCTCAGGGTGATAAAGTTCCATTAATCACATCAGATTGAAGAGAAACGCTTGTAGGGGTGCCGCCGAAGGCCATGTTTCCATTGCCTCTTTCTTTTTCTGACGAGTGATAAAATGAACCCCCGAGACAAGATTTATCGAAATTGGGAAACGTAGAAAAATTTATTTCTCATTCAAGAGGGAAAAAATCCAAAGTGAGGGTCAATCAAGTTCCAACTTATTTTAATCTCCCCACAACGAATATAAAAATGAGAGGTTACTGCAATCACTCCAAAATTCGAAATTGAGATAACGTCGGATCTTTACGTTTCAAGGTCCCAGGATCACGAAAAAGTGGTTTTTAAAAAATTTATGTGAGCAAGATTTCTCGAAAACTACCGAACGGATTTTAATGAAATTTGGAATGGGGGTTAGTGTTCGCCCTCTGGCTCGCCTTCTGGTGAGTCCAGTTAATTTTCTTGCCGATTCGCAAACGCCAAGTGCCGTTTTGACACACCAACTATGTTTGACTCATGAACACCAATTTTTCAGCACATGGAAGGTCTTCAAATTCTGTATCTAGAAATTTATTCGCACTTACCGCCTTTTTGGCATAAAATCAAAAAAATCGAAAATCGAAGAAACATTAAATAACACGCTAGACTCCAAACTACTATATCGATTTGGCTGAAATTTGGTAAGTAAAGGTACCGTTACCAGCCGAATAGCTGATCTAATTTTCGTGGCAATCGCCGAACGGAAAGTGGCATTTTGGCATATTAACTTTGAAATTTGAATGATAACCTCTCATTTTCTTTATCAGGACATGCAGTGTCTTCAAATGTCATCAAACTTAATGCCCTTTTGGCAAAGAATCGTAAAATTTTGAAAAATTCCAGAAAACGCTTTAAGGTTGGTGGAGTAAAATTGAGGTGTAGCAAGCGTCAGGAAAATTTCTTTGATTTTGGCGACATGGGCCAGTAACAAGTGCCTTTTTGGCATGTCATCTACGAAATTTAAAAAATGATAACTTTTTCTTTATCCGAGGGGTCGATCACTATGGGAAATAATTGTACAAAATTTGTTCAATAACGGCAGTGGCAGGCGGTATTCTGGACAACAAGAAGTAATAAGTTGGGTAATAACGGCAAAAAATTTGGCAATACAAAATCGACGGATGTCGGCATGGTTCGTCCATACGCGAAATACAACTTGCAAAGTAAAGTTTTTACAAGCAATTTTTTACTTGCAATTTCAGTGGCCAAAAACAGGTAGAAAAAGATTTTTTTTGGGAGATTTGTCCGGTATTGCTCAAAAAAAACCCGGCATATTCAACGCTTTTACTGCCCAAGAAAAATGACAGTTCAGTCAATCGTAAATTATGTATATTTTATATTGCCATAACTGCCACTTTTTTTTTGTTTCACTGAAACTGTAAAGACGTTGAATCTGCCTTTTTTTCTGACACTTGACAAATCTCTCCACCTTCCATTTGGTCAAGTTGTAGTACAATCTATTGCAAAGTTTACTTGTTCTGCCAAAAAACAAAAAACTCAAATCTTGACGATGTCATGTCTACGGCAAGTGAATAACGTTTGTAAACAGAGATAAACAGTATGAAAAAAATATGTGGGCAATTTCGGTAATAAGTAGGCAATTTCGGCAGTGAGTAGGCATTTTCAGCAGTAAATGAGCATTTATGGCTATTAGCAATAACGGGAATTTAGGCAATTTCGGCAATACTTGTACAGTCGAAAAACTAAATAATGCACTTTGTGCTGATTTACTGAACGAATAATTCTTTATTGGCACATAGTTTGAAGTTTTTTGACCCACCAACACAACCCCCAACTGGTGCTGGTTCTAATGAGGTCGAAATGCACCGCTATCCAAGGCTGGCGTTCCAAATTACGAGCTTAACTCTCAAGAGCCGAGTGCATGACTTAGTTTTCCGACTGTACAAGAATTTGAATAGTGGGTGACCCGAGGGGTGACCCCTCGGTTTTATCAGCGCATGAAAGGTCTTCAAATTCTGTTTCGAAAAATGCAATTAAAGTCAGTGCCCTTTTCGCAAAAAATGAGCAATATATCTGAGGCTTGATGCAAGAAGGGCCAATGTGATATTTTCAGAATTAGTGTTTTTTAACTTTTTTAAATTATTGACTTAGGATATTAATCTGTAAACAAAACCACACTTTAATGACAAAATTTAGTATTAAATTAACTTGAATATTGAATAATTTCGGTTACAGAATTATAATTAAAAAAAAGCTAATTTTGAAAATGTCACATTGGCCCTTCTTGCACCAAGCCACAGAAATAATAAACATTTTGAAAAACTCCCGTAACACTTAGGACGTAGACTATGGATTGAAAACAGGATTGGACCATTCACCAAGTGGGGAGGTTCTAGCCGCTTCCGTAGCTGCCCATTATTTGGTTTTAACAATTTGTCGTCCCTGTACATCACAATTCCCAAGTGGTCAATCGCTCGTAATTTCCAAATATCTAGTTTTCATTAATTTCGGACTCGATTTCCGAGTACTTAATTTCCACAATTTCTCATGCTTGTACACCACAATTTCCAAGAGGGGTTAACCACAAAGCAAATTAGTGTACCCTTCGAAGAAAAATAGTTTAAGATTCCATTGTGTTTTTTCCACTTTCCACTTTTAGTTAGGTACATTATGTCGCTTAGAATATTGGCAGATAGATATAAGTGATATAACTCTGTAACAATAAAGCCTCGACGTACTGTTTAACTTTCATGGCCTACTTGATGTTAAAAGCTGCTGTAATCTTTCTGTCTCCTTTTTTGTATTAGTTTATTGTAGTTCCAAAGAAACTAAAATTTGCTTTAAAGCATTTGGTCCTTTTCACTACAAAACAACAAAAAACACCCCAAAATCACTAAGTTGACCCCTCGGAGAAAAGTAGTTTAAGATTTGGAAAATAAAATACTGGCAACTAACAGTGACTTTCAACTTTTAGTTGGGTTGACAATTAAGTCGGCCGCGAAAATTAAAAGGCACATCAAGACTTTACTGATACCCACAGATAAGAGGCGAGTTAAGAGGTTAACCACAAGGTAAATTAGTGTACACTAGGCATAAATTGTAAAAGAGAAAATCGGAAAAAATAGATAAAATTGCAAAAAATACCAAATTGCTAAGGTGGCGGTTCACCCCTCGTGCTCATAATGTTAAAAAAATTGTAGGCTAGTAAAATTTTATAATTTTTTTTTCCTTTTCGATTACGAAATGCTATTTTTGGAGCATTTTAAATACAAACAGACTAATGAAAACATTTTTTATTGGACACCCTTGTAGAAGCAAAATTCTAGAAGTTTTTATTTTCCTTGGACCCAACAAGCTTGATAGTATGTATCCTTTGTCTTTATCGAGGTATTTATGCATACATCTGCCCCGCATCCAGCTCTGTTGTTTCACTTTTTATTCAGAAAAATAAAAACATCATTAAATTTCTACATCATTATACATTTAAAAATTGGTATCGATGAGGCACCTTTTATAAAAAAACTATGTTTATCCCTCGGTTTATCCACATATTGCCGCTGGTTTGTGTCAACTTTTTAAAATAAAGTTGTTATTTGTCGACACTAATTACTCATTGTAGAAAATTCGTGAAAATTGCTAAAAAAAAGCTGGAAAAAAAAATTCCAGAGGCGCAAAATGGTTAACTCCTCGGGCGAAGGAGTATCCTAAAGTTGATTTTTAAAATTTTTTCAGTTGCTAGCTTTCTTTTACCTTCAGGTAACGGACGAATACCGCGCAGAATCAAATTCAAGTCCAATCGATCAACTAATTAATATTCAACTCGATATTCAACTTCGGGTGAACATTTTCATATTTCTAAGCTGTACAATCTACAGCAATCCGAAGCGAGAAATATAATGTTTAGAATTGAGATCAATCAAAAGAAATCAAAAAATTGCGAAATTTTCTAGAACATGTCTCCAAAATAAACAGAAATTACATCAATATTACAAGGTGTTGTTATTTTATCAAATTTTAACGAAATATACAGGGTGTTTCAAAATTACAGTGCCAAACTTTTACCGCAGTATCCTTAGACGAAAATAAGTGAAAAATGCTTAACTATGGCATGAAATTTATATTTAAACTTTTAAAATGGCCTTAAAACGAGCGGTTGGTAGCTTGGAAATTTTGGCGTACCGGCATCCCATTAAAAATTTTTGTATTTTCTTGATATTTTGGAAAATTTGTAGAAATTTAGAAATTGTGTTGTACAAATTTTTACCCAGTTATCAACTCGCCGTAGAATATTTCTGTGAAAAATGTTTAGGATAAGAAGGTTATTTTACCAAATTTTCTTCCAAAATTTCGAAGTAGATCATTAAAATAGTTCGTTGTCATCATCATTGTTACATTTTTTCGTACTTATTTCTCATTACAATTTTGTTCTTATTTTCATCTGGCGATACTTTGGTAAAAGTTCGTTCTTCTATTCTAAGACACTCTGTATAATGAAGATGTTGGAATTATAAATATGTGTAGGTGTAGTCTAGTAAATCGTATTTCTTATTTATTATTATTGCGACTGACTGTATCTATTTAGAAATCTTCTTTCCTGGCTTCTTTTTTAACTTATTTTTTTCTGTTCCTACTTGTTCGTGAGCACATTTAGCGAAATCCCAGACCCACGGCTTGGCACGACGACAAAGATATTAAAATTAATGTCACCAGTTCTTTTTTTGTAAAATAAAACCAAAAACCATCCAAGCACGTGGCCGTCAAATCGTCGAGTTTCTGGCAACCATCTGGCCCCAGCGGATGTCTCCCCGTCAATTGTAATGGCGATCCTCAAAATTTACGACTTGAAAATAGTTCCAGAATTCCTGCAGGTACTACCAACAGCCGAGTGACAGAATGAGTCAAGTATTTCGATTTGACACAGTAATTATGTAAATGAGTCAAACTTCACGTGCAGGATGAAATATAAATCTTCCACGAAGGCATAAAAATAAATCAACGTGACGTTGTTGGTACCGGAAGTATTTACGCGTGGTTGGGACGCACGCACCATGTCAGCTTGCAATATGCCACCTGTTAGTTTTCACCTTGATTCCGACAAAGCCGATCCAGAAAAGGAAGCGATTTGTAATGTTTCGAGAATTTATTAAACAAAGGAAGTCTAGTAAAAACACTAAATACTATTCAAATAATTAAAAGTTGGGTTTTTGGCGGGTACGACTTTCCTGGTGGAAATAAAAATCCCGGTCTGATTCATGGTTTGAAATTGTTTCCTGCGAATTTTTGCGGCTTTTTAAGAGACTGCAGTACTGATGATTTAGTAGTTCTTGGCCGGTACTCAGTGTTTGCGGTACACATTCTGGTGAGTTCACGTTTTCTCATCTTTTTTTCATTACTGTACATACCGAAATTTGGAACGGTAATGAACCAAAGAGGTATTATTTTATGCCGTCGTAAATGTTTGAGGGGACGACGCAATTGATAATTTTTATTTATTTTTGCCTAGCTGAACGTTATTGTTAGTAATTCCGGAGTAATTCTAAAAATTGTTGCGAGAAAATCGTTTTGGACTTTTTTGGAAATCTCTGGGATTCCTTGAAAGTCTGGAATTCTTTATAAATCTCAGATGATACCTAAATATCGTTTTTTTTAACCATTCGGAAGAGGTCAGAAAAAAAAACCGCAAACATCGCCAAAAATAGGCAATGTTTACGTGCCGATATCTCAAGAACCATAACAGTTATAATCGCGGATATTTCGTGTAGGGAAATTTTGTAACAAAAACTGAAAAACCAAAATTTAGTTTCGAAAATACGACGGTGATTTCCTATACAGGGTGTCTCTTTTAAAGTGTCAGTTAGCGATATTTAGAGCAGCTGAACGAAAATTCACACTGGTCTGACTCACTTCACTTCCGGTTATACCGGAAGTGGCCGCCATGTTTATTATTTTAAATGGGAAGCCTATGCTTTGACTCTAGATTCGAATTGGCCCCTTAATTGTCAGTTTATTGCACCCCCATTTTGCCTATCTGCCATAGTTTTCGACATGTCAAAATTTGTGTAAAAAAATTGTTTTTATCCGGCAATAGAAAAATTTGTATCTTCCAGACGGTTGAAGATTAAGGAATCAAACTTGGAGGGTTGAAAGTACAAGGTTTGAGCTTTCGGCTGATGGCTCACTCGTTCATGTTGACATAACAACATGGTGGACATTTATTTTTAAAATGGCGTAACGAAATTGTCCACAACTCAATTTTTTCAAATGCGAGTACAATAATTTTATGCATTCAAAAGATGCAAAATTAAATTCTCTGCAGGCTAGTATTAGCATACCTCTTTTCAAAAATTTGTCTTAGAGCTTGCTTGGATAATTTTTTTTAATTTGCACGAGTACATTTATTTCAAATATTTTCAAAAATATTGAAAATAGGTATAGAGAATGCCAATACTAGCCTAAAGAGAATTTGATCTTGCTTCTTTTGGATACATAATATTATGGTAGTCGCATTTGAAAAAGAAATGGGCAGCTACGGAAGCGGCTAGAACCTCCCCACTTGGTGAATGATTTAATAATCCAACCCCCATAAATTTCAATTCAGTCTCTACCTAAGTGTTTTGGTAATTTTTAAAATTTTTTATTACTTATTGCCAAAAGGGCACTAAATTTAATTGAATTTTTGAAATAACATTCGAAGACTTTTCATGTGCTGATAAAACAAATGGTGGTCATATTTCAAATTTCATAGACGCCATGCCAAAAAGGCACTTGTTATTGGTCGTTTGCCACCAAAATTAAGTAAATTTTCTGACTTGCTATACCTAAATATTACTACTGGTATTTTTCAAAATTTTATGATTTTTTGACAAAAGGGCACTAAGTTTGAGGACATTTTTGGAAACGAGATTTGAAGACATTTCATGTTCTGATAAAGAAAATGGGAGTTTAATAGTCAAATTTCAAAGTTGAGATGCCAAATTGGCACTTGCCGTTGGCCGATAACGAGGGGTTGGCCACGCGGATTTTTCGTGTACAAAGTACTGCGCTCATGCCATACTGCTTGGTACTGCGCGATACTGCTTCGTACTGCGCGATACTGCTTCGTACTGCGCGATACTGCTTGGTACTGCGCGATACTGCTTCGTACTGCGCTCGATACTGCTTCGTACTGCGCGATACTGCTTCGTACTGCGCGATACTGCTTCGTACTGCGCGATACTGCTTCGTACTGCGCGATACTGCTTCGGACTGCGCGATAGTTCTTTGTACTGCTATGGTAGTTTTACCTACACAACATACCTAAGGAGAGTTATTATACCAGTTTGGGTTTGTTCAGTTTGTACCTACCAAATTGGGTAAGTGAAATTTCTTTTTTCCGGAGGAAATCAATCGTATTTCCATTCATCATGGCCTACTAATTTTGACAAATCGTTTACATTCACTTGCACTCGAGTGTACACTAAAATGGCAGAAACTGTGAACACATTTTTAGAACCAGAATTTGATCGCCTTTCTAATGGCGACATAAAAAAGGAGGTCTTGTATTTAAAATTTTAAGTTGATATGCTTAAATCGGACTTCCCGTGGGCCAATTGCTTTCAAAAGCCTTTCAGAATTTGAAGACCTTTCTGATGGTGACAATAAATCTTTCAAAAACTTGTTTTTAATGGTCAAATGAGAGAATAATTTTAAATTTGGAAATTAGTGTGCCAAAACGGCACTTTCCGTGAGTCGATTGAATTCAAAATTTGTTCAGCTCTTCGACGTGTAATACAATCCCCATGTGCAAAATTTCAGCCAAATCGGTTCAGGGGCTTGGGCTGTACCGCGATATTAAAGTCCGATAAAAATCAATTTTTTTTTTTATTTTTGGTCAAAAGGGCACTAAGAATGAATACACTTTTAGAAGCAGAATTTGAAGGTCTTCCTTATGGTGACGTGAAAAATGGGGGTTTGCATTTAAAATTTAAAAGTTGATGTGCCAAAATGGCATTTCCAGTTGCACGATTGGATCCAAAAGCTTTTCAGATCTAAGTTAGATTACGAGATGCCTATGTTCCAAATTTCAGCCAAATCGGTCTAGTAGTTTTGGCTGTGGCGTGATTACAAACGAACGTACGTACGTACAAACGTACGTACCGAGGTACGTACGAGCGTACGTACATACACACAGACACATTTTAAAAACCCCTTTTTTGGGTTCCTGAGACCTCAAAACGTAAAGATCTGGTGGTATCTCAAATTCGAAAATTTTAGTGATTGCAGTAACCTCCCATTTTTTTAAAATTGTGATGGGGTTGGGGAGGTTAAAAAAATCGAAAATTTTGGATTGCTTAGGTAGGTACTGTAAGGGCTGGCTTTATTTCTCTGAGAGAAGCCTTCCTTGAAAAAATAAATGTGAATACGGTTTGAATAAATGTGAACAAAGCTGGCAATATTTTCATTTATTAGATTTATTATTAATTTTAAATATATGTAGATTATATAGATTATAGAAATGCAAAACAAAACTTAGAACTTAGGGGGTGAATCTGTAACTTTTAACGTTATATTAGAGCGATGTTATAATGTTAAATGTCAGATAAACAATTCATTTTCTGTCATTAACATTATAACAGTGCTTTAACATAATGTTAAAAGTTACAGAATCAGTCAATTGCGAAATTGACTAAATAGGGCTGTCCCAGAACGCTCACACCACCTTTCAGTTGAGTATTCAGCATTATATTCTCCATTGCTGCGTGTTTATGAAAATTCCCAGGGTCCAATAGTTCTCCAGTTATAAGAGATTTAAGACCTCTTAAATCTCTTATATAACTGATTGGGTCCTGGAAATTTTCAAAAACACGGATCGACTCAGAATTTAGTGCAGAATACTCTATTAAAAGGTGATGCGAGCGTTCTGGGACATCCTGTGTATTTTCCGTTTCACTAATACACACCAGTGGTGCTATTGCGAAGGGAAATAGAACAAAGAAGTCCAAGAAGAAATCGCTATACATTAAAAAAAAGACAAAAAATCGGCAAAATGACGTCACATGCACGTCTAAAATAATGCACTACTTACCAAAGGCGTTTTTTCTCTGTTTTATGTATTGAAATACAAACTTGCATTTGAAAGCATAGAAAATAATCTTGTTTTGTATTGAAATACTTTCAAAACAATGTCCAGATTTGAATCGTCCTTTCGAGAAAAATTTGAAACTGACAGCAAAAGTAACAGTATTTCAATACAAATTTTAAAAAATAGTAAGCTGGCCAATCATGAGAGCCAATTTGTATTAATTTTTATTGAAAAACATAAAATCGAAAAAAAACGACTCTGTTACTCCGTATACATGCACACATTTAGCTCGAGCTAACTAAGCTCGGTACTTTTTAAACAGGGTTCTACGATATTCTGCGGCGGTGGTAGCCTTTGAATTATAGTTCTCCCTTCGAAATCAGATAGGCAAGCTATATTTCAAAGGCTACCACCGCCGCAAAATCTCGTAGAACGCTGTTTAAAAAGTACCGAGCTTAGTTAGCTCGAGCTAAGTGTGTGCATGTATACGGAGTATATGAAGAAAAGCTTATGCTACTGCACTAAAATTCTCGGAGTAATTTACTCCGTATACATGCACACACTTAGCTCGAACTAACTAAGCTCGATACTTTTTAAACAGCGTTCCACGAGATTTTGCGGCGGTGGTAGCCTTTGAAATATAGCTTGCCTACCTGATTTCGAAGGGAAGACTATATTTCAAAAGCTACCACCGCCGCAAAATCTCGTGGAACGCTGTTTAAAAAGTATCGAGCTTAGTTAGGTCGAGCTAAGTGTGTGCATGTATACGGAGTAAATGGCAAAATCATGAATAATTAATAAATTATGTGCAATGTAGGTACAGTCGAGAAACTAAATAATGCACTTTTTGTTGATCTGTTGGCCGGATAACTCATTATTTGCACACAGTCCGACACAGTCCAACTGGTGCCGGTCTTAATATCAGATAGAAATCACCAGTCACCACTGTCGATGATGGTGTCCCAAATTCTGTGCGTAACGCTCAAGACCCGAGTGCATGACTTACTTTCTCGACTGTACTAGTGTAGTTTGGCTATGAAACAGTTTGGCAAATATATCTCCGTCTGCGAGATGCGCAGATGAAAGAAAGCAATGGGAGATATCAGAAAGAGAGCGGTAGACCTGCAACGTCGTATAGTACTATCCGTGCAACAAGTTTCTTGAAATTACGAACGGGCTCTCACCCGCTCTCACGCATCGCACCCTGCATGCCGTTAACAGTTGAACATACTTTTTACTAGAGTGTACCGATGTTCACTCCCACCACTAAGTTTATCCACCGCGCACCCGCGATTCAGGAACGGAGATATATTTGGGAAGATATGTTAATATTTTAAAAAATCGCGCTTCTTTAAAAGAAGTAGGTACCAGAAAACATCTTTATGGCCTTTCAATATTCCTAATTCACGAAACTAGTTATGATACAAGTAAATCTTTAGGTATAAGTTTATAACCAAAAATAATTGACAGTTGGCAATAATTGTATGTAAGCGAGGGAGAAGTGCGATCAGAACACGGGATCAGAAACAGTAAGTTCATCTTTGTCTTACCCTTACTCATTGAATGTAGTATCGATTTTCTCTTTTTATCTTCCGTAGTCATTCCGCAGTAGCCCTCAACATCTTATTTTATATATGATCTTGGTATTTTCTGTTTTCAGGATTTAAAAAAATTTCGTTTTTGCACTGATAAACTCGGAAAATCTATTTATCCCGTTTAGTCCAAAAAATCCCGCTCAATCCGATAACATTGGCTGAGCTCAAACGTAGGTACCCATAATGGGCTTGATTTTTAAAACAATAATCTGTCCATAATGCGGAAGTACTGCGCGATACTGCCTCGTACTGCGCGATACTGCTCATGTACTGCGCGATACTGCTCATGTACTGCGCGATACTGCTCATGTACTGCACGATACTGCTCATGTACTGCGCGATACTGCTCGTACTGCTCATGTACTGCGCGATACTGCTCATGTACTGCGCGATACTGCTCATGTACTGCTCGTACTGCTCATGTACTGCTTTTCCGTTGTACAAAGTACTGCGCGCGTGGCCAACCCCTCGGCCGATAACCACCAACATTAAATCAGCTCTTAGGCGGGTACTGTGTGTCCCTACCTACTCAATTTCCGCCAAATCGATTAAGCAGTTTGGGCTGTAGCGTATTATCTAATGTTGCTTCGAAATTTCGACTTTTTTGATTTTATGCCAAAAAGGCGCCAAGTGTGAATACATTTTTAGACACAGAATTTGAAGACCTTTCACATGCTGATAAGAAAAATTGGTGTTCATCAGTCAAATTTCTTAGTAGATACGCCAAAAAGGCACTTGGCGTTTGTAGATTGGCAACAAAATTAACTGGGCTCACCAGAAGGCCAACACTAACCTCCATACCAAATTTCGTGAAAATCTGTTCGGTAGTTTTCGAGGAATCTTGCTCACATACGTACATACGTACATACACACAGACATTTTCTAAAAACCACTTTTTTGTGATCCTGGGACCTTGAAACGTCAAGATCTGGTGTTATCTCAATTTCGAATTTTGGAGTGATTGCAGTAACCTCCCATTTTTATATGGCTGTGGGGAGGTTAAAAGTGAATTGTGGACAATTTCGTTACGCCATTTTTAAGATTTATTTTCCGCCATAGTGTTAAATCAACATGATCAGGTGTCATCAAAAGAAAGCTCAAACCATGTACTTTCAACC